>SJXQ01010561.1:369467-441786 GCA_006408695.1 Aepyceros melampus
TCCAGGAGCTTGGGCTCACTCTGCCCACCTCCCCACCCCTTCCCCACCCCACCCCAAATGCATGCTCGTACATCCAAGAGACACGCACGCCAACACGTACTCCTAACAGCAAGGCAGGGCTTCTCTTTGCTGGCAGAAAACCAGAGGCAGAAGGATTAAAAGATATATCTGTGATGACCTCGTATGTCTGCAGAATCCCCACTGGGAGCAGTCCAACATCTGCTCATCTACAAGGTGTGCGTCCCGGTCCGCGGCATCTGTGTGCTTAGTACGCACGCGCGCTCGGTGGTACATGTGCCCGTACATGTGGGCAGCGTGGAGCCGCGAAAAGAGCCAGGCGTTCAGCTCGCAAGTCCTGCTTTGCTATTCACCAACCTTGTGAATTTGGACGAGTCGTGGTCTCTACAAGCCATTGGTTTCTTCTGGGATGTGGGAGGGATGGGTGTGGACGTGATTTATAAATTGCAAAATGTATCCATGTTGAAAGGCTCGTGATTACTATGTATGCACATGCTGGTATTTATTAAAATGATGGTAAATACTAACAGTCAGAGAGTCTGCCTCTCCTCTCCCCCTGCCTGGAAGGGTGCTGTGACGGGACACCTCTGCTCTGCCACTTCCCTCCTCTGCACCCATGTTAGGCTCATTGGAAAATCTTGGCATCTTTCAAATCTAGTTCAGGAAAGGCTCCTAGAAGTCACCTGGTCAAAGAGGCATGAAGGATTTGTATCCCAGAGAAGGGCCCAGCCTCAGCAGTAGGCTGCATACTGGCCCTACCAGCTGAGGAGTGTGTGGCTTCGACCCTGTGGCTTCAGACAGCCTGGGAAGGTCACTGGCTCTTAGCTGTGGAGCCAGGGCAGGAGGCTCAAGCAGAAGGAATTAACAGACCCAGGGACTCCCACTAGCTCACCCCAGCTAGGGGAGGGGCCTGGCCCAGGGGCCCTGCTGGCTGAACTGGCCAGGCTGGGATTTATGGGCCCCTCTTGGACACGTTAAAGATCACATTAAGCGCAATAAATGTAGATCGCGCTCCTAAATAAGCTGAGATTTATCCCCGGATCCTCTCTGCAGGGGCCAGCCCCATAAATCCTGCCCAACCCTGTCCCCTGGCCAAGGGGTGGGGGAGGGGAGGAGGAGGAGGGAAGCCGTTCCAGGTACTGAATGACTTGGAGCTGACTAGGGGCTCTTGATGAAGGGTGGGACAAAGACAGGGTCCAAGCAGTCTGCCCCAGCTCCATTCTCTGTCATCCCCTTCCTTCGCCCACCCTCTTGAGGTCCCAGCCTGCGTATGGTCTTGTTACAGACGTGAAAACAATAATGACTCTTCTAAATGGAGAAGCTCAATCCCAGCTAAAACCGCCTTTGTCCACAGTGTGGGAGGGCCCTCCATTAAGAAAAATGTATTATAGGAAAATGCAAATTTACAGGCCAATAAATTGCGGGATGATTAGTCACGTTGCAGCCTTTCTTCAAAGGCCTCTTTAGAGGCTGCGCCCTTCATTTAAGTGTCTGTTTATAGCCCAGTAACTTCCAGACTGAGAGGCTGGGAGGCCCCACGAAGGGCGAGGGAAACTGGGAAGATGCAAAGGAAAAGAGCGAGCTCCCCATCTTAACCAGCCTGGCGGGGTGCAGTGGGATCCCTGAAAGGGCATCAGAGTCATCTGGGTTGTGTTGATGTGATGCATGTTTGCTCAGCACCTATTCTGCACCAGGTACAGTCCCAACACAGGGGTGGCAGCTAGACAGGAACCGCCTGGGTCCTCACCGAGTTTCCAGGGTACAGGGTGGGTGAGAAAATTAACGTCGATCAGATTCACCCTGCTTCCAGATCGACTCAACGCGGTTTACAGGCAATGACTCCTGAGCACATCTATCGCCAGATGTCAGGGGTGGTCCCCGTGCATGGTGGCGGAAGGAAAGGTGAATCAATAGATGGAATTTTTGAAAAGGAAAAACAAATACAAATGTTATGGTTTTCCGAGCTTTTCCCAAAGAACAAATACGAAGTTTGGCCTTCTTTGAACCAATTGTCCCAGAGTCCTTTGCTCTGTGACCTGGATCAAATCCCTCAGCCACTCAGCACCTCAAGCGCCATTGACCACAGGCAGACAGGAAGGGATGAGCTCATGCCCTGGCAGCTGGAGTCACTGAGGAATCTCTTCCAAGGGTGAGAAGAGCCTGCTGGAGCCCCTCCACCCATCACTTGGAGACACACGGACTTTACACTCTTTCCCAGGCTCTCTCTGACCCCGTGTCTCGCCTCCTGCTGTCCTCTTTGCCATAAGGCCCCCTCCCCTCAACTCTACCTAGCAAATTCCTATTCATCCTGCAAGATCCAACTTCCGTCAAGGACTTACTGCATTATGTTGGGGTTTAGCCATTTGTGTGTCTGCTGCCCCCCCCCACCCCCACTGGATTATAAGCTCCTTGAAGGCAGAGTCAAATTTTGTTGGTATGATTCTTAGCGCCAAGCCCCATGCCTGGCACACGGCATAAACAGTGTTCCATAATTGTCTCAGAATGAATGGCTCAAATTAACTGGGTGTACAAACAGCCTTGATCATCACAGTTACAGTTAAAGAGTGTTGAGCACTCACTGAGGGCTTAATGCCTCGCCTAGCATAACTCTGAGAGGACCGTTTCACAAGAGGAAAAGATTGAGCCTGGGAAGTCTGAAGATTAGTTCAAGATCAAAGAGCTGGTAAACAACTGGACCCAGGTCCACCTAATGACCTATTACAGCTGTATCAGTTCTCTTTTCTAAATTATAGTCTCTTCTGGGGCAGGTACGATGTTGTATTCACCTCTGGATGTGTCTCCAGGACCCAGCATATTAGGTGCACAGAATAGAATGGCAGCAAATGAAATCTGAATGAAATTCGTTGACAAAATGACATTTGCTTTGTTTTTTAAGTCAACAACCAATGAGCTAAATTCCAGTGGTATGCCTTGGCACAGAAGAACCTGAAACAAAAAGAGGAAAATATATACACTCTCTTTTTCTCCCTGTGCATACAGTTACATAAATTTATTAGTTAATTCTTCTTGATTATTAAAGAATATTGAAAAATGAAAAACAGGTTATTAAAACTCACGTTATTTAAGTTTAGATATTTGTATTTATACCCAAAGCTGAGTTTATTATAATATTGCCTTCTCAGCTTGAATGGAAGCAAACTCATCAATACAAATCAAAATTCAAAATCTACTTCACTTGTTTTACTTTCCATTGAAAGATCATAAGTTACAACAAATAAGAGAAAACTTTTTGAAAGTGTGTTTGATGAATATAAAGCCATATCAGGAGATATGAATATGCTTCTCAAATATTTAAACTTAATATTGAGAATTTAAAGATATCTGCTTTTCAGTTTTTTTCATGTTTCAACTACTTTAACATTCTGGGAAAGATCTTTTCTAAAACTAGAACTATGCAAACGGGGCACACATTTTTCTATAAGCTCACAGCAGTGTGTTTTTATTTAAAACGATATTTTGTTCATCATGGATTTTTTTGCATTAATTTTGAATTTTGACGCATATATTAAAATACTATTTACCTTGATTACTGAGCTTTTCTTGGTGCTCCCTTAAAATTTATGCACACCCAGTGACTCTTTGTGACCCTATAGGCTATAGCCTGTCAGGTCCCTCTGCCCATGGAATTCTCCAGGCAAGAAACCTGGAGTGGGCAGCCATTCCCTTCTCTAGAGGATCTTCCTGACCCAGGGATTGAAACTGCGTCTCCTGTATTGCAGGCAGATTCTTTACTCTCTGAGCCAGCAGGGAAGCAGATACAGCTTACCTGCACGGGAAACTGATACGCATCAAGAAAACATTTAAGGTTCCTTTCCTTCGGCCAATCCTAATTCCATCTCTGGAGATTTATCTCAAGAACTCGAGAGATACAAAGTCTTTTGGAACAAGATGTTCATCTCCTTGTTATTTATAATAGTGTAAAGTTGGAAATAACCTGGTTGCCCAACCATAGGAGATTTGTGTTTAAAAACTCTGTTTGTCCATGTGGAAAAATGTCATGCAGCTGTTTTGAATCATGTTTTTTTCAAAACGATGTTTTTGAAGAATATTTAATGACATGGGAAAATATTCAAGATGCCTTTTGTGGAAACCCACAATGAAAGCTGTATATCCCACGCCATTTCATTTTTCAAAAACAGATTTGTTTTGAAAAAACTGTAACACCGGAAAATGCTAATGATGATTGTCCCTGGATGATGGAAATATGAGTGGACTTTTTTCTTCCTTTTACTTTTTTTACATATATCTACTTTCTACTGTTCTATTTTAATTCCAATGAATTAGATCTGTATTGGGAATTAGATCTTTTTCTATTTTTGATTGAGATGTAATTAACATATAAAACAATATTTTAAGTAAATTCACCTTATAAGCCTATACTTTAGAAAGTGTAGGAGAACAGGGAACATGCTCGCTTCGTTCCTAGAGCTCAAGGTAGAGCCTGGCGAGTGGTAGGTGTTCAATAAACATTTGCTGAAAAACTGCTTATGAATAATTAGTTCAAGCACTCCTTTTATTAATAAAATTCTTTTGGTTGAAGAGACAGAAGCATAACTCAGTTTAAGGGAAAAAGGAAATGTGTTTGATTGACAGGTGAGACTCCCAGTTTTGAAGGAACAGTTTTGGGGAGCAGGGTCAAAGCCTCCGCCTCCCGTCCCCACTTGGCTCACCCGATTTCAGCATGAAGTTGGCCACTGACAGCTCCTGAACCACTTCCTCCTAGCCCCACTTGTTTCTCAAAGGACAGATCCTGGGTAGGCCCAGTATTATGCGAAACTTCAACTCTGCCAAATCCAGCATCTTAAAAAATTTTTTTTTTGCACACCCTCTATTCATAGGATAGGATTTGTTAAGCTTGGAACAGAAGTTTCAGTAACTTAAGGATTTCTAAAGTGAAAGGTCAGGTGGTCCCCAGGATAATTAGCAATGGCTACTGGACAAAGAAATTCCCCGAAGGTTTCTGTTCAACCCCAACTTGCTGGCCAGAACTGTTTGACATTGGCGTTTTCTGTTCCTGGAGCTCCCAGTGACAGAGGTGGGAGGGATCAGCTACCTGGATGACAGCCACAGGTCTGACATAAGTAAGCCATTGAGTTCCCCAGGCAATCAGATTTCTGTACCTGGGGATTTCAGTAGGTTGGCAATATTTGTATCCTTTGATAATTCCACTGCAAGAGCTGAATTTAAGTCAGAGAAGAACTAATTGTTACAAGCACTCTGATGGATGACTTCATATACACAACGCTTACAATAAGGCAAAAATAAAGTACGTAGGCAATAATTATAATGATCCGGTTTTGCAGATGAGGAAGCTGAGGCTCAAAATAGAGAGGTCACACAGATGCCAAATGGCAGAGTTGGGCTCTAAACCCAGGTGTTCTAACTCTAAATCCTACAATCTTTCCATGCCCCAAGTATTTCCCAAGGGATGTAAGAACCACCAGATGGGATGCCAAAAGGAACTTTGGGGGCAAAAGAATTTTGGGAAATGTTGCAAACTATTTCTCCCTCTTGGAAAGTCATACTAGTCCTTGGCAGTATTAAGCCTTTGAGAAGCCCTACATGAAAGAAACTGGATTGGTTTTGTTGAATCCAGTTTTTGCCTGAATTCATTTGACCATGTAACTCTTCTTCCTCTCCAAGTTAACTATGTCTTATGGAACACACTCTGGGATCTGCTGTATTACGCCCCCAAACTACTGTGTCCATTCATTGTAACAAGAGCTTCCTAGTCCTTGCATTGGCGTTTGATGACCTGTGGGAGGTGTCTCAACTAATTTTATACTTTCAATGGTGTAAACACCAAAGTCACTGAGATTCAAAGGGGATTCAAAATTGCGGTTCTCATTCACTCTTGGACAGTTTCTGGAGTGAGAGAGGAAGGTATGGAGTTCTGCGTTAGCCCTGGAAACCACCCATGACTCACGACCTCTCTGTGCCTTAACAAGGACATATTGGCATCATGACCTGTGTGAAAACAATTACAGTCCTGATGAACTGCTATTTTTATAGTAATTGCTATTTCCTTTTCAACTGGAACCAAGGATAACTTTGAGGGGAAAGGTGCAAGAGACAGTTTTTGCTTTGTCTCCTAGATTTCCAGACCACATGGTTCCTGTGGAAATATCAATCACAGTGACTTCGGTTGTGCCTGCTGCCTTGCCAATCTTGGATGGACCTCGCCCCCCTGACACCTTCCTTGGACACAGCAATGGGCCCAAGGGGTGGGTAGTTGTTTCAAACACAGCCAATCAGATTCCTACCGAGAGGTCAGATCTATGAACTCTGGAAGAGAACAGCCTATTATATCATAAGCTTTGTGGAGCCATCTTCCTCATCCTATGGAGAAAAGCTTCTCTGAGATAAAAGCTAACACTCATATCTCAGAGCTGAAGGAAACAGAGCTGAACCTATAGAGAGAGGGATAGACAAGGACAGCCAGGGTCTTGGTGACATCACTTGAATCCCTGGATCTAGCCATGCCTGACACTGTCCCACCCCCAGTATTCTCAATTACATGAGCCAGTGTTCCTTTTATGCTTAAGCTCATTGGGCTGTGTTTTTGTCATTAGCAACATCTAAGAAAATATCAATGTATTCAGAAATTGGCACCTAAAGTCGAGTATTATAAAGGCGGAATTAGCTGGATTGAAGTGGGTGGTAGGTAGGACTGTAATAAAAGAGAAAGAAGATGGTAAGAAATTAAGTCGATGAAGCAGGGAGATGTCAGATCAGTTTGAAGCTTGTAGACCAAGCTCAGTGTTGGGGTTTTATTCCAAGTGCAATGGACAGCTTCTGGGGAGTTTCAAAAGACAGTGACCTAATGTGGTTTATGTTTTTAAAAGATCATCCTGGCAGGGCTTTTTTGTTTGTTTGTTTTTATATTTTTGGCCATGCTGCACAGCATGTGGGATCTCAGCTTCCCGGTCAGGGAGCAAACCCCCGCCCTCTGCATTGGAAGTGTGGCGTCTTCACCACTAGGCCACCAGGAAGAAAGTCCTGCTCTGGGGGTGAGATGCAGAATGGCTGGTGGAGGCAGAAGTGGAGACCAGGAGACCAGCTTGGAAGGAGGCTAGTCTAGGCAATGGGAGTGGTGTGCTTGGACTAAGGTGAAGGGGCTGGTGTGGAGAGATGACCCATTATGACCGGGGTACCCTGGGGAGGTGGGATTGCACGTGTCTGCTGATGGGCTGGGTGTGAGAAGAGATGGCGGGGGAAGCACCCCTGTGCAGTGGGTTCTGTCGGTCCCCACCCAGCACTCAGCCTCTCTGGGGCCCCCTCTCCCGTGAGTATAGGTTACTCCCTTGTGTGGACAATCGCTTTCAGCCAAAAGGACCTGACTCACTAGGAGGCCACCGGTGACAGCCCCACTGATAGAGGGTTATGAAAGGCAGGCTTCTTTCCCATTTCAAGGTGAGACTAACTGAGTCACAATTCGCCCTCCAGAGCTCCCTGTGGGTTAGTCGGGCTTCCCTGGTGGCTCAGATGTTTAAAGAATCTACCTACAATGCAGAGGACACAGAGCTCCCTGTGGGATGTGGCTAACACTGTCTCCAGCTGAGACCCCAGCCCTGACTGATCTGCCCTACCTGCTTCCCTCGCTCCCTTCCTCCTGAGAGCTCTTCCCCAAGAAACCCTTGCCCAAGGACCCCCCGCCTCAGGCTCTGCTCCCAGGAAAGCCGATCCATGCTTTCAGCTTGATCACCTGGGTGAACACGGATGCTGTTTGAGATGGGAAGACTAGGATAGAAGAGGTCTGTCAAGAAGATGAAGAGTTTGATTTTGGACATGCTAAGTTTTAGATGCTTGCTTAAAGATGTCAAGAAGCTGTTTGGAATGGGAAAATGGGAAGGCTCCATTAAATATAAGCTCGGATTCTGCGGTATCATTGGAAGGAAGGTATAAAGCAGGTGGTGGGTGAATGGAGGTGGGGAGCTTGAATAGGGGTGGGCACTTAGGTGGACAATGGAACAGAGCAAGTGCTTGGTGATCGTGGGAGAAAATTCTGCCCTTGGCACAAACAGATGGCCACTATGGACAATTCCGTTTCTGCTTCTAGTCCTCGGTTTCTCTACCTGTGAGAACTGGAGGGATTCTTCTCGTCCTGACACCTCCCCTCAAGCCCTACCGTCTCCTTTAGGATCCTTTTCCCTCAAATTCTGAGCCTGTTCCCACACAGTTTGGCTTGGGCTTTCTCCCAACTCCCTGAGTTAGAGGGTCTATACACTAATGCACACTAAAGTGTTAATAACTAATAAAGATCCCCTTCAAGGGATCTTCCTGACCCGAGGATCAAACCCACATTTCTTACATCTCTTGCATTGGCAGGAGGGTTCTTTACCACTAGCACCAATTGGGAAGACAATAAAATGTGGGCTCATATTTAAATACGGGCTTCCCTCGTGGCTCAGAAGGTAAAGAATTTGCCTGCAATGCGGGAGGCTTGGGCTCGATCCCTGCGTTGGGAAGATCCCCTGGAGGAAGCCATGGCAACCCACTTCAGTCTTCTTGCTTGGAGAATCCCCATGGACAGAGGAGCCTGGCAGGCTACCGTCCATGGGGTAACAAAGAGCAGACATGACTGACTGACTAAGCACAGCACGTATTTAACATGCACTTAAAACTTGTTTAGTAACTCTATACTGAGCAGCAATAAATGCTTTAAGACTTATGCCGGGTGCTATTATGAAAGATTCCAAGAGAAGGAAGGTCAAGCCCTGCCCTTAGGACTGGAACCCAAGCAAAAGAGATCTCATTGAGCCGCCTGGAGCTTCCCAGTGATCCAGGGGCTCCCCAGATAGTCTCTTTGGCCCTTCATATTACAAGGCAGATAGTTGTTCTCCCTGTTTGCAGGGAAGGACGGAAGGGAGGAGGGGAGTGAGATTGCAACCAGGGCTGTCCAGGTCCCCAGCGAAGTGCTCTCCTCTGCCACACGGCCCTTGATTCAGTCTTGAGGCTCTCTCACGCCCCCTGCAGGTGGAAGGGCCTGCTTCTGGGTGCGCCCTTTCTAGGATGGGACTCTCACTAGGAGTGTAGGCTGAGTCAGTAGTTCTGGGATGGATCTGGGCTTCCGTATTTTAAAGATGAATCTACAGGCAGGCAGGTCTGGAAACCATTAATAATTTGCACCCTCTTTCTCCTGGATCCTGAAACAATTCTGCAGTGAGGAGTCTGTCTGGAGTTCTGCAGTCCTGGGAGTGAGTCCAGTTCTGCCAGGCGCTAGCTGTGTGGCCTTGGGCAAGTCGCTTCACCCCTCTGAGCCTGTTTTCTCATCTGAAAAATTCCAGACAAGAATACCTGCCCGTATGAAAGAGGAGGAAGCTGAACGAGGACGAGATACAGCGCCTGGTATGAGCAGGTGCTCAGCAAATTGTGACGGTCACCGATGCTACGGTCACGGCACATACGTGGCCATCTGGTCCTGAGAACGCAGCCCTCTCCTGCCTCCCACATTCAAGGCAGTCTCTCCCTAGCACTCAGAACATTCATATCACCAGCCGCAGCTTCCCGCATCAGCCGCGAACTCCCCTCCCCTCTCGTCAATGCATCCTGACTACTCACTCCTTCCATGGGGCCTCCCAGCGCTGACCTCACCTCGAGCCCTATCGGCTGAGCCCTGGGCGGCATCTCTCCTCTATCTCAGCTCCCCACACCCAGCAGGGCCTGGGTGGGGCTGGGCGGGGTGGAAAGGAGGCCAGGCCCTTGTGTCTGCAGCCCAGGCAGCTGAGTTGTCGCTAGCTGGGGCACAGGGGGAGGAGTCCACGGAGTTTGCTGGCTGGAGGATGCCTTGAGTGGGTCACCTCCCTGCTCTGTGAGTGGGGATGGCAGCTCTCCCTTTACAGGGCTGCAGAGAAATCAGTGCAGAGTGGGCAGAAAGCTTGTGGTCACCAGGAAGTGTCAATGTTAGTCCCTTCCAGAAGCCTGGGGTCTCCCAGGCTAAGGCAATAGATGGAGACTTTTCAACATAGCTCCACCTAGAGAAGAAGAGGCGTTCTTTGCATGGCCCGGCAGAGGAGGCATCATGAGGGAAGCTACTCTGTAGGACAGAAGACCCTACTGTGTCTCTGTCCATTTTAAATCCTCCAGTGAGACCCCAGAACAAGCCTTGAAGGTCCCCCCCTACCCTACATGCTCAGGATGGGAATCCACAGAAGAGAGTGAAGGCGTAGGTAAGTAGAGGTGAAGGGACGGGAGTGGTAGTGTCAGAAAGGGGAGGAGTTGAAAGGGCCAGTGGGGAAAGAAGACAGGAGGGAGAGAGCCCGGGAGGCTTGTTCTCCAGGACCAGATGCTGTTGCTGTGATTGGAGCCTGGGGACGAAGAGGCTAGTGGAGAGGCAGCTGCCAAACCTCCACCCCTCGGGGGACTCAGTCCACCTGAACCCGTGTGCGCTCCACCTGGGGATGGCGAGGCCATTCTGTGAGGCTCCTCTCACTCTGTCTTCCAGGATAGTGACATGACAACATGCATACCTGGACATGAAGACACGGGATGTGCACAGAGCCGCAGACCCTCACAGCTGTGCGTGCCCACAGACATGTGCACACACGCACACAGACACGCCCCTCCCGAGAGTCACGGGCACGGGCTGGTCGGAAGCTGGGTGGCAGAGAAGAAACCACAGGACCTAGAGAACCTCGGGCACTTGGGTTCTGGCCCCGGGTCTGCCTGCCAATATGTGGTGTGACCTTTAGCAAGATACTTTCCAGGCTAGACCTCCAGTTCCAAAGTTTTAAAATGTAGTCTTTCCAATAAACTTAATAAGTAAGCATCTGCAGAGCAAGGGGCTGGGTAAACTGAAGGACTTTAGATATGGAAGCTTCCTTGGTTGGTCTAGACCACTGCTCTCCCTATGAAAGGGGGGGTGACACTGTGGTGGAGTGACTTTTTCAAGGTCCCATAGAGAGACCATGCAGATTAGCACTAGAGTGCAGATCTCCCGAACTGAGCTGGGTTTTATCTGATGGCTCAGGCGGTCAAGAATCCGCCTGCAACGCAGGAGATGCAGGAAATGCGGGTTCGATCCCTGGGCCGTGGACTGCAGCCCGCCAGGCTCCTCTGTCCATGGGATTTCCCAAGCAAGAATACTGGAGTGGGTTTCCACTTCCTTCTCCAGGGGATCTTCCCAACCCAGGAATTGAACCCATGTCTCCTCCTTGGCAGGCAGATTCTTTACCAACTGAGCCACCAGGGAAGCCCCTTTAGACGTATTATTAATGATATCTTACTTTCCCTTTTCTTTTAGAATGAATTCGACGCTATGGACAAAATCTCTACAATCTGCTGGAGTTGTGGAGAAAAAGACCTCGGGAGTGCTGCACATGTCAAATGCTGCTGTGAGTTCAGTGGTCACTCCAGACGATGGGTCGCCTCTCCGGCTGAAGTGGGTGGAAGATGAGAGGTCTCCTGAGCCAGAGGTGCCTCCTGTCCTGGCAGTGGGCATTGAACGCTATTTTGCACTCCCTTTGACTGGGCAAATTTCTCTCTTGGGAAATTTTTGGGAAATAATTGAGGATGTGGGAAAAGGTTTAGCTACAAGAATGTTCATCCTAGTATCAGCGATGTAACTGCTAAAATCTAGATTCAGTGTAAATAAGTAAAATTTGAGATAAATCCGTCTATTGGGGATTAATTATCCCATGGTCAGAATATCATGAAACATTCACAATCATTTCTTTATTGAAGAATGTTTAATTGCATGTGGAAATGACTATGGTGTCTTATGAAGTAAAAAGAACCTGCTTTATTAAGCAGAGTCAAAGGTGTAGAAAACAGATTTATGGTTACCGGGGGGACAAAGGAGGCAGGGGATACGTTGGGAGATTGGGGTTGACATATACACAGTACTTTATATAAAACAGATAAGCAATAAGAACCTACGTAGCACACAGAACTCTACTCAATACTCTCTAATGGCCTATATGGGGAGAAAATCTGAAAAAGAATGGCCGTGTGTATAACTGATTCACTTTGCTGCACACAGGAAACTATCACAACATGGTAAGTCAATTGTACTCCAATAAAAAAAGGTTCTTAAGAGCCTATTATAAAGCAGCTCCAAGAGGTGCCATAGCACGGAGGTGAAAGGCACAGATTCTAGAATTAAATGGGAGTGAAAAAAACTCACCAGCATTTTAACTCTGGTTATTTTGGGATGGTGGGTGGGTTTGGCATTCATTTTGATTCCTTTCTTTGTGTTTATCTGCTTTTCTTTTTTTGCACAGAGAGCATACATCACTTATATAAGACAGCACGACCTACTCACCGTGCTCCATGCTTTAAATAGACTCCAGGCTGCGTCACCTGGTCTAGGCAACTTGTTTTGCACTCCCTGCCCACCCAGGTAGTTCTGCCCCCCTACCTCTGCCTGCATGTGGGCGTTTCTACTGCTTAGCAGCTGTGTCATCTCTCTGAGCCATAGCTTCCCCATCCAGAAAAGGAGCATGGTCATAGTACATACATCATAAGGTCAACAGAGGAATTAAAGAATATGATGTATGTAATTTGCTCAGTGCAAAGCCCGGCATGTTGCAAGAATTTGGAAAAGCATATCGTATATCTGTATATATGTGTTTGCATATATAGCATCCCAGACTCAATGGATGTGAATTTGAGCAAACTCTGGGAGATAGTGAGGACAGAGGAGCCTGGTGTGCTATAGTCCATGGGATTGCAAAGAATCAGACACAACATGGAGACTCACAACAGCAATGTACACACACACACACACACACACTTATACAGACACACAGAGATATACATAAACTGGTGGGATATACATAAAATATTAAAAGTGCATCTCTTAAGATTTTTGGTTTATCATTTCTTATTGCAGCTTCCCTGGTGGCTCAGATAGTAGAGAATCTGCTTATAATGCCAGAGACCTAGGTTTGATTCCTAGGTTGGGAAGATCCCCTGGAGAAAGAAATGGTAAACTACTCCAGTATTCTTGCTTGGAGAATTCCATGGAGGGCACAGCCTGGTAGGCTACAGACCATGGGGTCGCAGAGAGTCGGACACGACTGAGCAACTAACACTTTCACTTCTTATTACTTTGGAAATCAGAGGAAACAGAAAGTTATGGAAAAGGAAAGAAAAATGTCACTCCTGATACCACTGTGTGTGACGCAGTGGGCACCCTGGCAGGACAGGAGAACCAGGACTGAAAGCTAGCCCTCCACATGTTGAGCTCACTGATTCATCCTCTGGACCGCACGTGGGAGGGTGGATGCTGAGGGATGTTGGAGCCCAAAGATGGTCACAGCAGGTTAGAAGAGCCCAGAATGGCATGTATAGTGTGGGTGAAGGAATCAGATTGTAGGGAGAACAAAGAGGGAGGAAATAAGTCAGATATGATTGCCCCATTTTACAGAGGAGGAAACTGAGGCTCAGGGTGGTGGACTGACTTGCCTGAGGTCCCTTGGCAGTCGTTACCTGAGCCAGGATTTAAACCAAAGCCTGTCGATTTCACAGTGTATAATATTAAGACCGTTTCTCTTTAACTGATGGAGTTGCACAGAACAGTGGTTTTGCAGGTGCAGAAAAGTGCCAAGGCTCCAGGGTTGGGTCTGACTGCCTTGAAGGTCCCCCTAGGTGCAGAAAGTGCGGTCAGTTGGTTGGGTGAGGCGTCGTTGATTTCTACAGTCTTTTAGCCCCTGGAGCTGTTGGTTCTGATTGCAGATGAAGGTATGAAAACTGCTGTCGCAGTGTGCCCAGGCTCCTTAGTTCTCCTGGCCCAGGAAGGCCAGGCTCTCACAGCCCCTAGCTTCTTCTAATGGATTCATCGTCTGCCCCACCTCGTTGTCCCAGGCTCAGGTCGCTCTGCTTCTGTCTGGTGAGTGGCCTCAGAAGATGAGCTGGCCTTTCTCCACCTTTGACGATCGATCCACTCGAAGGTGGGCCTGCATGTCCACACGGGGGGCAGTGGTGTCTCACAGGCAGGTCTCCATCACAGCCGACAAGTGGGTGTGCAGGTGGCTGTCTGTGCGCCCTGGATGCTAGGTGTGCCCTTAATGCAGGAGAAGAGACAGTGGGGGCCGGGGGGACGCAGGTCAGAGTCTGTGCCTTGAGACAGCCAAGTTTGCCTCCAGCTCCTCCAAAAGTGCTGTCGTCAGATGAGCTTGAGAAATGCCAAGAGTTATATCTCTTTCTTTATATTTATAGTATATATTAATACATTAGTGGGATGAAGGCCCCAAGAAGTCCAGCAGGAAGGAAGTTTTGTTGGCTTTTAGCTGAGAATTTCCATGTTTTTGTCTTTCTTTCTTCCCTCCCTCCCTTCCATCCTTCCTTCCTCCTTCCCTCTCTCTCCTTTGTTCAACAAAGATTAAGTCCTTAATATCCAGCAAGGACCGTCCCATGTGCTGGGATACAGCAGTGAGCAAAAAAAAGTCTCCTTGTCACTGTGGGGCTGACGTTCCAGCTGAAGGAGACAGACAATGAACATAAACAAGAAGAACAGGCAACGTTCGGTGCACTGGAGGCAGGTGGGCGAGGAGGAGGGGGAGCAGTCTGCAGGTCTGTTGGTGGGGAAGCCCTAGTCGAGAAGGTGATCTTTGGTCTAAGACCTACAGGAGCTGAGGAAGCCCAGGCTGAGGGGTGGGAGGTAGCGGGTGGAGAGCATTTCAGGCAGAAGGACCTGCAAGTGCGAAGGTCCTGGGGCAGAGGGAGGTCACCGACACTTGCCTCCCCTCCACCATCCAGGACATACTTTAGCATCTACCAAAGCAGTTAGAGAGGCAGGTGAAAGCTCAAGAACAAGACTTTGGTCAGAAAGACTCATCTCTTTACCCCACGTCATCTCTTCTATCGCATCGTGAGTGTTAAGTCTCATTAGTCATGTCCAATTCTTTGTGACCCTATGGACTATAACCTGCCAGGCTCCTCTGTCCATGGGATTCTCCAGGCAAGAACACTGGAGTGGGTGGCCGTGCCCTCCTCCAGGGGATCGTCCCAGCTCGGGGATTGTATCTGCGTCTCTCCTGTCTCCTGCATTGGCAGGCGGGATCTTTACCACTAGCGCCAGGGAGGCCCCTCTCTTCTACTCGTCTGTTACACCTGTTAGAGTGTCAGTTTCCTCACGGGGAAAAGAGGGGTAACAGCATGGACCTACTTCACAGAGCCCCGGGAGGCACCAGTGAGAGTACATGTGCCCACGACTTCACTCCACCTGGCCTGTGGAAGTGAAAGTGAAAGTCGTTCAGTCGTGTCTGACTCTTTACGACCCCATGGACCATACAGTCCGTGGAATTCTCCAGGCCAGAATACTGGAGTGGGTAGCCTTTCCCTTCATCCAGGGGATCGTCCCAACCCAGGGATCGAAGCCAGGTCTCCCACATTGCAGGCAGATTCTTTACCAGAGGAGCCACAAGGGAAGCCCTAGGGCCCAGCCCCCATGAATGTCAGCTCTCGTTGCCGTGATTATTATTATTACAGCTATATGGTCATGTATGGATGTGAGAGTTGGACTGTGAAGAAGGCTGAGCGCAGAAGAATTGATGCTTCTGAACTGTGGTGTTGGAGAAGACTCTTGAGAGTCCCTTGGACTGCAAGGAGATCCAACCAGTCCATTCTGAAGGAGATCGGCCCTGGGATTTCTTTGGAAGGAATGATGCTAAAACTGAAGCTCCAGTACTTTGGCCACCTCATGCGAAGAGTTGACTCATTGGAAAAGACCCTGATGCTTGGAGGGATTGGGGGCAGGAGGAGAAGGGGACGACCGAGGATGAGATGGCTGGATGGCATCACGGACTCAATGGACGTGAGTTGAGTGAACTCCGGGAGTTGGTGATGGACAGGGAGGCCTGGCGTGCTGCGATTCATGGGGTCGCAAAGAGTCGGACACGACTGAGCGACTGAACTGAACTGAACTGATGAGGAATTGTCTCACCCCTGGTGGGCCCATCATATTCTCAGTCCCCTTCTGAATCCTCCAGGTGTGAGGCAGCAAGGGCTGGAGGTGAACCTCAGTTCCCGTAGAGGCCAGGGACCCAGAGGAAGGGAGCATGCCTCCCATGAATCCTGCTGCCGGCCACTCCTGTGGCAAACGACCCCTGGATGAGGAGAAGTGAATCAGGGAGAATGCAGGAGAAATGTGAGAAGAATGGCCCAGTCCCCCCAGGTCGAAGCCAGCATGGACTTGCTGAGTGTCTTCTGTCTGTTAGCCCTTCCTACCCGACTGCAGGCAGTGGCGAGCCGCCTGCTAAGACACGGCACCGTTAGGAATTTCAAGTACTCTCACACCCTCCCCTCAAACACATAAATCTCCCTCCTTCCCCCAGCAGGTAAATTTTCATTGTAGACCTTCAGGAGCTGTCTCCTTCCTGCTGAGATGTTAAGGTGGTTTATTCGAGAAGTATTTATAAGTGCTGATCCTGTGCGGCCAACTGCGGCAGGAACCTGGAACACAGAACAATCTCCCTCCTCTCAGGGAGCATTGAGACCACTGGTTCTCAAAGTGTGGTCCTCAGACGAGCAGAACCAGCACCACCCGGGAACTTGTGAGAAACGCAAACCCCTAGTTCCACCCCAGACCTACTGAATCGGAAATTTTGCAGTAGGACGTGGCAATCTGTGTTAAGTCTTCCAGGTGATAATAACTCATGTTCAAATGTGAGATGCAATGGTCTAGAATAGTAGTCCTCAACCAGGCACAATTTTGCACGCATGCATGCACACACACGCACACTTACCTCAAGATATTTGGCAATGTCTCGAGCTACTGTTGGTAGTCACAGTTTGCAAGAGAGCGGATGAAGACGAGAGATGCTGCTAGACATTCTACTATGTGGGGGTAACACCACCCCAGACAAAGACTTATACGACCCACACTGCCAATAGCACCAACATCAGGAAACCTTGGTCTAGAGAGAGGGAGACAGACATGCACGCTTACACAAATGAATGAATAGGATTGTCTCAGACGGCACGTGCTCTTGAACCAACTGATTTAAGGTAATGAGAGAGTGGCTAGTAAAGACGGTGACACTGGGTGACCAGAGGGGACCTCTCGAAGGAAGTGACCTGTTAAAACATCTTTCTATTAGTATTATTTGCTACACTGTGTGGTATGCAGGATCTTAGTTCCCTGACCGTGGGATCAAACCTGTGCCCCCGGCATTGGGAGTCCAGAGCCTTAGACACTGGACCAACAGGGAAGTCCCTCCGAGGAGGTGACTTTTGAGCGAAGACCTGGATGACAAGAGGGACTTGATCGTGGAATGCTTGAGGAGAAGATTTCAGGTAAGGGAACAGCCAGTGCAAAGATCTCACGTGGGCAGAAACTTGGTGTGTTGGAGGTTTTGTGAGAGGGCTAGATTACGACCTTGGTTTTAAGAGGCTTTCCTTTGTGCCCCCTTTCTTCCCATCCTCTCTCCCGTTATCTTCCTCTCTCCCTTCTTTCAGCAAGTACTTAGTAAGCACCTGCTTGTTGCCATGCCCTGTAGTAGATACTGGTGCCTTGCAAAGCACCCGGATGAGCTGGACTGACTCACTGGTCAACAGAGAGGAAGCTGAAGGGCAGAGAGTCCTTGAAACTAGGACAGGAGAGACAGAGGGGGTGTGAGAATGGAAGGCCAGGACCTGGACTCCAGAGATGAGCTACCCCTCCAGGTATTCACACCCTGTGCAGTGCCCGCCCCGCCCCCAGCCTCATGCTGGCCTGCAACTCGGTTTTGGCTGGCAGAGTGCTATGGAAGTGATGCCGGCAACGTCAGGCTGAGTCAGAAGCCTGTGGTTCTCACCTCTTAGAAGGCTCACTCCTGGGACACTCTCTAAAGCCATGCTCCAGTTCTTAGAGAAAACCAACAGGTCCTTACAGTCTAACTCAGTTCAGACCTTCACTGCCCAGAGGGAGCACAGACCTCACAGGTTAACTCAATCCCTTTAGACTGCCCCGTTTCAGATGCCAACCTCAAGTCCCAGGTTGTGCCCTGTACTTCTGACCAACTGGCTATCCATCAGGGGTTCCCATAACCCCCTCCTCAATCTGGATAAATTGCTATAGTGACTCACAAAACTCAGGGAAATGTTAATTTATAGTTACTAGTTTATTATGAAGGATATCACAAGGATACAGACAAGCAGCCAGATGATGAGGTTACAAGGTACAGGGAAGGGGTGCAACATTCCCATGTTCTCTCCAGGTGGGTGTGCTCTCCCACCCCAGCACCTCCATATACATTCTCTAACCCAGAAGCTCTCCTAACCTCTCTGTTAGGGTTTTTGTGGAGGTTCCATTACATCAGTGGCGTGGATGATTAACTCATTGGCCATGAGTGATTGACTCAACCTTCAGCCCCTCTCTCTTGCTGGGAGGTCAGGGGGATGAGGCTGAAGGCTCCAACCCTCTGATTATACCTTGGTTTCCACAGAAAACATCCCCAAACCTTTGGGGCTTTCCAAACGTCCATCTTAAAGGAAATCAGCCCTGAACTGGAAGGACTGTTGCTGAAGCTAAAGCTCCAACGCTTTGGCCACCTGATGCGAAGAGCTAACTCATTGGAAAAGATCCCGATGCTGAGAAAGATAGAAGGCAAAAGGAAAAGGGGATGGCAGAGGATGGGATGGTTAGATGGCATCCCTGACTCAGTGAACATGAATTTGAGCGAATTCTAGGAGACAGTGGAGGACAGGGGAGCCTGGCATGCTACATCCACGGGGTTGCAAAGAATTGGACAGGACCTAGAGCTTAAACAACAACAACAAAAGTCACCTCATTAACATAAGAATATGTGTAATTTAGAGGGGAGCTGGGGACAAAACTCAAATATTACAACAAAAGATGCTTTGTAAAAATATTTATTTTTTAATGCTCTTTAAAAAATATTTATTGTTTTATTTGGCCTATCCTATTTGGCAGGATCTTCAATCCTGCAATCCACAGGATCTTCAGTCTTCACTGAGGCATGAGGGTTTTTTAGTTGCCGTGTGTGGGTTCTAGTTCCATGACCAGGTCCCCTGCATTCAGAGTGCAGAATCTTAGCCTCTGGGCCACCAGGGAAGCCCCCCTTTTTATTTCTTAGCAACCACAGAGGTTTTAGGAACTCTGGCCAGGATGAAGGATGAAGATCAACAAACAGTTTTATCATATCACAGAACTCAACTGCTATGCTGTGAGAAGCCCATGTCCCAGAGGGCGAGGGGAGAGGTAGGCAGTCTCTATGTTTCCCAGCTCCAGCTCAGCCCTGCTCACCACCAGCATTAGCCACTGGCTGTGGGAGGGCACCATCTCCGATATTCCAGCCCAGGGATGACTGCAACCTCAGTCAGCATCACCTGGAGCAGAAGAGCCACCAGCTGAGCGCAGTCAATTCACAGGCACAGGAGAGAGATCGTAAAGCTGTTGTTACTGTTTTCAGCCACTGTGTTTCGAGAGGGTGTGTCATGAAGCCATAGAGAGGTGAGACAGGCAGGATTCTGACACTTGTGGGTCTTGCCTTAGGAAAGTCCCATAAATAGGAATTCGAACACACGAGGGTGATAAATGAGAAAAGCTTAGGATAGCTGGAAGAGCAACTGGGAGAGGAGCTACATGGGCTCTGGCTTCCTCCACAAGGCTGCTGTGTGGCTGGGGACCTGCGGCGGTGGTGGTTTAGTCGCTCAGTTGTGTCCGACCCTTGCGATCCTACGGACTGTGTCTGATCCTTTGGACCCCATGGACTGTAGCCTGCCAGGCTTCTAGGCCCGTGGGATTTTCCAGGCAAGAATACTGGAGTGGGTTGCCATTTCCTTCTCCAGGGGATCTTCCTGACCCAGGAATCGAACCTGGGTCTTCTACATTGCAGGCAGATTCTTTACTGACCGAGCCACCTATACTTACACCTATACCCCTCTCTAGATATCAGCGTGACATAGAGACCTCAGGGCCCACGGTCTCAGAGCACTCTTCTCGCTCTGCCATCTGTGGCTGACTAGGTTCTTGGCTGATCTTTAATCACCTACATATTCCTGCTTTTAAACATCACCTCCTGCTGACCACCCCCCACCGGACGACCCATTGCAGTATTCCAGGGGGGTCCTCGTGCAGCCTCCCTGATGATGCCAACTGACTGTGCATTTCCCAGTAACGTCTCCAGAGCTCAGGCTTCCTGGATCCACCCCACCTGTGCCGATTCTGGCTCTGTCACCTCCTGGGTGTGACTCTGGATAGATCTCGTCACCTCTGTTTGCCTTAGTCGCCTGTCAGTTAAGTGAGAGTGCATCTCTCACGGGGGTGGTTGTTCAGACTTAATGAGACAACTCACATAAACAGTCCTGGGCCTGACCCACGTCAGCTGCTGCTCTTAATTTCCCTCATTTCCTGTCTCACACATTTGTGCTCCATTGAGCATATTTAATTTGAGTTTAAACTCTCCCTCCTGATAGGCTTCAGGCTTCTGGAAGGACTGACTCAGGCTGAAACACAGACCACAAGATTTAGCACCAACAAGGAGAGCAGACACTGCACGGGGAGCCAGATGTCTGCGTTCCTCTCACTGGCTGTGGGGTCTGGGCTCCCTGCTCAGCTCTTCTGAGACGGTGATTGCCCCCGGGGCTTGGCCTTCTCCTGGGGCAAGGTGAAGATAAACCGAGATACTGGGTGCTGAAGTGCTGTGTGAACTGCCTCGTGCATGACACGTACATGTCAGGGACACGATGGCCCAAGGTCAGAGGTCAGACCACGGGTCTGGAAGGCAGTAAGAAGGAGCTGGTTCCTGTTCTGGCTGTGTGACCTTGGGCACGTTGCCTCCCCTCTCTGGGCCTCACTGTTTCCCAAGGTAAAGTGAGATAAAGTCACAAAAATACCTACAGACAGGTAGGTTTTGCCTACATAGTAACCTCTAAAAATTCAGACCTATTTGTTAAAGACTTGGAGGCATTCACATAAAAACTGATGTAAGTAATTAGCCTCCAATTAAAATAAATTAATTTAAAATAGATATATATAGTAAAAATTTTAAGTAGAAAAATCTGGGGGAAAAAAAGATTTCTAGGTTCTCTCTGAAAAATCAGAACACAGGGCCACACGTCCACCTGGTGGATGCTGAGGGGTGGTGTCCCTTTTGAGGGGGCTTCTGCTCCTCTGTTCCTCATGCCTTCCCGCCCACCCCAGGCCTCTCGACCCCTCCTGCTGTTCTCCAGCCCTGAGAGCCACCAGAGCTGGCCAGCCCCACACGAGATAGCCTCTGGGGGCCACTTGCTGTGCTAACTTCCTAGGAATCCCTGCCCGCAATTATTATGACAGTTCTGCTTCCTGGTATCTTGGTCAGCCGGCACGGTTCTGGGAACACAATGGATGCTCGGCAAACATTTGGTTCCCACTCCTCCCTGGCTGCCTGGTGACCTCAGTTACCCTCCAACCCGGGAGGTCTGAGATGCATCCTGCAGGGCGCACCCCTCCTGAGCCTGCGTCCACGCAGCCAGGGCAACTGAAATCAGGACCTTGTTCAGCTGCAGCGAGTCTCAGAAATCCCTGGGGAACTGCAGAAGCATCTTTCCGACCGGTTCCAAATTGGCAACTCTGCCCTCTCCTGCAGTCTCACCCTAGACAGAATTGAACTTCAACTGTGGGCAGGCATTTGCCTTCACGACACAGAGAGACGGAGGACGTGGACCCTTCCATTACAGACATGTTTGAAACCCAAGCTCCGTCACTTGGCAGCTGTGACTGCAGTCATATCAACCGGGTTTTGCAGACAAACAGCATCACTAGGGTATATAGAGAGATGTGCTCAGTCGTGTCCAACTCTTTGTGAGCCCCTTGGACTGTAGCCCGCCAGGCTCCTCTGTCTATGGGATTTTCCAGGCAAGAATACTGGAGCGGTTGCCATGTCCTTCTCCAGGGTAGAGATATAGAAGAGGAGATTTATTGTTGATTCATGTGACATGGAGGCTGAGAAGCTCCACAACCTGCCCTCTGTGGCTGGAGACCCAGGAGAGGGAAAGCTGGTGATGTCATTTGTCTGAGTCTGAAGGCCTGACAGTCTGGGGGGCCACTGGTGTAAACCCAAGGGTGAGTTGGAAAGGGCCCAGGACCAGGAGCGCTGATGTCCAAGAGCGGGAGAAAATGGATGTTCCAGATTAAGAAGAGGGAGCGAATTCACCCTTCCTCCGACTCTCTGTTCTCTCCAGGCCCCCAAAGAATTGGATGCTGCCCACTGCCTTATTCAGTCTATTGATGCAAACGCTCATCTTTTCCAGAAACTCCCAGGAATAATGTTTTACCAGCGATTAGCCCAGGCTCCCCTGGTAGCTCAGCTGGTAAAGAATCCACCTTCAATGCAGGAAATCCCAGTTCAATTCCTGGGTCAGAAAGATCTGCTGGAGCAGGGATCAGCCATCTATCCCACTCCAGTACTCTTGGGCTTCCCTGGTGGTTCAGATGGTAAAGAATCTGTCTGCAATGTGGGAGACCTGGGTTTGATCCCTGGGTTAGGAAGATTCCCTTGGAGGAGGGTGTGGCAACCCTCTCCAGTACACTTGCCTGGAGGATCTCCATGGACAGAGGAGCCTGGTGGGCTACAGTCCGTGGGGTCACAAAGAGTCAGACACAACTGAGCGACTAAAGCACGGCACAGTGGCTAAAGTCCTCAACTTCTCTGATGTTCAGTTCCTCCAGTGTGAAATGGAAGGGCACCTCCCCTGCCCACCCTAGAGGGAAGGTTTGACAGGATTAGAGGGGTCTGTCCTTCAAGAGTTTAGCCAGCCAGGTAATGAATGCAGGGACTGGCAGCTGTTGGCATCATGGTCTAGGTCACAGAAGGACATCATGGCTTGTCATTTCCAAACCAGAAGGGGCTATCTCCACAACTCCATCATGGAATCAAGAAGAAATTGGTGAATGTGCCTGGAGTCAAACTGAAATTGGGTGGGGAAAACCCAAATAGAGGACACCTCATAGTTCTTGCCTACCCAGCATCCATATTTCCCTTCTAGCACCCCCCTTTCCTCCTCCATGCTCAGTCTATGGGATTTTTGAGGTTGATACCATCTCCCCAGAACCAGGCCTGGCCAATCAGAGCCCTGACTCCTCCAACTGCAGTGATTGGTTCAGAGACCCCAGGCTAGGCCAATGAGAGGCCTCTCTGGGATTTTTGCTAAACTCTTTGGAAAAGGGGGCATCTTTCAGCTGGAGTGGTTAAGCTGATAAGCCCATCAGCCTGCAACTGCTGGTGGGCACTACAGAGAGAAAAGAAACCAACTTGCCTGAGAGAGAGGCCAACACAGAGTAAAGCAGAACCAAAGCGCACAGGAATTCCTGACAACAACACCAGAACCTGGGTCAAGTCAGGACTGAGGCTGTGCGCACCCTCACCTTTGGACGTTTCAGATTCGTGAATCAGTACACTCCTTTTTCGACTTGAGCCAATTTGAGTCACATTCCTATGACTTGCAATGAAAGTGTCCTAACACAGTCCAGAAATAAAGTCTGCTACAAAGCTGAGCACCAAAGAATTGATGCTTTTGAACTGTGGTGTTGGAGAAGACTCTTGAGAGTCCCTTGGATGGCAAGGAGATCCAAACAGCCCATCCTAAAGGAAATCAGTCTTGAATATTCATTGGAAGGACTGATGCTGAAGCTGAAGCTCCAATATTTTGGCCACCTGACGTGAACAACTGACTCATTTGAAAAGACCCTGATACTGGGAAAGATTGAAGGCAGGAGGAGAAGGGGACGACAAAGAACAAGATGGTTGGATGGCATCACTGACACAATGGACATGAGTTTGCGCAAGCTCTGGGAGTTGGTGATGGACAGGGAAGCCTGGTGCCCTGCAGTCCAGGGGGTGGCAGAGTCGGACATGACTGAGCGACTGAACTGAACGAACAGACAGAGAGAGATAAGTACATGAGTTAATGGATGGAGGAGCAAGGAAACAAACGAATGAGTGAAATATTCCAGGAAACAATCCATTTTTGTTCTCAGATGCGAACACTTCCTGTTCCTGAATAGCCTTCTCTGTGCTCCAGGTATCAGGAAGACTCAGCCCACGGTATTAATACTTTCTCAGGCGGGATTTTACGTTCCCTCTCAGAGCACATCCAAACATCCTTGGTTGGCAAACCTACCTTAACCTCTGGATGAGCCTGAATTTCCCCACTGTGTCTTATCTCGCAGAGCTGTCACAATGGTTAAATGTGATAATGCATCTAAAACACTTGGCAGGGGGACCTGGTAAAGCAATGGCACTGGATAATCAGCAGCAGCGATGACCGCTATTGCCCTGACGCTTTCAGGCTCAGCTCACAGCCATTTCCATGAAGTCCCCTCTGATCAACTGAGTCCCGTCAGCTTACTTCCCCTAGGGCAGAATTCAAGCAGGTGTTTAGATGCTGTTTTGTTAAAACCTTGGCATATCAGAATCCTCAAGGTAGGTGGATCATGAATGCATATTCCCAGCCCTGCCTGCTGAGGATCCTTGCCAGAAGGCTACGGTGGGGCCCAGGAATTTGCATTTTCACCAAGTTCCTACCCCTGAGATGATTCTGAAGCAACTATCCATAGACTACGCTCAGGAAAACACCCACCTTTCCGCTATCCCATTTGATTAATACAGGTGTGAAAGCTAAGGTCCCAGGGGGACGGAGATTGTCCGAAAGCCACACAGGAATTCCCTGGCACAGCCAGACTGAACCAGAACTGTGCCTGTGGGCTGGGGCTCGCTCCACCCTGCTGCTTGGGGCTCCTCTCTGCCGACTGAATCTCCCACCTTTCACGTGTGTTTCCCAGCCTCAGGTTCTCCCATCACTGAGCTGGCTCCTGCTTCCGGAGAATATGTCCGCTCAGGGCCCTGAATCTGCTGGTGCTCAGATAACACCTGACCGACGAGGGGATATTTGGAATTGTAGCAGGACCAAAATATTTAGCAGTTTCTTTTTATTTTTAAATAGTTTATCACCCTTTCTTTTCACCTGCATGGGTGCGTGCTAAGTCACTTTAGTTGTGTCTGACTCTTTGAGATCCTATGGACTGTAGCCCACGAGGTCCTCTGTCTGTGGGCTTCTCCAGGCAAGAATACTGGAGTGGGTTGCCATGCCCTCCTGCAGGAGATGTTCCCGACCCAGGGATTGAACTTTGTCTCTTACGTCTTCTGCATTGGCAGGTGGGTTTTTGACCACTGGCAGCAGCTGAGACGCCCTCTTTTCCCCACCTATTGTTGCTGTTCAGTTGCTCAGTCATGTCCGACTCTTTGCGACCCCATGGACTGCAGCACGCCAGGCCTCCCTGTCCACCACCAACTCCTGGAGCTTGCCCAAACTCATGTCCATTGAGTGGGTGATGACAGCCAACCATCTCATCCTCTGTCTTCCTCTTCTCCTGCCTTTAATCTTTCCCAGCATCAGGGTCTTTTCAAATGAGTCAGTTCTTCACATCAGGTGTCCAAAGTATTGGAGTTTCAGCTTCAGCATCAGTCCTTCCAATGAATATTCAGGACTGATTTCCTTTAGGATGGAATGGCTTGATCTCCTTACAGTCCAAGGGACTCTCAAGAGTATTCTCCAATGCCACAACTCAAAAGCATCAATGCTTCGGTGCTCACCCTTCCTTATGGTACAACTCTCACATCCATACATGACTACTAGAAAAACCATAGTTTTGACTAGATGGACCTTTGTCAGCAACAGAATGTCTGCTTTTTAATATGGTGTCTAGGTTTGTCACAGCTTTTCTTCCAAGGAGCAAGCATCTTTTAATTTCATGGCTGCAGTCACCATCTGCAGTGATTTTGGAGCCCAAGAAAATAGTCTGTCACTGTGTCCATTGTTTCTCCGTCTATTTGCTGTGAAGTGATGGAATCGGACAACATGATCTTCATTTTCTGAATGCTGAGCTTTAGGCCAACTTTTTCACTCTCCTCTCTCACCTTCATCAAGAGGCTCTTTAGTGCCTCTTCACTTTCTGCCATAAGGGTGGTGTCATCTGCATGTCTGAGGTTATTGATATTTCTCCCAGCAATCTTGATTCCAGCTTGTGCTTCTTCCAGCCCAGCGTTTCTCACGATGTGCCTGCATATAGGTTAAATAAGCAGGGTGGCAATATACAGCCTTGACGGACTCCTTTCCCAATTTGGAACCAGTCCGTTGGTCCATGTCCAGTTCTGGCCGTTGCTTCTTGACCTGCATACAGGTTTCTCAGGAAACCAGAGGGTATACCAAATGTTTTAGAGGTAATACATAAAGATATGTGATTATAGCATTTACACAATATGTAAAACTTTGGAGTGCAAATGCCATAATGTAATTTTTTTAAAGAGTTCGGATGTTAACTTTGTGTTAAAAGGCATTTTTTCTGACTTTCTTTTTAAAGTGGAAGTATAGTTAAAAAATTGAAGTGTAGTTGATTTACAATGTTGTGCACAGCAAAGTGATTCAGTTATCCCCATGCATATAAGCATCTATTTTTCCCCCTCATAGGTTATTACAAAATGATGGAGCATTGTTCCCTGTGCTATACAGGAGGTCCTTGTTGGTTACCTACTTGATATACTGCAGTGTGTGTGTGTTCATCCCAAGCCCCTCATTTATCCCTCCCACGCTTAGCAGCTTCTTCAGCAAAGGAGATGGGTGATCCTCTGTTGTTTCTATGTTTTGTTTTGTTTTGTGGCAGCGAGGCATGTGGGATCTTAACTCCTCGATCAGGGATCAAATGTGCATCCTCTGAAGTGAAAGGGGAAGTCTTAACCACTGAACCAGCAGGCAAGTCCCGAGAGCTGGGATGTTGATGGAGCTGCCGTGAACCTGCCAGACTGCCAGCTCCGGTGCTGCAGCCTGAATCTGCCGTGCTCACCTTATTTTACATTCTCCCTGCCTGAGGCACTGTAGGTGTTCAAGTAATGAGAGAGGAAAATGGAAGCCTGGACCCTGCTTCCCGTTCTTAGTTAATTTCATGTACTAGTGATGTTCTGATCGCAACAAGAATGTTACCATCCCTGTAACGCCACCACCTCTGTCCCCCGTCCCATCCTTCCAGCTATGGGGTTGGGGGTGTGGAGGCCCACCGGATGCCCCCGGTGCCTATCTTGGACCACTTCGCCAGCGTCATGTATCCATGAGATGGAGGGTGGGTGGGGAGAAGGGTCTGCTTCAGCTGACTGTGGGCAGCTGGGCATGCCGTCACAGCCCGCCCCCTGCCCGACCTGCCCTTTTCTCCATCCGTGCCCTGCTGCCATGTCCCCTGGCTTAGCCAGGACTGGATTTGATTGATTCTTTATAGCCTGAGGATTCGATGCCTGCGCCGAGCACATGTGGAAGACAAACCAGGGGCAGGGGGAGAGGGAGAGGAGAGGCAAGGGGGAGCTGTGTGGGCCAGACCCCAATCCTTACAAGGCACAGGGTTCCCCGCCCCAGCCCAGACAAGGACATCCCTTCCCACTGCACCACCATGCTGGTGACTCCTGTTTCTAGAATTGTCCTGAACCTCATTTCCCAGCAATGTCCAATCAAACGGGAATGTCCGAGCCCAGGCCCTGCAAAGGGGACAAGCCTGGGCCAAACATCCTCCCAAAAAAATGTGATGTGAGCATTGTTCATCTGTTATTGATTGAGAGGCTATGAGCTTTGCTTCCAAAATCTCCAATAAAACTGACTTGGAGGAGAATTTCCTGAATCCCCGGGTAAGTGGATAAAGATGTTCCCCAGGAGTCCGGGGTGGTGCTGGTGGGGGAGTTCGTGCCCAGTTGGTTTTCTCCT
This sequence comes from Aepyceros melampus, assembly GCA_006408695.1. NCBI lineage: Eukaryota > Metazoa > Chordata > Mammalia > Artiodactyla > Bovidae > Aepyceros > Aepyceros melampus. The sequence goes on from SJXQ01010561.1 coordinate 397,173, forward strand.
TTGTTACTTAATGAAGAACAGAAAACAATCAGCCCGACTGCTGAGTCCAGAGACAGCTCCCTTCTCCCTTTGAGTTAATTTCCGGTTGGAGGCAGGGCCCTGCTCAGCCTGAGAGCCCCTGGGAATCTGCCTCTTCTTTTTTGGGGTGGGGGATGGGGCATCCCGTTGAAGGGCTTTTGCACCTGTGGGTGGCATTAGTTGGGTAGAAGGTTTCTGGGGAGCATGACAGGGCATTTGGGGAGCTGGTTCAGTTGCTGGAGCCAGCCAGGTTACAGAGAGAAAGATCCAACCCTGAGGTCCACCTCTTGGCGGCTCTACCCGCTGTGTGACCTGGGGCAAGGAAGTTTGCCTTTCTGAGCCTGGTTTCCCCGTCTGTGAAATGGGGGTTGTCTCAGCTCCCACCTCACGGGGTTGTTTCCAGGAAAGCAGGTTTGCCACGCATGCTGCAGCCTGCCTGGTGCACTGCACACACTCAGTAAGCCTGGGCTCTCATGGTGATTTTCTGACATCACCAGCTAGGACTCTGCTGACTTCATGGTGAGCCCCAGAGACGCCCAGAGAAATGGGATCACCCCTTGCCTGCCCGTCTCCTTCCCTCCCTCCTCCCACTCCCACCGCATGCTCTGGGGCTGGGGATGGAAGGATGAGGGCAGGCCATCTGAGTCAGAGTGCTCGTCATCGGGGCGGGGGGAGTCATGGGGGGAGAGCAGCCGGGGTGTGGCTGGAGAGGCCAGTCCTTGGCTCCCATCTCGGCTGTGTGGCAGCCTCGTACCTCAAGGTCACTGATCTCGGGCACCCTCAGCCCTCAGAGCTGGCAAAGAAGTTGTGCCCTACCCATAGCCTTTTCCCCGTGCACTTGTGTGGTTATGAGCCCCTGGTGCCTCCTCTCCCAGAAGAGAAGGTTGATTGTTGCCTTGTGCATCTCAAAAGTTAGTTATACAGCTCAAATCAGGACAGGGCTCAGAGAACATAATCAAGACTCGAACGACCCGGACAAGTCCCGGCCTAATCTGGAACTACATGAACCCTGATCAGACCCAAGCCTACAAGGCAAAGGCTCAGAGGACTGAAATGGGGCTTCGAACCATCGCCCACAGGGATCACATAGAACTTAGAGCTTGCATCCAGCCAGGTTGCTTGGCTGCTCCAAGAAAAATCTCAAGGTTCTCTTAAGACAATAACAACCCAGAATCTACACAACGTGACATTCACAACATCCAGGGCGCAATCCAAAATTATCAGCATAGAAAGAGTCATGAAGATATGAAGGCCCTTAAGGCAATGGCACCCCATTGCAGTACTCTTGCCTGGAAACTCCCATGGATGGAGGAGCCTGGAAGGCTGCAGTCCATGGGGTCGCTAAGAGTCAGACACGACTCAATGCTTCACTTTCACTTTTCACTTTCATGCATTGGAGAGGGAAATGGCAACCCACTCCAGTGTTCTTGCCTGGAGAATCCCAGGCATGGGGGAGCCTGGTGGGCTGCCGTCTCTGGGGTCGCACAGAGTCGGGCACGACTGAAGCGACTTAGCAGTAGCAGCAGCAACTGCATAAAAGTCTAGAACTTTCATAGACATCGATGAAAATTCTAGAACTAACAACATACTTCATGGTGAAAGACTGAATGCTTCCTCCTATGAGATATATCATGAACTGTGTCTAACAATGAAATGAAAATGGGTCACACACCTATGTCACCTACATATACATCATAAAACACAGAAACTCTAGACAAAATCATAGAAGGAAACCTTTAGGATCTCAGGTCAGGCAAAGATTTCTTGAATTCAGCACCAGTAACACTACCCATAAAAGTAGAGACGGATGAATCTTCAAAATTGAGTTTATGCTCTTTGAAAGACTCTATTAAGGAAACGAAAAGATAAGGCGCAGATTGAGAAAAACCATTTGCAAACCACATATCTGCTGAGACTTGCGTCTGAAATCTATAAAGAACTCTCAAAAATAATAAGAAAGCAAACAGCCCAACCACCCCAAAATGGGCAAAAGATTTGAATAGACACTTCACCTAGGGAGACACAGGGAGAGTGAAAAAGCACATGAAAGATGTTCAAAATAAGTAATCACCTGAGAACAGATAATTAAACCTGCAATGTAATACCATTCATGCCTACTAGAGTGGCTAAAATGCAACAGGCGGACCGTATCAAGTATTGGTGAGAGGCAAACTCATATACTTCCAGTAGGAACAGAAAATAGCCTAACCGCTTTAAAAAATAGTTTAGCAGTTTTCAAGTAGTTAAACATATACCTGCCCTATGATCTAGCCATTTCGTTCTGAGGTACTTACCCAAGAGAAAAGGAAATACAGGTGTTCACAAACCCTTCGGTGTGAATGTTCATAGCAGCTTTATTCGTAATAGCTAAAAACCAGGACCAACCCAATGTTCCTCAACGGACGAATAGACAAACAAACTGTGGCATAATGCATGTAAAGACCGCTGCTCAGGAATTAAAGGGAACAGAGTGTACTGGTACATGCAACCACATGGATAAATCACAGTAATTAAGCTGAGCGAAAGAAGCCCGACAGAAAGAGAGCATACACTGAGTGACTCTGCTTATATAAAATTCTAGGAAACGTACGTGATTTATAGTGACAGATGCCCATCTGTGACTCTGGGATCAGGGAAAAGGTTTCTTATCCCAGTTATAGTGATAATTGTAAATGTATGTCAAAACTGACCAAAATTGTACAACTGAAATATGAATAAGTTGAAAATGAAAGTGATAGTCGCTCAATTGTGTCTGACTCCTGGCAACCTCATGGACTGTAGTCTGCCAATCCTTGGAATTCTCTATCCATGGGATTCTCCAGCCAAGAATACTGGAGTAGGTAGCCGTTCCTTCTCCAAGGGATCTTCCCAGCCCAGGGATGGAACCTGGGTCTCTTGCATTGCAGGGGGGTTCTTTACCATCTGAGCCACTTCAAATAAAACTGGGGAGAAAAAGGAATAGTTTTCTTGCTATACTGATATTAAATACCCATTCAATGGCACCCCAGGCATCCCATGCATTAACCCAGGCCCCTCACTAGGAAGCATCTCCCTAAGTACTGCAAAGAGCCCAGCTCCTTGGACCCGTCGTGTTCTACAGCCGGGTGAGCTCCTTGGACCCGTCATGTTCTACAGCCTGGTGAGCTCCTTGGACCCGTCGTGTTCTACAGCCTAGTGAGCTCCTTGGACCCGTCATGTTCTACAGCCTGGTGAGCTCCTTGGACCCGTCGTGTTCTACAGCCTGGTGAGTCTAAGGCAGCTGACGAACAGCATCAAGTATAAAGCGACTATGAGCTTAGCTTGAACCACAGAAGAAGTAAAACCCAGGAGTTACGGGAGTGCTGAGGAGAGGCGAATTCTCTACCAGCCCAGGCTCCTCTCAAGCAGAGTCTGAGGCACAGGGCCCATGGTTATTACTTTATTAGGAGATGGAATCCCAGTATGATGGCTCATTTTATGTGCCAACCTGACAGGGTTGTGGGGAACTCAGCTATCTGGTTAAACATCTCTGGGTGTGTCTGTGAGGGGGTTTCTGGAAGAGATCAGTGTTTGAGTCAGTCGAGTGATTAGGGCAGATCACCCTCCCCAGTGTGGGTGGGCATCATCCAATCTGTTGAGGGCCTGACTTGAACAAAAAGGTGAAGAAAATTGAATTTTCTCTCTCTCTACCTGACTGCTTGAGCTAAGACATCTGGCTGCTTCTATCTTTGGACTTTAACTTACACTACAGGTGCCCGGGTCTCAGGACTTTGGACTTGGGCTGGAATTATGCCACCAGCTTTCTTGGGCTTCTGGCTTGCAGATGACAGATAGTTTTCTCAGCCTCCATAATGGCGAGAGCCAATTCCTCATAATAAATCTCACTATTAAATCTCTTGACCAGTATTTGAGCTTCCCTGGTGGCTCAAATGGTAAAGTGTCTGTCTGCCTGTAATGCGGGAGACCCAGGTTCAATCCTTGGGTTGGGAAGATACGCTGGAGAAGGAAATGGCAACCCACTCCAGTGTTCTTGCCTGGAAAATTCCACGGGTGGAGGAGCCTGGTAGGCTACAGTCCGTGGGGTCACAAAGAGTGGGACACGACTGAGCGACTTCACTTGATCAGTATTGGGACAGATATAATCTCCCGTTGGTTCTGTTCCTCTGGAGAGCCCTGACTGAAACCCAGGAAACAGAAGTGTGGGGCAGGAAGAATGAAGGAGGGAGGGGAAGAGCCACAGAAAGATGTGACAGCAAGTCAGCTACAGGCTAGAATCACCGAATCCGTGTCTCAAATGCATACTGTCTTCTAAGCTCTAGGCCAATAGACAGCTCTGCTCAATGAGCCCCAGGCTGGGTTGTCATCCTCCTGACCCTCAATTCTACTCCCACTCAGCATGCATCTCCAACACTCAGTTAAAGGCCCCACGTCCCCTTAGTTGCTCATGCCAGAACCTGGAAATCTTCCTGGAATCCCTTGGCTTCCTCTCCAACCAGGCACCACCAAGTCTGGTTGATTCTACCTCCTCCAATACTGTCCCCAGAGACTTGCTCCTCAGAGTGTGCTCCATGGACTAGCTGCAAGCAGCATCAAACTCCCACCCCAGCTCAGACCTACAGACGAAAATCTGCACGTTAACAGCATTTCCAGATGATTGGTACAAATATTAAAGTTTGAGAAGCCCTGTTCGCCAACGTTTCATTTTGCTCAACGTTGGCTGTATATTGACAGCATCTGAGGGTCTTTAGAAAATACTGTTGCCTGGGTCCCTTCTCCAGAGATCCTGACTGGATTGGTCTCGACTGTGGTCTGAGCATCCAGATGCCGCAGTGCTATTGTGCAACGGGGGTGGAGACCTGCCACCCTTGCCACTGTCCCTCTCAACCTCCCCATGGCCCCCATCCTCTGCCGGGCCTCCTTCAAGGACAATCGTAGCAGTCTGCTGCTCAGCCTCCAGGGTAGCCCTGTTATGGTCCATCCTACACACATCAGCCAGAGTGGCCTTTCATAGCAGGAAAAAAGTCTATCCACTCTAACAGAGATGACCCAAATACATAGAAATCAAACTTACTTTCTCTAACTGACCCCAGCTTCCTCATGAGTGTCCTTATTCTGCTGACAAATAAACAAGAAAAGGAAATAAATAAATACACGATCTTAATTTTACCAATTCAAGGTGATGCTGTCTCTTTTGGGTTACCTTGGTCCTTTTTTTGTGGAATATGCTCTGTTTTTCCTGGTGGCTCAGAATCTGGCTGCAATGCAGGAGACCTGGGTTCGATATCTGGGTTGGGAAGATTCCCTGGAGAAGGGAATGGCTGCCCACATCAGTATTCTTGCCAGGAGAAGTCCACGGGCAGAGGAGCCTGGCGGGCTATAGTCCATGGGATTGCAAAGAGTCGGACACGACTGAGTGACTTTCTGTCTTTCTGGGATTTTTTCCACCTCCCGCTCCCTTTCCTTCCTGAGATGATCGTGCATTCAAGAGGTACACGTGTATCCTGAGGGCGGCAGGAGGAGCTGCTGCTGGTCCACGCGTAGCCTCTGGCCTGCCTCACCAGCCTCACTGACTCCCTTACCGCTGAGCTTTGGCCTGTGTCTTCTCTGACCTGCCGATGCTGTGCTTGGTCCCTCCTGCCTGCAGCTGTGTGCCCATGGCCACTGCTGCTGCTGGTGGGCCCCCCAACCTCCAGTCTCCTCTCTGTGGCCTCTTGTCCTGCTCTTCTCAGCCCCTCTACACCCCTCTGCTGGAGAAGGCACACAGGGACCTCCAGGATTCATGTCCATCGCCCATGAGCCACAGGGAACCAGAAGGGCTCTTTCAGGCTTGCTAGTCTGGACTCGTCTCTTGGTATCTGCCTGAGCCGGGAGGGCTGGCAAGAACTGGGCCTTAGCCCAGTGTTCTCAGTTCCCCCAACACTCTCATGAAGTGCCCAAGGGGCCTTCTATCTCCTCCCCTCCCCCAACATCCTGGGCAGGGTTTCTACCCCAGACTGGCTCCCCGCCCTGCCCCCAGAGGAAGGACCCTCTGCCCCTCTCTCCAGGTGAGCACTTCTCTTTCATCCTGTGTGCGTTCCTCCCATGTAAGAATCTCAGCAAAATTCTCTGGTCCAAACTGGTTAGGCCTGACTTGTGAATACAAGGCGTTTTGGGCATCTTTTAAAAATATTTTTTTCTCTCCACAGGGCTGGCTTTTCACTGCAAACTTCAGAAAGCCAGTCTGGCCTCTTTGTTCTAAAGAATATTAGCTTTCTCTTTCCCTGGGAAGCCTCCTGGACTTCTCTTCATGAAAGGCTGCAGAGCAACATGCTTTAGGGTGGGAGGAGGGGAGAATTAAAAGCAACCTTCTTGCAGTTTAACTGTCCATCAACTTGTGAAAGGATAACCAGATTGTGGTACAGACATACTATGGAATATTACTCAGCAGTGAAAAAGATTCCCCCGAGTCACAAATGGAAAGCTCAAAAGCATTGCACTAAGTGAAAGAGGCCAGACTAGGTTACATATTGTGTGACTTCGTTCATAAGAAATTGTAAGTAAGGTAAACCTATAGATTTGAAATTAGTTCATGTTTGCCTGGGCTGGTGGCATACAGGGGAGGGGATCAATTGCAGAGGGTCAGGAGGGGAGTGTTGGGGGCTGATGAAATATTCTGTCTTGATTGTGGTGCTAATTATACAACTCAATGTGCTGTGCTGTGCTTGGTCACTCAGTCATGTTTGACTCTTTGCAACCCCATGGACTGCAGCCCGCCAGGCTCCTCTGTCCATGGGGATTCTCCAGGCAAGAGCACTGGGGTGGGGTGCCATGCCTTCCTCCAGGGGACCTTCCCAACCCAGGGATTGAGCCCAGGTCTCCTGCATTGCAGGCGGACTCTTTACCATCTGAGCCACCAGGGAAGCCCAAGAATACTGGAGTGGGTAGCCTGTTCATTTTCTAGAGAATCTTCCCAACCCAGAAATCAAACTGGAGTCTCTTGCATTGCAGGTGGATTCTTTACCAGCTGAGCTACCGGGGAAGCCCATACAACTGCATATCCTTATTCAAAAGATTGACTTGTACACTTAAAAGTGGTAAAATTTAGGTCCATCCATGGCCATTGCCATGCCAATGCAAATGGCATTATTTGATTCTTTTTATGGCTGGGTAATGTTCCATTAAATATATGTATATATATATACACACATACATATAGCAAGGACTTACTGCATAGCAGAGGGAACCATGTTATCTTATAATAATCCATCATGAAAAAGAATATATGAATTTATACACATTCAAATCTCTTTGCGGAACCCCCATATTATATATTTATATCAATAACCTCAGATATGTAGACGACACCACCCTTACAACAGAAAGTGAAGAGGAACTAAAAAGCTTCTTGATGAAAGAGAAGAGAGAGAGTGAAAAAGGTGGCTGAAAGCTCAACATTCAGAAAATGAAGATCATGGCATCTGATCCCATCACTTCATGGGGAATAGATGGGGAAACGGTGGAAACAGTGTCAGACTTTATTTGGGGGGCTCCAAAATCACTGCAGATGGTGATCACAGCCATAAAATTAAAAGATGCTTACTCCTTGGAAGGAAAGTTATGACCAACTTGGATAGCATATTTAAAAGCAGAGACATTACTTTGCCAACAAAGGTCCATCTAGTCAAGGCTATGGTTTTTCCAGTGGTCAATGTATGGATGTGAGAGTTGGACTGTGAAGAAAGCTGAGTGCCGAAGAATTGATGCTTTTGAACTGTGGTGTTGGAGAAGACTCTTGAGAGTCCCTTGGACTGCAAGGAGATCCAACCAGTCCATTCTAAAAGAGATAAGTCCTGGGTGTTCATTGGAAGGACTGATGTTGAAGCTGAAACTCCAGTACTATGGCTACTTCATGCGAAGCATTGACTCATTGGAACAGACCTTAATTCTGAGCAGGAGAAGAAAGAGACAACAGAGCATGAGATGGCTGGATGGCATCACTGACTCGATGGATGTGGGTTTGGGTGAACTCCGGGAGTTGGTAATGGACAGGGAGGCCTGGCGTGCTGTGATTCATGGGGTCGCAAAGAGTTGGACACGACTGAGCAACTGAACTGAACACCCAAAACATTGTGAATCAAATATACTTCAGTGAAATAATAAACTTTTTAAAATTTTATTTTATTTTTAATTGTTGGATAATTGCTTTATAATACTGTGATGGTTTCTGCCATGCTGGGGCTGCTAAGTCGCTTCCGTCGTGTCCGACTCTGTGCAGCCACATAGACAGCAGCCCACCAGGCTCCCCGTCCCTGGGATTCTCCAGGCAAGAACACTGGAGTGGGTGGTTTCTGCCATACATCGACATAAATCAGCCACAGGTATGCCTATGTCCCCTCCCTCTCAAACCTCCTTCCCACCTCCCTCCCCTTCAGTGAATTTTAATACCTGTAAATTATACTTAAATATGGCTGACTTTTTTAAAAACTTAAAACACCAGTTTTATATTTTAGAGTGTCAACCTCATTTCATGTCTAAAATTGGCATTCCGTCCTCTGATTCTCATTTAAACCTCCCATTCCTCTTGGTATCTAGTTAAAAACCTGCACGACTCCCTCCCTTCCTTCTGCTAACTCAGATTTACTCTTGGACTCACCTCCCCACACAGGCCCTTCCTGACCCCAAGACGGGGCTGGACCTCCCTGTGCGGCGGCCCCCCTGCAGTTCCCACCGCTCCTTTGCACATTGTGATGGTTTGTTTATTTTTCCCAGAAGACTGTGAGTTTGGTGTCCCCGTCTTCCAGCAGTACTCAGTATCCAGCCCAGAGTAGAGTGTCCAAGAATCCTTGCTGATTGACTATTTAGGTTCCCATTGAACATCTATTGAATGAGAGGGCAGAAAAGCAATGAGCAGTTTCGTGGGTCGGAGGTGTTGTGTACATAGAAAGAAAGGGATTGAAAAAAACGGAGTGGAGATCTAGGGAAAAGCCACAAGACCAAGGTTGAACCCTGAGAGGCAGAAGGAATCCAGAAAAGAGAAGGGACTTCCCTGGTGGTCCAGTAGCTAAGACTCTGTGCGCTTCCACTGCAGGGCCAAGGGTTCCATCTCTGGTTGGGAAACTAAAATCCTGCATCTCGGGCTGCATGGCCAATACATAAACAAACAAAAGATCACATCACTAAAAAAAAAAAAGAGAGAGAGAGAAAGAGAAGATGGGAAAAGATGTTCTGTGATTTGAGATCAGCCCCAGAGGAGGCTGGAGTTGACCCCATCATAGTGCACCGGAGTTGGGGGGCACGGGTTGAGGAGAGACTGGCTGCTTTAAACCAGGCTCAGACACCATTACTGAGTATTCACCGAGAGCCAACCCCACGCCCAGAGCCATGGGGGAAGTTTCAGGAAGTACAGGGTGTTCCCCCTTGTCTCCACACCACATCTCACCATCTCACACATCAGCCTCTGCCTTGTAAAGATCGGTTCTATATTGACAGTTTCTGTCTGCACACCGACAGGCAGAGAAACAACCCTGCCGGAGGGACCTGACCCAGGTGACTGGATTCACAATTGCATCTCGAAGAATCCAGGTGCCACAATGCATCAGCCTTGCTGTGGCTCCCAGCACGCCGAGACTCACGGCTCCCGGTCGGAAAAGCGCAGCCGGGTCCAGGAGGATGGGCTACATCCAGCAAAGCAACATTTACTGATGTCTGCACCGTGCCAGCCTCTTGAGGATATGGAAAGCAGTTAGAGCATCATTCCTGCCATGTGCAGGCCTCAGACCAGCCAACAAACATCACCAAATGCCTTCCATGTGTATTCAATAATGCTTGTTGAGTTCTAGTTATTGAACAAACACTTACATAGTGCATACGAAGTGCCAGGAAATGTTCTAAGTACATTACAGAGATTAACTCAGTTAATCCTCATAACAGCCATTCTTGGTCCCGTTTTACCAATGAGGAGACTGAGACAGACAGAGGGAGGTACAGAAACTTGCAGAAAGTCACATCACTGGGGAGTAGCAGAGACAGAAGACAAGCTCAGACAGAAGGTTCCAGAGCCTATACTCACAGTCTTGGTGTGGCGTTGCGCTTATTTTTGTAGCTGTGGAGCTCCACTCATTCATTCAGCAAATGTAAGGAGCACCTACTATACATTGGGCATGGAGTGAGATGCCAGGGGTGTGGGGAGTAATGTCTCCCACCAACATTTAGGGAGGACCGTGTCTCTCTCACCTCTGTGCCAGGCATAGGTTGGAACGCATAGTGGGAGCTTGGTCATGTTTGTTGAGTGACTGAAAGTGCCAGGTGTTGGCAAGAGCGCCGAACTTGGAGCCTGAGAGCTTGGACCCCTCCTGCCGGGAAGGAAAGTGTTATGACATGTGCATCTGTGTTCAGGTATGTTATATATCCCCAGGGGCTTATATTGAAAGAATGGAACTGAGATAAGGCAATAATATCTTCCAAAAGAATGAAGTATTGGTGGTGGAATTTCAGACATCCACAAAGAAGATCATTTGATGAGTGGGTGGTCCCCATCCACACCCCATCACGGACCGCCTCCTCTAATGGCCTGGGAGTGGGACAAACATTGTCTGCTAGGAGGTGCAAGCACTCTACTCGGGCTGTGAGTCACTGGCTGGTCACCCCGGACCCTGCCGAGGAGGCGGGAGAGCAGGCAAAGACGTCCTCGGGGACAAGGCAGGGTCTGGCACTCCACGCCATCGGAGGAGGAAGCGGCCAGCAGCCCTGGTCTTATGCCTGGCCTGGGACTGGCGTACCTTCTCAGAGCCTGCGGAAGCCAGGTTGGGGGCTCTCAGGAGGGGATCTGGGCCTGGGGCTGGAATCTCTGGTCACTTAATGTTCTCCCTGGGTCTGCCTCTAGAGCTTGGACCCCAGGCCCTGAGGCACAAGGGCAGCTGGCCAGGGTAGGCTCTGCCCAGAGCCACTTGGCTCAGCTCAGAAGGGGTACAGAGACCACCACAAGAGCCTCCTGTCCGCATGGAGAGGACCCTCACTGACAGTTACAGCTGCGCCCAGGTGCCCCGATGCAGGATTTCTCATCTCCATCCTCGCCCCAGCTCGACGATGTCAGCTGCTTCACTCCCCTTTCACAGGGGAAGAACCGAGGCCCAGAGAGTGGAATCTGTTCCCAGGGCGGCTCAGGAGGAGCTGCGGCCAGCTGTGAACTCATCCCATCCAAGCCTAGAGCCCCACTGCAGAGCCGTGGTGCCCTGGAACCTCCCACGAGGGGAGGAGGGCCTCTCGCCTGCCTCCTGGCTGCCTGCCCCTGCCCTGGGTCTGGACTCCGGCATCCGTGGTGGCATCCACACTGATCCATGGTTTGGCCGTCATGTCTGGCACTGAAACCCCCACTAAAAGCTCTCGTTGAATCTGAACCGTTAAGTGCAGCTCGTAACAGAAGTCACTTAGTCCCCCTTCCACTCCAACATACACGGGCATGCGCGCGCACACACGCGCACACACACACACACGCAGGGTGAGCCTTGCCCTCTCCTGGGTCTCTCCAGCCTTACTCCTTGTGGACTGCACTCCTTGCTTCCTGCCTGGGGTTCGACCTCCACAGAAGCTCCCATCTAACTCCCTGGGACATTCTTAAATTCTTAAATACAAATATTAATAACTCCCAGCCGTCTCCGAGGCTGATAGGTGGTGCCTGTGGTTGAGCTTCCATCAGGTGCAGTATTTCGAGCGAAGCTCTGCTCTTTCTTGCAACGTGGCGCACCTTGCTTCTCCACTACACGTGGCATGAGTGTATCAGAAACAACCTCAGGGACAGCTCTGCTCCCTGCAGCAGAGTGGTTCCAGATGGGCAGTGAGGGAGAGCCTTAGAGGCCAACTGGCCCCACTCTGTCCTTAGCAGGTGGGCAAACAAAGGGTCAGGTATTGGCCCCAAGGTACCTCTAACCCTGGAACCCAGCGCTGTCCAGCCTCAGTCTGGCATGCCGCTTCCTGAAGTCGAGTCTGCTGAAGCTAGCAAGGACCTCGGCATCCTCTAGTGCAGACACTCACCTCTGGGACCCCGTCCCTGGAGGGCAGTTCCTGACACTGACCCTCCTGTCCTGCCCATCCCCATTCCTGTTTCTGGGTGCCTGCCCACTATGCCCCTCTCCCCCTGAGCCAATCACCAAATCAAACATTTTCCCGTACTTCATCACCAAACAATAAAAACACTTTAATGGAAGTGTTAATTTATTCTCTATCATGCCGGCCAGCTTGACTAAGATGAGAACAGCCAAGCTGAGCGCGGAGGCCAGACAGGCAGCAGTTTTCCCGAGAGCCGGGAACTGAGGTGGCTTCATATTCATCATGATTGCTGTGCTCTGTCCAGCCCAGGAGACAGGAGAGGAGGGGCTCACACCACTTTCCCGGCTGAATTGCAGCCAGCGGGCCCCTGTCCTGACAGTCCTCTGGATGGAAGACACGACTTTTCCGTGGGGCTAGGGTGGGGGCCCGGCCCAAGGCAACACATTAACAGTGATAAAAATCCCAAGGTTGAAAAAAAACAAACCCTGGAGCATGCCTGGACTGCCAGCTGGTCAGCATCCAGCTGTCCAGGGCTGGGCCAGCTGTCTTAGGGTTCCATCATGGGTAGGCATGTCATCAGTTCAGTTCAGTCACTCAGTCATGTCGACTCTATGACACCATGAACCAGAGCACACCAGGCTTCCCTGTCCATCACCAACTCCCAGAGTTCACCCAAACTCATGTCCATTGAGTCCGTGATGCCATCCAACCATCTAATCCTCTGTTGTCCCCTTATCCTTCTGCCTCCAACCTTTCACAGCATCAGGGTCTTTTCAAATGAGTCAGCTCTTCATATCCGGTTGCCAAAGTATTAGGGTTTCAGCTTCAGCACCAGTCCCTCCAATGAACACCCAGGACTGATCTCCTTTAGGAAGGATTGGTTGGATCTCCTTGCAATCCAAGGGACTCTCAAGAGTCTTCTCCAACACTACAGTTCAAAAACATCAATTCTTTGGCACTCAGCTTTCTTTATAGTCCAACTCTCACATCCATACGTGACTACTGGAAAAACCATAGCCTTGATGAGACGGACCATTATTGGCAAAGTCATGTCTCTGCTAGAAACACGCAACTCAACAGAGAACTTGTGTAGCTCTAAGAGCTCCTCTCAACTCCCAGCTGTCAGTCATTTTCAATTCCTCATTCTTCCACTCCTCACCAGCAAGCCATCCATCAGACCCCCAAGCCCTGCCTTCCGAGTCTAACTGGGATCTGACCGCTGTCACCATCTGTACTATTACCTCCCTGGTCCAAGCCACCATCATCGCTCACTTGCACTATGATCAGAGCTTCTCACTTGCTTTCTTGCCTCCCTATGTTGATCCTCCACAGAGCATCCAGAGAGATCTTTGAAAATAGACATCAGCTCTCTTCCCTATCCTGCTTAAGCCCTCCGATGGAGAAGAACTTCAGGTCCTCACGGTGACTGTGACCTTCAAGGCCCCTACTTCATCTGCTACCACCTGTCACTCTCACCTCATCTCCCATGGCTCTCCCCCTTGCTCGTTTCACACCAGCCACACCAGCTTGTTTGCTGCTCCCTACACTTAGAACTGGACATGGAACAACAGACTGGTTCCAAATACGAAAAGGAGTACGTCAAGGCTGTATATTGTCACCCTGCTTATTTAACTTCTATGCAGAGTACATCACGAGAAACGCTGGGCTTGAAGAAGCACAAGCTGGAATCAAGATTGCCAGGAGAAATATCAGTAACCTCAGATATGCAGATGACACCACCCTTATGGCAGAAAGTGAAGAGGAACTAAAAAGCCTCTTGATGAAAGTGAAAGAGGAGAGTGAAAAAGTTGGCTTAAAGCTCAACATTCAGAAAACGAAGATCATGGCATCTGGTCCCATCNGAGAAATATCAATAATCTCAGATATGCAGATGACACCACCCTTATGGCAGAAAGTGAGGAGGAGCTAAAAAGCCTCTTGTTGAAAGTGAAAGAGGAGAGTGGAAAAGTTGGCTTAAAGCTCAACATTCAGAAAACGAAGATCATGGCATCTGGCCCCATCACTTCATGGGAAATAGATGGGGAAACAGTGGAAACAGTGTCAGACTTTATTTTTCTGGGCTCCAAAATCACTGCAGATGGTGATTGCAGCCATGAAATTAAAAGGCGCTTACTCCTTGGAAGAAAAGTTATGACCAACCTAGATAGTATATTCAAAAGCAGAGACATTACTTTGCCAACTAAGGTCCATCTAGTCAAGGCTATGGTTTTTCCTGTGGTCATGTATGGATGTGAGAGTTGGACTGTGAAGAAGGCTGAGCTCCAAAGAATTGATGCTTTTAAACTGTGGTGTTGGAGAAGACTCTTGAGAGTCCCTTGGACTGCAAGGAGATCCAACCAGTCCATTCTGAAGGAGATCAGCCCAGGCTGTTCTTTGGAAGGAATGATGTTAAAGCTGAAACTCCAATACTTTGGCCACCTCATGCCAAGAGTTGACTCATTGGAAAAGACTGATGCTGGGAGGGATTGGGGGCAGGAGGAGAAGGGGATGACAGAGGATGAGATGGCTGGATAGCATCACGGACTCGATGGACTTGAGTCTGAGTGAACTCCGGGAGTTGGTGATGGACAGGGAGGCCTGGCGTGCTGCGATTCATGGGGTCGCAAAGAGTCGGACACGACTCAGTGACTGAACTGAACTGATACTGTGATTATGTAAATACATTTCCTATGAAATATACATCAAAATATTCAGGCATAAAGGGACTGATGCCTGCCACTTACACTCAAATGATTCTCTAAAAATCGTGTATGTTTGTGTGTATTCACAGAGAGAATTTGATAAAGCAAATGGGCAAAATATAAACAACTGGTAAATCTGGATAAAGGATACGTGACAAAAGATACACGAGAATTTCTTTTACTCTTCTGCAACTTACATGTAGGTTTAAAATTGTATCAAATAAAAAGCTTCAGAAAAATCTTGATTAGGCATATTGTTTCCTATATAGTACTTTCAGTTCCACCCAAGAACTTGTGTCTTTCAAATCTGACAGCATATCAAAAAGCTCAGCTTTATTAGACCAGGAAGAGTTCCCCTAAAAAAAGTGTGTACACACTCTTTAAAATATATATACACACACACATATATATATGTTCTTTAAAATAAATAATGTATATATAAATAATATAATCCTAAAACACTTTACAGTATTTAGAAATCAGAGCTTTATACAACTGTATTAGAAAGCACAACAAACTAAAAACTCCTAGTAGATTTGGGTATTTTGCCTTAAACTGCTTTCATCTGATGATAATTTGACAAATCATAATCACTTGGAGTTTTTAGGCATTCCCATTCCTAAGGTGATGCCAAACTCAGTAACTTTTTCAGAAATTTTATCAATAATAATACTAGAATTGAGATAATATGACGGAAAAATTATGGCATATAGTATAAAAATGGCACCCACTCTCACCCATTAACATAATAATAAAGAGGCTAAAGCCATCCAGATCGCAGTACAGAGTTCTTAGCAGTTTACTACTTCATCTGAATGAAGTTCTAAAAGTGATATTAGCCTGTTGGTATAAGTGACCAATCAACAAATGTCTGAAGACCTATTTCTTGTCACAACAGAAAAATAAGAAGGCCTGAAACTGCTTCACTGAGGCACTGGATCTCTTACTTCCTTTCCTCAGATCTGTCAGTTTCCATCACTTTTTCAACACCGACTCGATGGACATGAGTCTGAGTGAACTCCGGGAGCTAGTGATGGACAGGGAGGCCTGGCGTGCTACAATTCATGGGGTCGCAGAGAGTTTGACACAGCTGAGTGACTGGACTGAACTGAACTGAATCACTTTTTCTAATCATCAAAAAATACCAGCAATTAAATTTTCCTATGGAAAGGGCATTATGTTCAGAAATGACAAAGTAAATTTTCTGTCATCCGCCAAAATAAAACCATCATACTATACTTGCTGTAATTCTAATTATTTCATTGGTTAAATCAATACATATTTGGCAAGAGTGGTATTATTTTTGGTATATAAAAAGTGAACACTTACTCGCTACTAGTGGTGGGAGATGGAGGGGGCATATGTACTGCAGTCCACGGTGCAAAATGATAATGTGCATTAAACTAAAAAAAAAAAACCATAGTCTTTGACACAGCAAGTTAACGTCTAGGAATACAGCTGACCCTTCAACAACACAGGCTTCAACAGTACAGGTCCACTTACACATGAATATTCTTTCTAGAGTAAATATTAATCGTACAATACTACACAATCTACAGTTGACTGAATTTGAAGATGTGGAACTGTGGATATGGAGGGATAAGGTATGCGAAGCACTGACTATTAGTTATACACAGATTTTACTCCATGGAATATCAGCATCCCTAACCCCCTAACTACTCAAGAGTCAACCGTATAAGCAATATATATATATAAAGAAGATATTTATATACAAGAATGTATATACATAAATATACATAAATGTAGGTATGTACACAAACAACATAGGTATGAGACTATTCATGTACAAGAATATTCACAGTTTCATTTATAAATTAAAACATCTTAAATGTCCACAGACATAGGGGCTGAATAGGTTACTTCCAATTTTTACAATGCAAAGTATGCTACTCCTAAAATGAAGACATAAGTTGTACATCTGTTTAACTTTTATATTAAACTAGGAAATATATACACAAATGCAAAAGTGCAATCAAAAGTGTCTGCACCTTATTTTGGAGACCACTATTCTAAACAATGGGCTTTGGGACTCTAGGCCAGGCGATGGTGAACTACAGTCGTTAGGCAAAACTAGCCTCATTGCCAGTTTTTGTAAATGAAGTTAGCTGGAAAAAAGACATACCTAGCCATCGATGTACTCTCTACGGCTGTTTCCACACTACAACAGCAGAGGTGAGTAGTTTTGACAGAGACTATAAGCACACAACAATAAAAATGTTTACTACATGAGCCTTTATAGAAAAAAAGTTCTGAACGCAGTATAGAAAGATAGTTGACATTTCTCTCCAATGCTTTTCAAACAGCCTTTCAACCTATTGAATTGTATGACAAAATTCTCTAGACTAGTGGTTTTCAAACTACCTCTGCATATGCGGAAGACAGTAAAAGGAATCCAATCCATCCATTCACCCAACCAAACAAGAAAAGGGAAAAAAATGGAGTAAGGAAGCAACAAAAAAAAGGGAAGAACAAAATAAAATGAGGAAGATAGAAGGAATAAGGGATAAGAAAAGTCTGAAGGCCATTGACTGATCTATTTTAGGGGTGGAGGGAACCTGGAGGACAACAAGGGGTTCTTGTTAAGTAACTAAGTTTGTATTCAGGGAAAAGAAATGAAAAGTTTCTAATATAAAAGTATAAAAATGGCAGTTAATGATGTGCTAGAAGTGAAGTCGCTCAGTCATGTCCAACTCTTTGCGACCCCATGTACTGTAGCCTACCAGGCTCCTCCATCTGTGGGATTCTCCAGGCAAGAATACTGGAGTGGGTTGCCATTTCCTTCTCCAGGAGATCTTCCCAACCCAGGGATCGAACCTGGGTCTCCCACATTGCAGGCAGACGCTTTGCCATCTGAGCCACGGGCTAAGTCACTTCAGTCGTCTCCGACTCTGTGCGACTCCATAGACAGCAGCCAACCAGGCTCTGCCGTCCCTGGGATTCTCCAGGCAAGAACACTGGAGTGGGTTGCCATTTCCTTCTCCAATGCATGCAAGTGAAAAGTGAAAGTGAAGTCACCCAGTCATGTCCGACTCTTAGCGACCCCATGGACTGCAGCCAACCAGGCTCCTCCATCCATGGGATTTTCCAGGCAAGAGTACTGGAGTGGCGTGCCACTGCCTAAACCCTAAATCCTTGCAATCCCAGTCTGTTCCCTTTGTCTCCCTAGGAGGGATACCTGATTCCTGCTATTACTATCTCTTGTTATCTTCTGAGCATTCCCTTTTGCAACACCATCCAATAGCTATTTAACCAATTCTCCATTAAGAAATTCTCTAATAAAATACTAGTGTGGTTTTACCTTCCTGAATGTTTCTCGACTGCAGATACAATGGTATCAGGTAATCCTTATTTTAAATGAAATTAACATCGTCTTTAGGTGTTATCTCTTCAAGAAAATTGAGATACCAAAGTAACATTTCATGCAAAGATGGGCTCAATAAAGGACAGAAATGGCATGGGCCTAACAGAAGCAGAAGATATTAAGAAAAGGTGGCAGGAATACACAGAAGAACTATACAAAAAAGATCTTAATGACCCAGATAACCACAATGGTGTGATCACTCACCAAGACCCAGATATCCTGTAATGTGAAGTTATGTGGGCCTTAGGAAACATCACTAAGAACAAAGCTAGTGGAGGTGATGGAATTCCAGTGGAGCTATTTCAAATACTAAAAGATAATATTGTGAAAGTGTTGCACTCAATATGCCAGCAAATTTGGAAAACTCAGTAGAGGCCACAAGACTGGAAAAGGTCAGTTTTCATTCCAACCCCAAAGAAAGGCAATGCCAACGAATGTTCAAACTACTGCACAATTGCACTCATCTCACACTCTAGTAAAGGAATGCTAAAAAGTCTCCAAGCCAGGCTTCAGCAATACAAGAAGCGTGAACTTCCAGACGTGCAAGCTGCTTTTAGAAAAGTCAGAGGAATCGGAGATCAAATTGCCAGGATCTGCTGGATCATCAAAAAAGCAAGAGAGTTCCAGAAAAACATCTATTTCTGCTTTATTGACTATGCCAAAGCCTTTGACTGTGTGGATCACAATAAACTGTGGGAAATTCTGAAAGAGATGGGAATACCAGACCACCTGACCTGCCTCTTGAGAAACCTGTATGCAGGTCAGGAAGCAACAGTTAGAACTGGACATGGAACAACAGACTAGTTCCAAATAGGAAAAGGAGTACGTCAAGGCTGTGTATTGTCACCCTGCTTATTTAACTTATATGTAGAGCACATCATGCAAAACACCAGGCTGTATGAAGCACAAATTGGAATCAAGATTGCTGGAAGAAACAGCAATAACCTCAGATACATAGATGACACCACCTTTATGGCAGAAAGCAAAGAAGAAGTAAAGAGCCTCTTGATGAAAGTGAAAGAGGAGAGTGAAAAAGTTGGCTTAAAACCCAACATTCAGAAACTAAGACCATGGCATCCAGTCCCATCACTTCATGGCAAACAGAGGGGGAAACAACAGAAACAGTGAGAAACTTTATTTTCTTGAGTTCCAAAATCACTGCAGATGGTGACTGCAGCCATGAAATTAAAAGATGCTTGCTCCTTGAAAGAAAAGCTATGATTAACCTAAACAGCATGTTAAAAAGCAGAGACATTACTTTGTCAACAAAGGTCCATCTAGTTAAAGCTATGGTTTTTCCAGTAGTCACGTATGGATATGAGAGTTGGACTCTAAAGAAAGCTGTGTGCTGTATTGATGCTTTTGAACTGTGGTGTTGGAGAAGACTCTTGTGAGTCCCTTGGACAGCAAGGAGATCAAACCAGTCAATCCTAAAGGAAATCAGTCCTGAATATTCATTGGAAGGACTGATGCTGAAGCTGAAACTCCAATACTGTGGCCACCTGATGTGAAGAAATGACTCACTGGAAAAGACCCTGATGCTGGGAAAGATTGAAGGCAGGAGAAGGCAGGATGGCAGAGGATGAGATGGTTGGATGGCATCACTAACTTGATGAACGTGAGTTTGAGCAAGCTCCAGGAGTTGGTGATGGACAGAGAAGCCTGGTGTGCTGTAGTCAATGGGGTCGCAAAGAGTCCGACAGGACTGAGTGGCTGAACTGACTTAGGTGTTATGCTTAGAGTTTAATTTTAGTTTATGTAAACAATATTTTTACGGGTTATCACACACAATTAAGTCCCTCTAGAAATTTTTTCTGTTAGATATAAGAGTTTTTTCCCCCACAATTCTTATGGTTAATCTGTGAGAAAGCCTCAACAAGTCACTAATGTGTCTGTTATACTTTTACCTTAATCTTTCCTTTTACCTTGTAACTAAAAGGATGCAAATCTTCCTTTTAAATAAGATAAGTAAACTCTTTAGTTCTGGGCAGCCAGTGAAAGACTAGGGAGTAGACTTAGGCAGCAAGTTTAACAGGGGATTCAGTAAATAACTGAAACTTAAAATCTTGGAAAAATGCCCTTATATACATATATACATATATATATATATATATAGCCACAGTGAGGAGATAAAAAAATCTCTAAATATAAAGATATGTAACTACCTTCAATAAGATAGGAGTTATTTATACAACTATAAAACTATTAACATATCAAAATCTCACCTTGTTGACTACCTTGGGAAAATACATTTAACATCTGGCAGCCTCAGTTTACTCACTTGTAAAGAAATAGGCTGGACTAGGTCTCTGCTGCTAAATATCTCCCACAACAATCTATAAAAGTTTCTTTTCGTACTGACGTATGGGGAACTCAGCATCGTTATCAAGAGAGACAAAAGACTGGTTTTATAAGGGAAAGAGGTAAACAGGTAAAGAAATAGAATACCAAGATTAGTGAGTTTTTGAAACATAATTTGGAAGAAATTTAAATATATCATGTTATGTTCAATGGAAGGACTGATGTTGAAGCTGAAACTCCAATACTCTGGCACCTGATGCGAATAGCTGACTCATTTGAAAAGACCCTGATGCTGGGAAAGATTGAGGGCAGGAGGAGAAGGGGATGAGAGAGGATGAGATGCTTGGATGGCATCACCGACTCAACAGACATGAGTTTGGGTAGGCTCGGGAGTTGGTGATGGACAGGGAGGCCTGGCATGCTGCAGACCATGGGGTCACAAAGAGTCAGACGTGACTGAGTGACTGAACTGAACAGAACTGAAAGAAATTCTTTACTTTCCTCCTCAAAGCCGAAGAAAAGGAAAAAAATATATATCATTGGCATATATATCATTGTTTAAAAAAAACTAAAAACATCTTCATTTCTATTATCATAGTCTTTGAAGACATTTACCAAATCAGAAAGGATACTTCCTAAATTCTCTTCCAGATAGAAACATGTCTTTTGTTGTCTCCCAATTACAAAAACTAAGTTTTGATACTCTTCTCTCAAACTAAAATATTTGATCATCTGCCATACAGTTGATCATATGCTTTCAAACGGCTTGTTCATAAAAATAATTATATGTAAAGTACTAGTTAAAGTTCATAGGATAGGCCAGATCATTTACCATTTACTTATCAAAACTAGTACCTTTGTATGCAAGGGCAATTTGGTGAAAAATAGTATCAAATTCTAGAGTTACTCCAATGTAAACTAGGGGGAAAAGATTTCAGTTCTGATTATTTGCTTTATATCTCACCAGGATTACTATAGTAGCCTTGATAACTTCCTTCTAAACTTTAAAATTTACCACATATATACAGAAGATATGAAAAAGGTTTTAATTTTGAATACGGATTTAACCATCTACTCTTTAAAACAAAAGAATATAGCTATTTCAAAACTGAAAACATCAGGCTTTAGTACTCAAGAGCTACCATTACTATAAAAATCAATTTTGCATAAGTCTGTCCAGCATAATCTCATTAATGCAGTACAACTTATACTGCTGTTAAGTGCATGGAAAAGAAGTCCAAAAGCACAAAATCACACGCGTAAATGTTAATAGTGGCTAACAGTGGCTACTTCTGAGGAACAAGATAGGGGAATACAGAGCAGAGTGGATCATTAATATACTTTAAATTTTAAAAAAATTTGCAAAGTATATGCCATAATAATAACTTTTAATTAAATTTTTTATTAAAAAAATAATGTTATAGCTATCCCAATGTAGAAATCTGAGCTTTAAATTCAAAGAACATATTTAATCATTTAATTCATTCATTTATGGATAAATCTTACTTTAGTACTTTTTAAGTATAAAGCACTGTTTGTAAGTTCCAGGAATACAACAATGAACAAGAACCCTATCCTTTCGAAGTTTATATTCTGATGGTAGTATTAAAAAATAATTATACTCTGGATATAAAATTAGGTATAAAGTAATGGGATAGGGAAACAGTTAATTTATATTAGGTATGCAGGAAAGGCCTCTTTAAAAAGGTTATGCTTGAACTAAGGACCTAAATAATGAGAATGCAGAGCCAAATAGTAAGATCCTAGAGGAAGCACTGCAGAAAGAGGCAAAAGCAATTGTGAAGGTCTAGAATGGCAACCCATCCAGCACTCTTGCCTGGAAAATCCCATGAACGGAGGAGCCTGATAGGCTACAGTCCATGGGGTCACAAAGAGTTGGACACAACTGAGCAACTTCACTTAGAGAAGGAAAGAACAGTGTGTAATGAGTGGCAGGAGATAATCAGGAAGACAGTAGCCTCTTGGACTTTGATACTTTGAGGTAAGGAAGTCAGTAAGAAGTCACCAAAGGGATGAAGCAGAGAAGTGGCATAAAAGGACTTACATTTTAGTAGATCCCTCTTACTGCTGTGAGGGATTGGGGGCAGGAGGAAAAGGGGAGGACAGAGGATGAGATGGCTGGATGGCATCACTGACTCGATGAATGTGAGTCTGAGTGAACTCCGGGAGTTGGTGATGGACAGGGAGGCCTGGCGAGCTGTAATTCATGGGGTCGCAAAGAGTCGGACACGACTGAGTGATTGAACTGAACTGAACTGAATGGAGGGCAAGACTGAGGGTAAGAAGACCAATTAGGAAGCTAAGCAATATACCTCAGCTGGAAGAGGATGGTGGTTTGTTCGTGTCCATACAGATATCACCCCATTCAGACAGCAACAGAAATAAGTAGAAAAATAATGAAATAACGGTTACATTTTGAGCTTAATTTTTAATGTGTGGAAATGTGCTTTTTTTCTTTTGTTCTGTAGGTGCCTACATAATATCTCCAATTTTGCCTCTTAGTCCATAAAGCCTAAAACATTGACTAGCTGGCCTTTTAAAGAAAACATTTACCGAACCCTAACCGAGAAAACAAGAATGTAGAAATGGAAAAGTGATGGACTCAGGTAGAAGCCTTGAGCTTCTTTAGCATTCGGAGAAGCAGAAGCCAGTAGAGGAGTGGCCATTGAGACAGAACTGTAGCAGATCGAGAGAGGAAGGTATCTCAAGAAGGAGGAAGGAGACCTGAGAGAAGAAGATTAAAGGTGAAAAATTATGCTTAATACTGCTGAGAAAATCTGTGAGATGGTAAAAGAGAAGTGTCTACTGAATTTGGCAGAAAAGAATCACTTGACAAGAGCAGGTGACTTGACAAGAGCTGTTTCACTGCAGAAGTAAAAAACAGAAACGAGTTAAAGCATGAACAGGAAATGAAAAAGTAGAAAAAAAAAAAATCAACTGATATTCCTCAGAGCAGAGAAATGGTATAGAACTGTAACAGATGAGAAGTCAATAGTGGGTGAAGGTTTTTTGTTTTAGTTTGTTTCAGTAAAACGCTGGTAAGAATTATCCAGTAAAGGGAAGAACTGATCCCCACAAGGAGTTCAGTTAGAAGTAATGGGATTCAGAGCACAAATGATAGAAATAAGGATACTTCTTCCATTTTCACAGGAAAGAATGAAACTTATCTGCCTAAGAAGGGAAGTGAAGATAGAAAGAAGGTGATGGATGATGAACAGTGGCAGGCCTGATGGTCTCAACAAGGTCAAATATTTTTATAAGGGATACTAGAGTGAATGACTTGAAAATGTGGGAAATGGTAGACAGAGAAAGGGATACATGCTAACAAGACTTGACTCTGGTTATAGCTGGTAACAATGGCAAGCCTGTTAACTTTTAAAGACCTGAGAAAAGGAGTAGGCAGCTTAGAAAGGTTAGGGGCAAAAGAATGGTTATAAGTGAGAAAACAGAGGCAATATGAGTGATAAATAGTTATGAATATTAGCAAATGCTTAGATATTCCCTCCACAAATAGCTGCTGGTCAGAATGTTTTATACAATGTACATAGTACACTATGCAAATGAAAATTTACAACTGCTCTTAAAACGTCAAATTTAGAATGTTTCTCTTAACATTATTTCTTATTAATCTAAACATGCACTCAAACTTATCAGGCCAATGAAATAGCAATGAAGTTTTTAGAACTTCCATGGAGGATTTGGTAACATAACATGTTTTTAAAATATTTGTATGTAGCATTTATGAACCACACCATATACTTTAAATTGATGGAAGTGAAAGATGGATAAATTTCACTGATGGAAGTGAAAGATTCATTATACCAACCTTCTATTTTTTCATATGTCTAATCTATAATAAAAAGTTTACAGAAAAACTAAGTACTGAGAATGTAGACTGACAACCACAGTCCTTAGACTATATTTTTGATGAAAAGTAGGCTTCCTGTTTTGAAGGACTGGCATGTTGAGCTCTACAAAATTTCCTGAGGCAAAGCGATAAGCATAGGAAAGGCATCTACTTTATGAAATCTTTGTCCTGGAATAGATTCTATGAATCTTTCAAAACAAAGGAGTTCAAGTTTGCTGTTCAGAACAATACACTGCACATAAAAGACTACTAATGACTTATGAACTCTTAATGTAGCATGAATCATGACAGCAACACTAAGATACTCGTTTCAACAAATAGCCTATTTTATTTTATAAACTTCACCAGAATATTATCAACAGCAGTATTAGAAAATGGAAAGCTAATGAAATTAGGAGGCAGCACCGGCATACTGCACACTGTGTTTCTCATCACTCTAATGCAGAATTTAATGGATGAGGGATCCATCTTTTAACTTATGGGGAAAAAAGGCAAAAAAAAAACCAAAAACAACAACTCATAAACCTAGAAAAATAGACCACCATCTGACAAAGTTATTAGAGAATATTTTGCTACCAAAATTCAATAAACTGCATTAGTGGAATCAGGTTTTTTTTTGTAAGAAAAAAAAGCATACTTTATTCTTGTCTCTTATTATAGTTCAAAAGCCTGATTATCTCAACAGTTTCTTGTTTTCCATTAGTGATATCTAAAGTAATAGATGACTAAAAGATTAGAGGATTATAAATATTATTTCTATAAAGATGTTTTCCTGACCCTAGAAGACTAGTTAAGAAGATATTATAAATATGGAATAATATCAAACTTATAGAAATCAACACTTTTCACAAACACTGGATTCTCTACCTGTGAAGTATAGCTTTTAATATCTAACCCTGATTTTATTTGATATTATGACCAAATATTTTTCTGAAAAGTAAATGGCTATTAGCGATTTCTACTATAGTTCCATAACAGCAAAGGCAGAATCCATGTTTAGGGACTACTGTATGTTTTGATTCAGTTATCTGCAGGGTGTCTGCATGGTACTCTAACTATTTAAAGCTAGCAAAAAAAGATTACAGCTCACACTAACTGGATTTTCACAGCTCCCTATCATTCAGCTTGAATTCCTCATGGGCAGATTAAAAGAGCCAAGGCAAACAATAGACTTTTTACAAGGTGGTTATTGAAAAAAAAAAAAAGAAGAAGAAAAGAAAAGAAAAAAAGTATCTTTTTTCCTTTATGGTCAAAAAACAAAATTATTTAAGGAAGTAGCCACATGAAAACAATGTTAAATGTATAACAGAGTTAAAACTCTGAATGTTACCATATAATAATTAAAAATCGAGAAATTAATAGGATCTGAGAGAACTGTAGTTTTCATTCTAAAATCTGTAACATAGATTATATGAATAGTTATGGTATCAGGAAAATAGAACTGGGAGGAGCTAACTTGCTACTATACTGTGGATAAACACACTGAGGCTCAAAATACTTACATGGCATTTCCAAGTCAATTACTGCCAGATCATCGGGTAACTGTAAAATGTTCTTTTTTTAACTACCTTCTCATTCTCTACTAGTTTTCCATCTTCTTTCACTTTAAAGGATCAAAAGACGTCCCAGTCCATGACTACCCTTGCTGGCTAAGCCCTGGATAAAAAGCCTTCCTTATGTATTACTCTTCTAATCCTTATCCAATTTCTGAAAGCAGTTATGTTTATCACAGCCATTTTATAGATTAAGAAATGAAGGCTTAAGGAGGTGCCAAATGACTTAAAGTGACTTGCCCAAGATCATACAGCTAGTAAATGGAAGAGTGTGTGTGTTTAGTCGCTCAGTCATGTCCATCTGCCTCTTTGAGACTCCATGGACTAGCCCACCAGGCTCCTATGTCCACAGGATTCTCCAGGCAAGAATACTGGAGTGGGCTGCTGTGTGCTTCTCCAGGGGATATTCCCAACCCAGGGATTGAAGCCAGGGATCGAACCCAGGGATCTCCCACATTGCAGACAGATTCTTACCATATGAACCACCAGGGAAGCCCAGTAAATGGAAGAACTGGATTTAAAATCAGGTCAACAATCAGGTATGAGTTATTAAGTGTTGTGCTACACTTAGCTTCTCTATTAGCTTCTTTTCCTCAATTTTATGGATAAGCCCCATTGTCTTTATACCTTTCCTTCCATTCACCATTCATTCCCACAACTCATTCAAACTCCACCATTAAGTGTCTCCACACTACTGTTTAATATTAAATAACTGGTTATTTTCTGAAGCTAAAAGATCAAGATCCAGTAAAATAATAGTCCTTCCTTTTCCACTGCCACTACCTTAACTAAGGCTTTGTCACCACTCTCACCATCACTTACTCTAAGACTCCTCAATGATCTCTGTCTTTAATTCACTCTCCTTAGTGCTGCTTTCCTGATTTATTATAAAATCCTTCAAGTCAAAACTCTTCTGGAACCTCCTCTTATATTTCCTTCTTACATTCTTCTTAAGCCAGAATGAACTAAAGATCTCAAAAGGAAAACTAAATTTTAAAATATGTATTTGTACTTATCATTTTTCTTAAACTCTAGAAGGACATATAATAAAACTAATAAATGTAATGACTGTATGAGAAGGTAGGAGAGAAGGAATTAGGTGGATGGGGACAAAGTGGGATAGAGATTCAACTGTATGTATACCTTTATATAATGTCTAATTTTGAACTATATAAATATATTGCATATTCAAAAAAGATCAAAGGGGAGGAGAGAAAGAAAAAAAGAGAGAGAGAGAAAGAAACAAAACAAAAAGAAAAAAGAACAAAGCTCAAAGTCACCCTCTTCTTTCCAGAAAGCACTTTCCACATTTTCCGTCTGACAATAAAACATTAATTTCACTCCAAAAAAAAAGCAAATAAAAATGGTTTCCCAAATATACTGTCATTCCTCTTGCTTGAATCCTTCTGTTTTTCCCTCTCCTTTTTACTTCCTCATCCACGTTCTTCCAAATGGTCTAGGTATCAACACTTGTGAAAAACCCAAAAATATTCTCACTTTGGGTTAGGCGTCCTTCTGATATGTTGTCCTAGAATGGTGGACATCTCTCTGATACAACACTCACATTACACTGTTATCATCAATTTACATGTCTGACTCCCAAACTAGATGGAAGTTTCTTGAGATCAAAGACCATGTCATCCAGTTTTGCAATATCCAGTAACTATAATAGTGCCAGACACATTTTAACGGCATCCAAAGTATCCATAGCACAAAGCATTTATTTTTGCTATAGCCTTTGGGTCAGGTTCAAAAGTCATCACGATTTAATCTTGCCATACGGGAAATATTACACTGATCACTACAGACCCAGCCCCACCACAGGTCGCTCTAGTTTTCAAATTCTAAGTAAAATACTCAAAGAGATGAAGACATAAAGGAACAGAAAATCTAATACTCCAGGCCAAAACTCTTCTGAGTTCTACACGTTTATATTCTCTGCCTGCCTACTGTCCTCTTGAATGTTCCAAAGGTTTCATACACTCAGTACATCCAAAGCAAACTTATGATCTTCTCCCTCATACCATTGTCTCTTCCGATATAACCCATGATCAATAAAAATGTAACATCAACATTTCACTGAACAAATTGGAAGACCACTGATTATCCTTAATATCTTCATCTCTTTTACCAAAATCTTTTCTCAAATCAAATCCATTATTAAATATATGAATATGTCTCAAATTCATCAACTTTTCTATCTCCAGCAACAAACCCTGGTCCAAGCTACTATTACATCTCCCCTAGACTACTGTGCTACTTATCTGGGTCTTTTGCATACACTCTTACCCTCTGCAATCTGTTTTCCACAAAGCAGCTGGAGTGATCTTTTCAAAACACTAATCTGATCACATTATCCATCAGATTAAAACACTTCAAAGGCATCCTGCTAATCTTGAGATAGAGACCAAAATCCTTAACCAGGTTTGCAAGGCCCTGCAGAGTCTAGCCCCTATCTGCCTCTCTGGCCTCATCTCACACTGTGCTCTCTCTTGTCTCCATTCTAGTTACTCTACCATCTTTTAGTCCCTGGTCATATCGGCCTTCCTCCCATCCAAAGACATCTGTTAATGTTTCCTCTAACAATAATGTTCTATGTCCATCCCTCAATAATTTCTATTCATCCTTATTTCTTCGGGAAAGTCTACCTGACTCCCTCATAATCAATCATATGTCATTTAACACTATGCATCCCTTGTCCTTGACACTTATTATTGCTGAAAATTTGTATTTATTTATGTAATTCATGGCTGCTTTTTTGCCCAAACAGACTATAAACTCCATAGAGTCAGAACCGTAACTGTTCACCATGGGATCTCTAAGACCCTGCTCAAATAAACTGTTTGATAAGTAATAGAAGGGAGGAACGGCATCTGTTAGGTAGACAAACCTACACTATACTCAGTCACCAGCATCCCTGCATATGGAAAAGGTAAAGACTCCATATCAAAGTAATTGATTTAATGAGAGAAGCCTGATAATTATTATTGTTGTTCAGTCACTAAGTTGTATCTGACTCTTTGTGACCCCATTGCAGCACCTCAGGTTTCCTTGTCCTTCACCATCTCCCGGAGTTTACTCAAACTCATGTCCACTGAGTCGGTGGTGCCATCAAGCCATCTCATCCTCTGCTTTCTCCTGCCCTCAGTCTTTCCCAGCATCAAGGTCATTTCCAGTGAGTCGGCTCTTCACATCAGGTGGCCAAAGTATTGGAGCTTCAGCTTCAGCATCAGTCCTTCCAGCACTCAGGACTGATTTCCTTTAGGATGGACTGGTTTGGTCTCCTTAGAGTCCAAGGGGCTCTCAAGAATCCTCTCCAACACCACAGTTGAAAAGCATCAGTTCTTCAGTGCTCAGCCTTCTTTATATTCCAACTCTCACATCCATACATAACTACTGGGAAAACCACAGCTTTGACTAGACAGACATTTGTTGGCAAAGTAATATCTCTGTTTTTTAAATATGCTATCTAGGCTGCCCATAGCTTTTCTTCCAAGGAGTAAGTGTCTGTTAATTTTATGGCTGCAGTCATCATCGCAGTGATTTTGGAGCCCAAAAAAGTAAGTCTGTCACTGTTTCCATTATTTTCCCATCTATTTGCCATGAAGTGATGAGGCTGGATGCCATGATCATCGTTTATTGAATGCTGAGTTTTAAGCCAACTTTTTCACTCTCCCCTTTCACTTTCATCAAGAGGCTCTTCAGTTCCTATTCCCTTTCTGCCATAATGGTGGTGTCATCTGCATAACTGAGGTTATTGATATTTTTCCCGGCAATGTTGATTCCAGCTTGTGCTTCATCTAGCCTGGTATTTTGCATGATGTACTCTGCATATAAGTTAAATAAACGTGACAATATACAGCCTTGACGTACTCCTTTCCTGATTCAGAACCAGGCCATTGTTCCATGACTGGTTCTAACTGTTGCTTCTTGACCTGCACACAGATTTCTCAGGAGGCTGGTAAGGTGGTCTGGTATTCCCATCTCTTTCAGAATTTTCCAGTTTGTTGGGATCCACACAGTCAAAGGCTTTGGTGTAGTCAATAAAGCAGAAATGGATGTTTTTTGTGTATCTCTTTTGTTTTTTCTATGATCCAATGGCTATTGGCAATTTGATCTCTGCTTCCTTTGCTTTTTCTAAATCCACTTGAACATCTGGAAGTTCATGGTTCATGTACTACTAAAGCCTGGCTTAGAGAATTTTGAGCATTACTTTGCTAGCATGTGAAATGAGTGCAATTGTGCAGCAGTTTGAACATTCTTTTGTCCTGCCTTTCTTTGGGATTGGAATGAAAACTGACCTTTCCCAGTCCTATGGCCACTGCTGAGTTTTCCAAATTTGCAGGCATATTGAGTGCAGCACTTCAACAGCATCATCTTTTAGGAATTTAAATAGCTCAACTGGAATTCCATCATCTCTGCTAGCTTTGTTTGTAGTGATGCTTCGTAAAGCCCACTTGACTTCAACTCCAGGATTTCTGGCTCTAGGTGAGTGATCATACCATTGTGCTTATCTGAGTCATTAAGATCTTTTTAATATAGTTTTTCAGTATATTCTTCTACCTTATCTTAATATCTTCTGCTTCTGTTAGGTCCATACCATTCTGTCCTTTACTGTGTGGTGAATACTTTATATTATGTGGTAAAGATTTTATAAGGCAAGTACTACCTGAATAATGAAACTAGACAAAGAAGAAAAACATCTCTTATGAATACAGACACAAAAATCCTCTACAGAATAACAGCAAACTGATTTCCACCACAACAAAATGAGGCTTGTCTCAGGAATGCAAAGATGGTTCAATATTCAAAAGTAAATCAGTGTAATCTATCTTATTAACAATCTAAAGAAGAACAAAACCCACATGATTGTGTCAAATGATGCTGGAAACGTATTTGACAAAATTCAGCACCTACTATGAAATACAAAATCCCTAACAGAGTAAGAACTCCTCAAAGTGATAGAGGATATCAACAAAAATGTAGTGAAAGCATTTCATCATGATGAAAAATTAAATGTTTCCTCCTAAATGACCTTGCTTGTCATTCTTATCGAAAATAGTACTAGAAGTCCTAATTTGTGCAATAAGGCAAAATAAATAAAGAGTATACAACTTGGAAAGGAAGAAATAAAACTGTCCCTATGACACTCAACTGTGTATATAAGGTGCCCTAAGGACTCTAAAAAAATTGCATTTATTAGAACTAATAAATACATTTAGCAATGCTTCAGTTCACTTCAGTTCAGTTGCTCAGTCGTGTCCAACTCTGCGACCTCGTGAATCGCAGCACGCCAGGTCTCCCTGTCCATCACCAACTCCCAGAGTTCAACCAAACTCTACAGAATATAAAGTCAGTGGACATGTGCACACACACACATACACACACATTATACATCAATTATATATATGTGTATATATATATATATAATATTTCTACATATTAGAAATAAACAATTAAAAATTGAAATTTTAAAACCAGTATCACTGAAAATAGATCACCCCAGGGCTTCCCTGGTGGCTTAGTGGTAATGAATCCGACTGCCAATGCAGGAGACATGGGTTCAATTCCTGCTCAGCGGGATCCTACATTCTGCAAAGCAGCTAAACCCATGTGCCACCACTATTGAGCCTGTGCTCTAGAGCCCAGGAGCTACAACTACTGTGCCCACGTTCTGTAACAACCGAAGCCTGCAGGACTTAGAGTTTGTGCTCCGCAACAAGAGAGCCCACAGCAATGAGAAGCCCACGCACTGCAACTAGCCGCAACTAGAGAAAAGCCCATGCAGCAATGAAGACCCAGAACAGTAAAAAAAAAAAAAATAAATCACTAAATAAATAAATTGAAAAAAAAAATAGATCACCTCAAAGTGAGATACTTAGGTATAAACCTAAGAAAACATGTACAGAATATACATGTTAAAAACTAAACAGGTTAATAAGAAAAATCAAACAATGTTCATATCAATTCTCTCCAGACTGACTTATAAATTTAACATAAATCCAATCAAAATTATTTTCTTACTTATAGGCAAACTTACACTAATATTTATTTGGAAAATCAAAGGAATGAGAAAAACTAAAAAAATAAAATTAGAGAAACCACAGCAATTGATTTTAATGGCTTACTATAAAGTTATAGTAAACAAGACAGTGTGATATTAGCAAAGAAATAAATAAAAGACTGAAATAGAATACAGAACACAGAAACAGATCCAGACAAATATGACCAACTGATTTCTCACAAAAGAATAAAAGCAATTCAATAAACTGCAGTCTTAAATAAACTGTGTTGGAACAATTTAATATTTAAATATCCATATGCAAGAAACAAAAACCTCAACTTAAGCCTCAGAACTTATACAAAAAACAGAACACATTAAAAAAAAAAAAAGCTTCAGAATGCATTATAGCCCTAAATATAAAACATAAAACTATAAAACTTATTAAAAAAAGGTAGGGGAAAATCTTCGTGGCCTGAGGTTGGCCAAAGAATTCTTAGATATGCCACCAAAAGCACAGCAAATTAAAGATATAGCCCATAAACTGGATTTCATCAAAATGAAAACTTTTCGCTCTGCAAAAAACATCAAGAAAGTGAAATGGAAGTCACAGACTGGAAAAAAAAATTCACCACACATATACTAGACAAAGGGCTTGTATTCAAAATATATAAGAACGTCTTATAATTTAATAATAAAGAATAAAAATTTGAAAATGATCTGCAGAAATACCTCACAAAAGAAATATAAATGACCAATGCACACATCAAAAGATGCTCAACATCACATTTTCAAGTCACAGAGTCTGCAAAGCATTTGTTTGCAAACGATATAAAGACCTCTCAAACTCACCAATAAGAAAAAACAAATTTTAAAATATGTGAAAGAGATGAACAGACATATGGATTGCAAATAAGTACATGAAAAGGTACTTATCGTTATTAGCATTAGGGAAATTCAAATTAAAACCATGATGAGATACCACTACACATCTGTATGAATGGCTGAAATAAATAATAATAGTTAAAATGTCAAGTGCTGCTGAGGATTTGGAGCAATTGCAACTATTGAAGCCCACATGCTCTAGAGCCCATGCTCTACAGCAAGGAAGCCACGACAATGAAATAGGCCCGTGCACAACTAGAGAATAGTCCCCGCTCCCTAGAACTACTGAAAAATCCATGCAGCAATGAAGATCCAGCACAGCCCCAAATAAATAGAATTATTTTTTTAAAGGGTTTTTTAAAAAAAGAATTAATGACATTGTAAAGCAATTATCCTCCAAATTAAAAATATTTTTAAAAGAATGAAAACAAATACACACACAACACAGAAAATCAATAAAGTCAAAGGTTGGTTGGTTGTAAAAACTAATAAATTCACAATAAGATTAAGAAAAAAATGGAAATATAAACAATTGACATCAGGATGGGAAAAGGATTACTACATAATTAATAATATATACAGTTAACCTCCAGAGATTATAAAGATTTTTATGTCAAAAATATTGAAGACTTAGAGGGAATGAACAAATTCCTAGAAAAAAAAAATTTCTTTAACTTAACTAAACTGACACAAAAAGAAACAGAGATCTTATTAGTCCTATAACTATTAAAGAAATTAATCTACAAATAATCTTTTAGGTCAAGGGGCTTCATTGTGAATTGTTAAGCTTTTCTGCAATATAGAAAAAAAGAGTATATTCCCCTACTCAACTGATAAGTGGATAATAATTTGTGGTGCATCCATAAAACAAAATACTACTCAGCAATATAAAGGAACAAACTAATACATGAACAGCCTAAATATATCTCAAAAGCATTATATAAGTGAAAGAATCCAGATACAAAAGATTGTATACTTAGTAAGATCTTGCACAGTTAAATAAGTAAATATTTAAAAGAATTTTTAAAGGCTATATACTGTATGACTCCATTTATGTGATATTGAAAAAAGGTAAAACTTTTCAGTTTGACAAGAACTAGCAGAAGCGGGGTAAGAATACTGCACATAGAGAATGAGGAAATATTTTAAGGTCATGGAAATACTGTATATTCTGATTATGATGAGAGTTAAAGGACTATATAGTTTGTCAAAGCTCATAAAACTATATATCTAAGAATCTTACTGCATGTAAATCATATCTCAGTAAATATATATGACTTAAAGAAAAAACCTGATATAGAAATAAAAGTATATGAAAATTTCCAGAAACAGTATCAATGGTAAATATTTTAAGCAGACATTGCTTTGATAGTTTCAGAAGCACACATTCTATGATAAAATATCAATATAACTCCTCTGAGCTTAAGATAAGCCATAAAAATTTTTCAAATTAACTTTGCAGCAGCAAATTTACTGGACCTAACACTACTGATTGATAGATAAAACCTAAACATTTTCAATTAGAGTAAATAACCTAATAGTTACCTATCAGTTCAAGCAACTGTATATGTATTTATATAAAAGCACTATTCTTGTCTAGATAGCTTTGAACGATGAAAACATATTTCTTCTTCTCTTATTTTTCACCTTTTTTCGTGGATTTTGGGTGGATTTAATTTCTAAGTAATCACAACAATGGAGAAGGAAATGGCCAATCCACTCCAGTATTCTTAGCATGCTACAGTCTGTGGGGTGGCAAAAGTCAGACAATTTAGTGACTAAACAACAAACAACAGTCACAATATAAGTTTCACCTCTCATTTATTCCAAATCTATCACTTTTCAAAATCGGACACCTACCAGTATCTTTGTTTAATGTAGAATGCTCTCCTTTATCTTTCTCAAGAAAAAGCAGCTAAGACTGCAACATGACAACCAAATTGATTTTCATGGTCTGCTTCCAGGTGACCTGTCAAAGGCTGGCATATTCACAGGGGCCAAAGGCTGCTGGTTCAAAACCTCCTCTTGGAGTTCAGAAAGAATTAAAACAGCAGCACTCATTGTTGTATTTTCCTAACTGCACTTGCTGAGTTAGTGATCATCACATACATCAGTTCAGTTCAGTCGCTCAGTCGTGTCCGACTCCTTGCGACCCCATGAATCGCAGCACGCCAGGCCTCCCTGTCCATCACCAACTCCCTGAGTTCACTCAGACTCACGTCCATCGAGTCAGTGATGCCATCCAGCCATCTCATCCTCGGTCGTCCCCTTCTCCTCCTGCCCCCAGTCCCTCCCAGCATCAGGGTCTTTTCCAATGAGTCAACTCTTCGCATGAGGTGGCCAAAGTACTGGAGCTTCAGTTTTAGCATCATTCCTTCCAAAGAAATCCCAGGGTTGATCTTCAGAATGGACTGGTTGGATCTCCTTGCAGTCCAAGGGCCTCTCAAGAGTCTTCTCCAACACCACAGTTCAAAAGCATCAATTCTTCAGTGCTCTGCCTTCTTCACAGTCCAACTCTCACATCCATACATGACCACAGGAAAAACCATAGCCTTGACTAGACGGACCTTAGTCGGCAAAGTAATGTTTCTGCTTTTCAATATACTATCTAGGTTGGTCATAACTTTTCTTCCAAGGAGTAAGCGTCTTTGAATTTCATGGCTGCAGTCACCATCTGCAGTGATTTTGGAGCCCAAAAAAATAAAAGTCTGATACTGTTTCCACTGTTTCCCCATCTATTTCCCATGAAGTGATGGGAACGGATGCCATGATCTTCATTTTCGGATGACTAGTTTTTATAAAGTGTCTATACCCACAAGATCCAACCTCTGAGGCTCATCCCAATCTTCTGTAGTTACACACTATCTCAGAACCTAAGGGCCATATCTCAAGCACTAAATGAAAAGTATTAACCCCAAACACCATCTGCAGTCTTTCATTATATACTTCCAGTGCCTTGAAATCTAAGATAGGTTAAACCTGGATGGAATCCATACAACTTACTCTGCTTCAGTGGAAAACTGTACCCCGTAACTACATCTATCCAAAGAGATTATTCTTATCACCTGTCTACACATATTCTATTTACTAGGATATTAAAAACATTTAAACCAACCATCTTAAAACTGACCTAGATATCCACATTAAAATATAAAAAAAATCTTCAGGTAGAAATCTATTTCCCAATCTTTGCTGTTTAATCAAAGGAAGTTAAACTTCTGCTTCTCTGCTTGTGCTGAGATTTAATGATATGACAGCCACACAGTATTATGGTGTATGGTGTATTCCAACCTGTTCTATTTTGAAGATTCCATTCCAGTGATCACTAGATTGGAAAGAAAGCCTATGAGAAATGGACAAACTAGATCCTTTTTAAAAAAAATATATATATATATTGAACAGATTGCTTCTGTTCAATATTCAGATTAGCATCATTCAAATCTGAAACACCCAAAGTACTTTACAAT
This sequence comes from Aepyceros melampus, assembly GCA_006408695.1. Classification (NCBI taxonomy): domain Eukaryota; kingdom Metazoa; phylum Chordata; class Mammalia; order Artiodactyla; family Bovidae; genus Aepyceros; species Aepyceros melampus. The sequence goes on from SJXQ01010561.1 coordinate 433,374, forward strand.
GAGGTATAAATTAGAACTATAATGAGTAATTATAAGCAACAGCTTAGCTTTTAGGGGAACTGCCTGTTTACTTAGAAAGAAAAGACTTGGCTGGCAGTCCAAGTTTATTCCCTCTACATCCCTTTAACAATAGTGTAGAATATTTAGCTTACAAAGCCATACATAACTAACTTAAGGCAACCACAAGGCCTTCAGTAAAAGTTCCCTATGGAATGGTATATTTAACTCTAGTAGTTTGCTCTGTAACCATGTACTAAATCAGCAGAGTAGGTGACACCAATTAAGATCCTGAAATAGATTAGGCAAGAAGAGTCATCAATGAGGACTGGAATTTTAACAGTATTTAAAATATAAATCCTAGAAGTGACATTCAGTTTTTTAAATGACTGATGCTAAATGATATTGATTGCAGCATGATTGATAACAAAGTACAGAAAAGGATAGAGGAAGTTTTGTGGACTTCTTTAAAAATGTAGTCGAGAGGCTTTGATGGAAGTCACATATGTTTATGTGTGTGTACATGCACACTTAAACCAGGCATGAAGTGGTAGGGGGAAAAGTTGGTTATTTTCCTAATAATAAAAATTTAATTCTATCATTTTTAGACACTTAAAAGCTAGATTTTATAACCCAGAAACAACTTCTAAAACCATTTATTTATACATTCTACAAATATTTCAGTACTTGTTATAATCCAAGTAAATATAAATAAATAAGATATATATAATCTGGCAATTACAAATTTTTATAGTTACAAAGGTCTCTGTTCAGATTAGGTACAGACACTGTGGGTGCTAACTGCATATCTATTTAGCACCTCATGAGAGGCAAGAAATACTTTATAAAGGATGTGGTCTCTAAAATGAGACAAAAAGATCACTGGAACGGACGACATTAAAGAAAGAGTTTTCGAGGCTGAAGGAATATTTCTTTAAAAAGACACAAAGGTAAGAAAAAAGAATGATAGTTGAAAAACTGGTAATCACAGGAATCAATACTTCATATTATTAATAAAAAATAAAATAACTATGATTTATTAAAACCCTAATACATGGATAGTCTCTTACACACAATTCTTCTAATATTTACAGCTTTTCAACTATTGTTACCCCAATTTTGGGCTTCCCACGTGTGTAGTGGTAAAGACTCTGCCTGCCAATGCAGGAGTTGCAGGTTTGATCCCTGGGTTGGGACGATCCCCTGGAGAAGGTAATGGCAACCCACTCCAGTATTCTTGCCTGAGAAATGCCATGGACAGAGGAACCTGGCAGGCTACAGTCCATGGGGTCACAAAGAGTTGGACACAACTGAGCACAGTACAGCACAGTCGTTATACAGAAGAAATTTAAAAATTAAAGAAATAACTTGTCTTGTTAGGAAAAAAATTTTTTAATGATTTGAGATGACCAAAAAAGATGACTGAATGTTTTGTTGAGAGTGCCTTTTCAAGTTACCTCCACCTTTATGTGTCCCATATCTGAAGTATTTTTAAATTTCACAAATTATAGATAGTTGATAACAATGCAAATTTCTATGTTCCATAGATACTCAAATGATTTGTCCAGTGGAGTTAAAACTGGTTTCCCTCCCCATGTGGAAAAAGGCAGTTTTGAATCAACCAAGCAAAGTCATGTCAGGCAAGCTTGTTCTCTGGATTTTCCTTTGAGCTCTTTGTAACAACTTTTGGGGTTCCCCTATTAGCTAATGAGTTAAACAACATCTTTGGCATGGGTTTATGTATATGTTTATGAATCATGATATACACTTTAAAAAAAAATCCTTTAATAGATCCAAAGAAAAATAAGTCAGAATTTGAAGGTTTGTGTGGATTCTACATAGTTGCAAAGACAAAGTTCCTTCCATCACACACAACTCACTATTTCTCTCCTATTAATCTTGAATGTTAAAGATTTTTGTAAAACCTCTTGTAAAGGTTCTCATCAAATTTTTATACTCCATGTGATAAAACATATTAAAAAGTACAGCTTGAGGCTACTTTCATTCTTACCAATTCTTCACATAATTATAATTTCTCAGCTTCTAATGGAATGAAAAAGGAAAATAAAAGTATCTTCTCTCATTCCAAGGCTTTTCACAGCCAAACAACCACAAAAAAACAAAGACTAAGCTTACAATTCATGCCATTTAATGCTCTATCAGGCATAATTCATGTCAAATTCCACTGAGCAAACTCTAGGATAATTAAAGTGTACTAATATGATGAATAAGAGAAAGGTAGTGACCTGGGGGAGAACTTATGAAACCAATGTCTCCTGCTCTTGTTGATTATTCTTTTTGTTATGATGGATTTCCTTTCTCAATCTCACCTTTTTGAAAAATTAGATTGTTCCTATTGAACAAAACTATTCAATAATACCAGGGACAAATATTCAAACCCATATAACGGAAGTTAGATGGTAAATTTCACTGTCATACAAAATACTCCTAAAAACATAATGAGCCACTGTTATTGGCATTCATTCAGTTCATAAGTAAACTGTAAAAGCTTTAAAAAGGAAGAAAAATCCAGCACACACACTTTAAAGATGTATTTGTTTATCTGCTTAACAAAACTGACAGTACGAAGCTTCTTTTGCATGTTACAATGACATGTGTTAAAGGTATATTTCCTTCGAACCATTTACCCTTCGCCACTGGTGAAAGGCAACAAGATCTCTTTACAAAGTCTCGTCTTTTTCAATAAATTTTGCATGAAAACATGTTATCCTGGCACAAAGTTGCCTGCTGTCACATCCGAAGTGTGATAAATGTTTAATGAAAACAACACCACACAGCTTGGTGTCAGACAACAGCTATCACACAGCCCTCCTTTGATCCAAACAGACACTTAAAAGGAGTTCTAAGCACACTCTGCACCACAGAACTCTATAACCTATATGCAAATAGGGGTAAATTAGCATAAATGACTTCCTGCTGCATAAAGAAATAAGAGGTAAAGAAAAATATGACAGCCTCTAAGAGTATGTAACTGCTGTCAAACTCAAGTCCAGCAATCCCAAACCACTTCCAACATCTTCTGCCAAGCACTAGGTAGGAAAAACCTCATCAATAGGAATTTAATACATGAAATTCTACAACTGAAGATAGGAACATTGCTAAGTTCAAAGCCATATCTTTATACACAGAGTATGACTACTATATGATAGCAAACTTCTAAAACTAATTCTAATACTTTTTAATTATCAATGTCCACGTTTTATAGAAGAATAAATTAAAGCTCACAGAAAATAACTTGTCTTGTAGGGGAAAAAATTGTGGAAGATTTAAAACTAGCATTAATTCTAATTTCTACAATTTAACTTTCCCAGAGTCTAAACCCTTTAGCATACTTTTTTTAAAAAAGATGTACTATTCATAAAGGCTGGGCTTTCCTTGTGGCTCACTGGTAAAGAATCCGCCTGCAATGCAGGAGACCTGGGTCTGTTTCCTGGGTTGGGAAGATCTCCTGGAGAAGGGGAAGGGTACCTACTCCAGTATTCTGGCCTGGAGAATTCCATGGACTGACTGTATAGTCCATGGGTCACAAAGAGTCGATGTCACTGAGCGACTTTTACTTTCATTCATAATGGCTATATGTTCAAAAGTAGCAATTCCCATGAACAAAAAGTATATGTTGCCTCTCTTGATATACTTTGTGTTTTTAGTATATAAAAATATACCTAAAATAATTTTAATCTAAGCAATATAACTTCTAATTACATTGCACAGTCAACTCTTCAGTGGAAGATTTTACATATAGGGAACTATAGGCCATGGGCTATAACCAAAGCCTAATTTCACTGCTATCCCTGTGACTTCTAGATATATTTTCAAAGAGACTTAAAGTAGATAATTGATTTAGTTGGAGTCACATTTAAGAAATTATATTTAAATATGTGTTCTTGCCTGGAGAATCCCTAGGACAGGGGAGCCTGGTGGGCTTCTGTCTATGGGGTCGCACAGAATTGGGCAGGACTGAAGCGACTTAGGAGCAGCAGCAGCAGCAGCAGCATGTCCGTCTCACATTACCCACCAAAAAGCACTGCTGCAGTGCATTCTGTATATCCAGAGGGAAAGTCTTACCTCTCTTAAAAGTAGAAAGCTTCAGAAAGTTATACAAAGGAAAAAGTTATCAACTCAAGTGTTTGGGAAAACTATTCCAGAAGTTCTTGATGGGCACATTTCTGAGAAGAGTTCAGTTCAGTCGCTCAGTCGTGTCCAACTCTTTGCGACCCCATGAATCGCAGTACGCCAGGCCTCCCTGTCCATCACCAACTCCCGGAGTTCACTCAGACTCACGTCCATTGAGTCCGTGATGCCATCCAGCCATCTCATCCTCGGTCCTCCCCTTCTCTTCCTGCCCCCAATCCCTCCCAGCATCAGGATCTTTTCCAATGAGTCAACTCTTCACATAAGGTGGCCAAATACTGGAGCTTCAGTTTTAGCATCATTAAGTGAAAAGCTTTCACAGTAGTGTCTCATAACGAAAAATACATTATTCCTGATGAATCCTAAAGTTATTCAAATTAAGAAAGCATTTTACTAGGCAATAAATGCTTTAAACCAAATTTTCTCAGCTGGTGATTTAAAATCATGATTAAAAATAAATTAAAATCCAACAGCGATGGCACCCCACTCTAGTACCCTTGCCTGGAAAATCCCATGGATGGAGGAGCCTGGTAGGCTGCAGTCCATGGGGTCGCCAAGAGTTGGACACAACTGAGCAACTTCACTTTCACTTTTCACTTTTCACTTTCATACACTGGAGAAGGAAATGGCAACCCACTCCAGTGTTCTTGCCTGGAGAATCCCAGGGACGGGGGAGCCTGGTGGACTGCCGTCTATGGGGTCACACAGAGTCAGACACGACTCAAGCGACTTAGCAGCAGCAGTAGCAGCATTCAAAATCTACTCTTAAGGATGGCAGTATGATTTAAAATCAATAGTGGTATGTCACTGGAAGTACTGACATCTATTAACAACTAATTTTCAAACAAGTCTATAAAGATGTTTTATAGTGGTTGACTATACTTTTAGGGTTTCTCTGGTGGCTCAGACAGTAAAGAATCCACCTGTAATGCAGGAGACCTGGGTTCAATTCCTGGGAGGGGAAGATCCCCTGGAGGAAGGCATAGCAACCCACTCCAGTATTCTTGCTTGGAGAATCCCCATTGACAGAGGAGCCTGGCGGGCTGCAGTCAATACAGTTGCAAAGAGTCAAACATGACTGAACAACTAAGCACATACTTTTTGGAAGTTGAATAAAATGTTTCTAAAGAAGGCTCAAATGGGATACACAATTTAAGTCAGAAGACTTAAATGGGATATGCAATGTTCACATCATCAAACCAAGTTATAACTATAATATGCCATGAAAAGTTTCATATTTCTAATTTTTGACTCTCAATAAAAGTTTGCTTAACAAAATGGTGTTGTTAGGTGTTCAATTCAATTTAATAACACTATTATTAATAAAATTTGTTTTCATGTTGCAAAGACATGTCCTAATGAAAGAAATATAATCATCTAATGATATAATAAATATTTCTTCTAAAAATTTGGGGGGAACTAATATAAACAAATAAAGTCTGCATCAATATTTTTAAAATTAAATATTCCTAGAAACCAAGTTTTAGAAATATAAAACACTAAAAATTAAAGTCATGAAACTTTCTTGATAAAATCTAAAGACAAGGCTTGGTTAGTGTCTTTCCTGTATTAATTTTTCATTCACTGTTGTAAAGAAAGGCACGTTTTAATCCCTACAAACACCTGATATCCTCCTAGTTTATATTAGGTCTCCATTCTTCAGCAAATTAATAAATGAATATATCAATTTGTGATGTTAAAAGATAAATCCTAATAAAAACCATTAAAATGTCCCAGAAATTTCTAGAACTTGTACTCAACTAGCTGCTATTTTTAAAAGGTTTTTCAGAATTTTCCTATTATTTTTTCCAATTTATAAAATACTTCTTTACCCATTATTGTACTTACTCTCCTTGCTTTCTACTTCATAAATGTCCACTTTATGTCCTATCAATATTTGTAAATATTTGTATTTTCAAACGGGTTTGATGAAAATAAAGATTGTTATTCATAAAGAAGTAGAATCACTGCTGATCAGAGCTGTTATTTTCTCTTATATGAGGAAACATGTAGGGTTATTTAGTACAAGCTAAAATCCTTGTTGCTGAGTTATACAATCACAATGAGCTGATACATAAGTCCTAATTCAATCATTTGTGAATCTTTTTTCCTTTCTCTCCACCTACATGCAGTCCTTAAATCAAATTTCAAAGATCCAATGAAACCATCACAAAAATACACTTAATTAAGGCCTAAAATTTTTGTGGTTTTATTAATATAATGAGAAATAACTTCAAATAAACAGATGAAATGCTAATGTAGGAAAGTACAGAAGAAAGGCAGAAAAGGAATTAATCTTTTACTAATAACAGATATCCAACCAATCAGAAAAATAAGGCACAGAAGATTCTTTCAGTTTTCTTTAGCTACTTCCTATGAAAGTTTAAGCAACAGCACATCACTTGAACTTAACAACTACAGATCATCATCAATAACTATGGGTTTTGTGCTATTAAGAGTCAGGATACTATTGTCAGTGAATGTGAATTAGAAGCCTAACTCTGCCATTTATTTACAAGTCCTATGATCACAAGTCTTCATCTGTATAAATGGGATAATAAAAGCATGTATTTCATTAGGTTATTATGAAAATTAAATGAGATACTATATGTCTAGCAAAACTTCTGGCACTTAGAAAATATATTTAAAATGTTAGATGCTTATTATAATATTCACAGTAAGTAAAGCATTTTGTTCATAAAATTACCTGAATTTCACTGGCTTCTCAATGCCTGTAGAATTAACTCTAATATCCTTAATATGAAGTGAAAGTGAAAGCTGCACAGTTGTGTCTGATTTTTTGTGACCCCATGGACTGTAGCCTACCAGATTCCTCTCTCCATGAATTCTCCAGGTCCCTTCTCCAGGGGATCTTCCCAACCCAGGGATCAAACCCAGGTCTCCCACATTGCAGGTGGATTCTTTACCGTCTGAGCCACCAAGGAAGCCCAAGAATATTGGAGTCAGTAGCCTATCCCTTCTCCAGTAGATGTTCCCAACCCAGGAATCAAACCAGGGTCTCCTGGTTTGATTGTTGCAGGTGGATACTTTACCAGCTGAGCTACCAGGAGAGCTCCATAACATATACGGCATTCTCATAAACATCTCTCATCATTATTACTCTTCTATAAACCAACCCCATTAGACTTCAGTTCCTCAAGTATGCCATACCCACTTTGCCTTCCTCCAAGTATCAATATTTCCACATGAAGTTCATTTTGCATACAACATTCTATGCCATCTTCTCCTTCCTTCAATGTATAAAAATCACATCTTCAAGAGCCCATCCTAACACGCTGACTAATCTAGGCTGACTAGTTTAATGTTCATGAAACTACCTTGAACTAGAATATGTCAAGACTGAAGATGAAACCCAATGTGCTGAGACTGGCCTCTTGGAAAAATAAAAAGGGTCTAGGTCTGCTTACCTCCAAACTGTTCGTTATATTAGTAATAAATATACTTATCGCTTAAGCCAGAGATTGATAAACCACAGCCCTTGGGCAAATCTAGCCAACTGCCCATTTAAAAAAATTAAGTTTTGTTGGAATTTAGCTATGCCATTCATTTAGTATTATCTATGGCTGCTTTCATGCTAAAAGGGCAGAGTTTAGTAGTTGCAACAGAGACATAAGGCCCAGGAAGCCTAAGTTATTTACTATCTAGCTCTGCAAAAAAGCTTCCTGCCTTTGGTTTAAGCTACATGTAGTTAGGTTTTGTTACTCTTAGCCAGAAATATCCTAACCCATGTGAGTTAGTTTCCTTTTGAAACATTCATCTGACTTCATTGCAATAATTATATATCTTCCTTTCTATATATGCTTATTTTGCCACCTGCATGAAATCTCTCAGTAGGATTGGGCAGCCATTATGTACCGATTATTTAATATATACACGACAAATAGAAGGCATTCAAATATTGTTGACAGAACAAGTGAACAAATGAATGAGTGAGTGCATCTGATCAATAACCAATAAATATTTATTAACAACTATGTACATTAGGTATTCTGAGACAAAAGACCATACAACAGCATGCTCTGCCCTAAATGGCTTAAAAATCAGGTTTACAGACTTCCCTGGTGGTCCAGTGGTTCAGACTCTGCATTTCTAATGCAGGGGGCATGAGTTCAGTCCCTACTCAGAGAACTAAGATCCCACACACAGCACACTGCAGCCAAAACACTAATAAAATAAAATAAAATAAAACTGTCTATTTAAAAGAGAAAGAAAAATCACGTTTAAGATCATAAGTGAAACGAAT
>SJXQ01010561.1:442103-455953 GCA_006408695.1 Aepyceros melampus
AAATGAATCGCCAGTCTGGGTTTGATGCAGGATGCAGGATGCTTGGGACTGATGCACGGGGATAATCCAGAGAGAGGGTGTGGGGCGGGAGGGGGGAGGTGGGGGTTGGGATTGGGAGTTCATGTACACTCGTGGCTGAGTCATGTCAATGTATAGCAAAATGAATACAGTATTGTAAAGCAAAACAAACTAAAAAATAAAAATAAATTTAAAAAAATAAAATAAAATAAGAGAAATAAACATGAAAGCTGTAGAAAACAAACATGTAAGTTATTTCTGAAGCAAAACAGGGGGCACTGTCATATGTAAGTACTACCATACTGAATTATATATCAATGATAGCCCCACTAAATCCTGATTTTAGATCATACCAAAGGGTATGAATTTGTGTGTACTTAGCACTAACTAGAAGGAAGCGCACACTGACATAATACCACCCTGTCCTATGGGCCACTAAAACCATGAAGGTGACTGAATCAGGCTATTCACTGCTCTCTGTCATCCATACTCAGGGCCCTTCAACTGATACCCCATGTTTTGACCCTGTTCATTACCTTTGTTGAGATTTAAGAAATAATGACAAATATGATATTATTATCTTATAAACCTGTCATCCAAGAATGAGTCCCTTGAACACAACAAGCTCTGAGTGATCAAAGAATCTAATCTGTACAGCTGGCCCAGACCTTCAAGATTACCATAAGAGACCCTTTCCTGAAACTACCCAACCTCCTTATTTACTCATGCTCTTGTTTCTCTTACCTTTAAAATGCCTCATATAATACTTTATGTAATATCAACTTTATTCTAAAAATGTAAAACTTGGTGAAGTAGAAAGCAAAGATTTAATGACCAGTAAAAATCATAGTCACATCGCATAATCATAGTCACATAATAGGTAAAGCATAAACCAAAATGAGGAGGGGAAAAAAGGAACAAGCAGCAAAGCATCTCCTTGACTGACATAATTTATTTGTCTTCTTAGTCCATATTTCCAGTCTTAGAAACTTACTCTACCTATCTAATCTATCTTACTCTTACCTATCTAATCTATCTTACTCTAATCTATCATTCTCTGACTTTTACCCCTTATCAATATATTTCCCCCATACTTCTCTGATTCTCATTTCATTCTAACTCTGGCTAAGTTAGCCTCCCTATCTTTAAAGCCAGATATCCAACCCAGCTGCTGCTGCTGGTTAAGTTGCTTCAGTCGTGTCCGACTCTGTGCGACCCCATAGACGGCAGCCCACTAGGCTCCCCCATCCCTGGGATTCTCCAGGCAAGAACACTGGAGTGGGTTGCCATTTCCTTCTGCAATGCATGAAAGTGAAAAGTGAAAGTGAAGTCACTCAGTCGTGTCTGACTCTTTGCGACCCCATAGACTGCAGCCTCCCAGGCTCCTCTGTCCATGGGATTTTCTAGGCAAGAGTACTGGACTGGGTTGCCAGTGCCTTCTCCATCCAACCCTATCTCCTCTAATATTCAACAATCCTTAAAACTAGAAGAGACAGAACTCAGGATTTTATAGGGCAGTGACTGCTCAATGTGCATTAATGGCTGCAGGGTGATCAGGGAAAAGAAAGTCACATAATAATGTAACACGGTCCCAAAATCCACTACAAATGGATCATTTCAAAGAATACATAAAAGCCAATAATCCAGGCAGTTTTATATAATATCACTGTAAATCTGTATAAAAATAAGCATACAGACAATTGTGAAAAAGAAAGGGATGGAAAGAGTTCCATATCTTTCAATAAATTTAATCCTTTACAGAATCAAGATCTCAAGGAACCATATCGAAGATCTTCGTAAGCTCTTCAATTTAACACTGAAAAGTGACACACTAAAAGACAAAATACTTGTACTGAAGTATTAAAGTGAACACATATAGGTTGTTGAAAGAATGACAAAAGAGGACAAATTCTAAGATGCTCTACTTCACAGAATAAAAGACCCCAATGTCATTTTGGAAAAACAAATAAGAAGCTGTAATTTAAGCTAATAAAGATTTCATTTCATTTTAACATCTTCTAATTAAATAAACAAGTTTAGAGTGGACTTCAACATCCAAAAATCCAAACAAAACATTCAAACATCCAAACAAAATTAGAACAACTGTTTTAATGGAACAATTCCAGAAAAAATAAATCCTGGGTCTCATATGCACATACACTCACCTAATACACACATATATCTTTATATTAATGAAGTCCTCATTCTACATTGAAAGAAGTCTTAGCCAATAGTAAATCATGTAGTTCCCTCCCTTATCTTTTTTCTTTTTCCCTAAGAGTTTTACAATAAGTCAATATACATCTTCAATCATAAATAATCTTCAAATTTTAAGTATCATATTCATGATGAGGAAAATGGAACTTCCCTAACAAATTATGTAAATTTTCCTTTACTAACATAATAAGTTGTGACAGTACAACTTATTTCTAAGATTTATTTTATAAATATTAAATGAAAACAGGAATAGAAAGGAAATACAGTAAAAATTTGAGATAAGTATTTTGACTTATCTTTTCTTCTTTTTCCATTATATTCTCCCCTTTTTTCCATCTAAGATACACATCAGAAGATGAAAATACATTTGATTGCTGCTATGGAATCACTGAGTCACCACTGCTTAGATTCGCTTCAACTTACCCACGTTTGATGTTGTGTAATTCCTTGTCCTTGCCTTTATCCTTTTCCTTTTCTCTTTTCTCCTTATCTCTGCCTTTACGTCGTTCTCTATCCCGAGACCGACTACGTGTTCTTCTGTGACTTGACCTTTCACTGCTTCGACTATGGGAACGTGGCCGAGGTCTTGATCGGGACCTATGGTAAGTAGATTTCATTAAATACATTGAGAATATAATTTGTATTATGAAATAAATTTTTTTTAACTATCTGAAGCTTCTAGAACCAATTGCAGTCTTGCTTTGGCCTGTTCAGCTGGTGGCAGATGTTCTAATCCAGCTTTGATGTTTCCAGATTCCCCACGTTTGATGTTGTGTAATTCCTTGTCCTTGCCTTTATCCTTTTCCTTTTCTCTTTTCTCCTTATCTCTGCCTTTACGTCGTTCTCTATCCCGAGACCGACTACGTGTTCTTCTGTGACTTGACCTTTCACTGCTTCGACTATGGGAACGTGGCCGAGGTCTTGATCGGGACCTATGGTAAGTAGATTTCATTAAATACATTGAGAATATAATTTGTATTATGAAATAAATTTTTTTTAACTATCTGAAAGAAAAGGATTTAGTTTTAATTAAGGATTCAGTTAACTGTGTGAAGAGAGCATCTAAAGATGATTCTTTATGAATAAGTATATGTGAGGGAAACATAGGTGCCAACTTTATAAAAATATAAGGTTTAGCCAAAGAGTGTTTGTTCAGGTGTTCACAGGTCCCTGGTGGCATAATGGACACAAATCTGCCTGCCAACATAGGGGTATGTGTTTGACCTCTGGTCCAAGAAGACCCCACAAGCCTTAGAGCAACTAAGACTGTGTACCACAACTACTGAGCCCGCACTTTAGAGTCCATGAGCCGTTAACTACTGAGCCTGCCCACCTAGAGCCCATGCTCTGCAACAAAAGAAGCCACTGCAATGAGAAGTCCATGTACCACAACTAGATAGCAGCCTCGGCTCTCTGCAACTAAAGAAAAGCCCACACACAACAATGAAGACCCAGTGCAGCCAGTAAATAAATAAATAAATAAACAGAAAAAAACAAAAGTGCGCCAGCCTTGTAGTACTACAACCAGCTTTTTAAAAAGTTTTTGTTCAGTCAAAAAAGTCTTAAAGTTCAAATTGTCTTCAATGCTGAAATCTCTTCAAGATAAAATAACAAATCTAAATGGATCCAGCCTAATCCCCAAGAATTAGGATCTTCCCCATCCCTACAAACTCTGCTTCTATTAATATATTGATTCAACATAATTTCCTGTATTAGTTACATTAAAACTATTCTTCTATATAAACCAGCTTTTCTTTGCATTAAATGAAGGACAATATTAGGTCGGATATATTATATGCCTTTAAAAAGTAAATATTTTAAAATCCTGCCCTATAGTGCTGACAAAAAAGTCTCTAACATTGATGATCCTACAGACACTATAAAAAACTGTCTAAAGTCACTGAATAGTGACTGAAAGAAGGCACTGACCTATAAAAGGGGAAAAAATCTACTATTTAAACATGTTGCTGATTTACTTAATGTAATTTCAAACAATTAGGTTATGGACGAAAAATAATGAGCAATGACAACACCTGGAAAACAGAAACAACAATAAAAAAGATTGTTATTTTATGAGTTTCTTTTCTGAGGACAAGCCTAAGTCTGTGCCATGCAGGACAGCTAAAACTGCAACAGAGAACTTTAAACTGTATGGTCTAAAAAACTAGAACAAAGGCTCAGGAAAATCATCACCAATTGAAAATTAAAGGGGAATCTTGGAAAAAGAGTCAGAGAGAGCCAAAAATTGTAGCTGTAAATGCTATTCAGACCTCTGGCTGAACCTTAGATCATTCAGGAGGGGCAGACTCCAAACAGCTAAGGAAGAGAGAACTGAACTAAATTTTTAACTGCTGGTTCCAAATAGGAAAAGGAGTACGTCAGAGCTGTATATTGTCACCCTGCTTATTTAACTTATTGCAGAGTACATCATGAGAAACGCTGGACTGGAAGAAACACAAGCTGGAATCAAGATTGCCAGGAGAAATATCAATAATCTCAGATATGCAGATGACACCACCCTTATGGCAGAAAGTGAGGAGGAGCTAAAAAGCCTCTTGTTGAAAGTGAAAGAGAAGAGTGAAAAAGTTGGCTTAAAGCTCAACATTCAGAAAACGAAGATCATGGCATCTGGCCCCATCACTTCATGGGAAATATGGGAAATAGATGGGGAAACAGTAGAAACAGTGCCAGACTTTATTTTTTTGGGATCCCAAATCACTGCAGATGGTGACTGCAGCCATGAAATTAAAAGATGCTTACTCCTTAGAAGAAAAGTTATGACCAACCTAGATCGTATATTCAAAAGCAGAGACATTACTTTGCTGACTAAGCTCCGTCTAGTCAAGGCTATGGTTTTTCCTGTGGTCATGTATGGATATGAGAGTTGGACTGTGAAGAAGGCTGAGCACCGAAGAATTGATGCTTTTGAACTGTGGTGTTGGAGAAGACTCTTGAGAGTCCCTTGGACTGCAAGGAGATCCAACCAGTCCATTCTGAAGGAGATCAACCCTGGGATTTCTTTGGAAGGAATGATGCTAAAGCTGAAGCTCCAGTACTTTGGCCCCCTCATGCGAAGAGTTGACTCATTGGAAAAGACCCTGATGCTGGGAGGGATTGGGGGCAGGAGGAGAAGGGGACGACCGAGGATGAGATGGCTGGATGGCATCACGGACTCAATGGACGTGAGTCTGAGTGAACTCCAGGAGTTGGTGATGGACAGGGAGGCTTGGCGTGCTGTGATTCATGGGGTCGCAAAGAGTCGGACACGACTGAGCAAGTGAACTGAACTGAGAGAGACTAGATCATCTAATACATATTAATAAATTCATTTAATTTTCTGCTTTTAAAAAAGGTAAACAAAAAAGGTTATATTCTTCAGAGGAATATAACAGAGTCCCTAATATTCAAAACATGACATTCATCATGTCCATGATAAAATTCAAAAGTACTAGATATACAATGAACATGAGAAATATAACAAAAGATACCAACCATGAGAGGAGTCAGATACTGAATTAGCAGGCAAGGATTTTAAAGTAGTAGGTATAACTATGTTTGTCCTGAATATAAAGCTAAAAAAATTTTAGAAGAAAAACAAGTAAGTAAAAAAATTCTGTAACTGAAACAATATAATATATGAAATTAACATTATACTAAAAGAGACCAGAAGCAGACTGGTAACAACAGAGGGGGGAAAAAAACTCTATGTACTTGAAAGAAAATTGAAATTATCCAATCTGAAGAACTAAGAGGAAAAAAAGATTGTTAAATGAAAAGAAAAACAGATCTTCTGTAATCTCTGTGACAATATTCAAATGTCTAATATGTTTATTTAAACTCAGAAGTAGAGAAGTAGAGAAAATAATGAGATAGAAATCAATGTTTTTTTAAAGTCGTAGCCAAAATTTCCCCAGATTCAGTGAATAAAAAATTTACAGGGACTTCCCTGGTGGTTCACTGGTTGAGAATCCACCCCTATCATGCAGGTTCAATCCCTGGGTTCAATCCTTGATTAGAGAACTGAGATCCCACATTCCTTGGAGCCACTGAGTCCTTGTATCACAACTAAAGAGCCCATGTGCCACGATGAAAGATTCTGTGTGATGCAACGAAGATCCTGCCTGCCACAACTAAGATGCAGCCAAATAAATATTTTTTTAACGTACAGTCAAGAAGTTTAAGGAACTCCAGAATAAACATGAAGACCATGACTAGTAATACCATAGTAAAGCTCATGAAAACTAAAGATAAAGCAAAATCTTGAAAATAGAGAAAAACTGACACATTACATACAAAGAACAATAACATGAATTATCACTGGCTTCTCACAGAAACAATTAAGATCAGAAGACAGTGGAACAAAATTCTTAACATGGTGAAAGAGGTGGAGGGAACCAAACTGGAATTTTATACCCAGCAAAAATATCCCTCAAAAAAATAAAAGTAAATCAAAGGCATTTTTGAGATAAAGGAAAAGTAAAAGTAAATCATAATCATCAACAGTTAATAACGTACATTACAGTCTGTATTCAAGTGATTTCTTCAGGCTAAACAGAATGATAAATGGTGGAAACTTGGGCCTTTAGAAAGGAAATAAAGGCCACTAGAAATGGTAAATCTAAGGGTAAAAATAAAAAAGTACTTCCCTAATTTAGTTAAAATACGTATGTACTTAAAGTAAAAATTACAGTGTTTTACTATAGGGTTTATAATTAAAGTAGATATAATGTATGTAATCTCTAAATAATGGGGCAGGTAAACGAACATATACAGTTAGAAACTTTTTACATTTCACATGAACAGTGAAATATTAACTCTAAGTACACTGAAATGGTAAAGGTATATATGTAATCCTTACACTGACCACTTACAGGAGAAAAAAAAAAGGAAGAGGAAGAGGAACAAAATACAAAGAAGTAAAGCTAAAAACCCAAACGATGAACCAAAAGAGATTTCTTTAAAAATATTCATTAACCCAAAAGGAGGCTGAAAAGGCTCACGTCTTTCCATAACTTTCAAGATTAAGCAATTCCTGGCCAAGAAACAAAGCAGAGTTGTTTCATTCTCCAAAAGATTCAGATGAAAACAAGTGATAAATCAAGTATAACTCTAAGACAAGACACTGGAGAAGAATCAAGCTGGGTCTATATGAAATCACACAAGAGATGGCACAAAGTCACTTACATCCTACCATATCATTCTGAAAGTGTCACTACTATCTGGACAGCCAGATGAGTCTTACTGGGAAAATGACTTTTCTCTTTGTTTCTATAGTTTTGCACTAGCAGGTTGGTTTGGTAATAAACACATGAGATCTTTGCTTGAGAGGGGAAAAAAAGCCAGATTGTCCAAATAAATTAAAAAGCAACACACAACTATAAACTATCTACAAGATAATGCACTTTTTTCCATTAAATTTTTTTTTATATTAGAGAATAGTTAATTAACAATGTTGTGTCAGTTTCAGGTATACAGCAAAGTGATTCAGTTATACATATACATTTTTTTTCAAATGTTTTTCCCATTTAGGTTATCACAGAGTATTGTGTCGAGTTCCCTGTGCTATACAGTAAATCCTTGATGATTAAGATATGCACTAAATATAGATAAATCATGTAAACACAGAACAGCTGGAATGAATATAATAATATCAACTAAACTAAACTATCACCCTGCTGCTGCTGCTATCACCCTAGACACTAAGAAACTAACATATCACCCCAATTAAAAAATGGATAATTCATGATGATCAAACGGTCAATTCATAAGTATAAATCATACAAAATATGTTTATTTGACCACAGCAGAATTAAGTCAGAATTCAGTAACAATGTCTAGGGAAAAAATCAAAAATGTAGAAATGAAATAATACACTTCTAAATAAATCATGGGTCAAGTAAGAAATCACACACACACACACAAAAAACAGAAAATATTTTGAACTGAAAGACAATAAAAATATAGCATTTTAGAATCTGTGCGATGAAACTAAAGCAAGGTTTAGAGGGAAATTTATAGCTTTAAATGTTTACATCAGAAAAGAAGAAAAGTCTAAAATCAATTATCTAGGGTTCCATCTTAAGAAGCTAGACTAAGAAGAGAAAAGTAAACTCAAAGTAGGTAGAAAAAGGAAACATTAAAAAGCAAAAATCAATGGAACAGAAAGCAATAAAGGAAAATTAACAAAGCCAAACTCTGGTTTTCCAAATAAGAAATGAGAAGACACAAATCGTCAAAGAGATTTTTAAAAAAAGATTGTGGATAAGGAGGTCACATGAACTAGTCTTGGGTACTTAGGACATATATAGGGCTTGAAGAAAACTATATGAGTTTCACTTGAGTAAGTTCTGTTCTTTTTCATCCCTAACTGGTTCATTCAGTGAGTAAAGAACAATACTGCATCGTGAGATCACAAACTTTTTTTAAAAAGTGATTTTGAGAAGTGACAATATTCATCGCCAATGGTAAAGAATCCATCTGCCAATGCAAGAGAGGCAGGTTCAATCCCTGGGCTGGGAAGATCTGAAGAAGGAAATGGCACTCCTCTCCAGTATTCCAGCCTGGGAAGTCTCACACACAGCGGAGCCTGGAGGGCTACAGTCTGTGGGGTCCCCAAAGAGTCAGACCCAACTTAGCAACTAAACAAACAACAAAACAAAACAATATTTATTGCTAGGAATGTCAATATGGGTTTATTATCCTAATTTACAAAAGGTAAATTTGCATGATTTTCTCTTTGACTACTTCCTCTCTTAATTTTGACACACTCATCTTCCACATAAAATTTTAATTTAGCAACAATTTAACTCCAATAATTTGGCCACCTGATGCGAAGAACTGACTCATTTGAAAAGACCCTGATGCTGGGAAAGACTGAAGCCAGGAGGAGAAGGGGTTAACAGAGGATGAGATGGTTGGATGGCATCTCCGACCAGATGGATGTGAGTTTGAGTAAGCTCCAGGAGTTGGTGATGGACAGAGAGGCCTGGTGTGCTGTAGTCCATGGTGTCACAAAGAGTCAGGCACGACTGAGTGACTGAACTAAATTGAACTGCCCTACAGACACTTATGTATTCATTTCTAGTTAAATATTTTATTACATGTGAATATATAAAAATTTCAACAGATAATTCTAAAATCTTTAAATAATAAAAAAGGGGGAGACCTTTTTTGTGAAAACCATGGCTACTACACATATAGTATACATGTGTGCACACACACACACACAGAGTATATTATCTTAATTTGGTTTTACATTATAATTCTGGCAATTAGTTTTCATTGAACTAGTGAAATATAGAACAGCAAAAGAGAAATGAGTTAAACATTAGCTTAAACTCTTAACAACAAATCCCTAAGAGTTTTCTTTTTTTAAATAAAACTTTTAAGTTCATTTCTAAATGAGAGTCCCCTTGGACTGCAAGGAAAGTCCAATCCCCTTGGACTGCAAGGAAAGTCCAATCCCCTTGGACTTTGAGGAGATTAAACAGCCAATCCTAAAGGAAATTAACCTTGAATATTCATTGGAAGGACAGATGCTGAAGCTGAAGCTCCAATTCTTTGGCCACCTGATGCAAAGAGCCAACTCAGTGGAAAGATCCTGATGCTGGGAAAGATAAAAGGCAAGTGGAGAAGGTGGATGACAGAGGATGAGATGGTTGGATGGCATCACCAACTCAATGGACATGAGCAAGGTCTGGGAGATGGTGAAGGACAGGGAAGTCTGGCATGCTGCAGTCAATGGAGTCGCAAAAAGTCAGACATGACTGAGCAACTAAACAAGAACAACTAAGAAAAATACACTATTGGACAAAATGTAGACTCATTTGTGGACCATAGATAAGGTAGATAGTGGCAAAACCATGTATTTATGGTACCTTAAAAACTAAATGCATATGCTCTTAATATATCCAAAGCCAAAGAAGTATTAAGTCTAAACAAAATAAATTCTCATATAACGCTGTCCTCAAACAAGTTATTTCCTCTCTGGACATCTGTTTCCTCACCTATAAAATGTTGATAATATCTACCATTCAGGATTATTATAAGGATTAAATAGTAGTACCTGCTGAATTATGAGACAGCAGACAGGTGATTTGGGAGTAGGCAGGCACTGAGAAAAAAGTAACTGTGGGATGTGCTAATCCAAATGAATGAGTAAAATCTGAGTCAGAATATATGAAATGTTTCCCTCAAACCACAGATAATCCAGTACAGAGAAGTATTATGCTTCTGACAGACTTTTAAAATGTTAAGTCTAAGGATTACAGTTTCAATATATTTCTCTTATATAGGAAGGTAAATAATAATAATCTTGATTATAGATTATTGTCTTCTCCACAGGAAACCTTAGCAACCAAATACATGATATTTGCCAGTTTTCTGTAACAGGAAAATCCTATCACCCATCATTCAAGCTTTTGGAAAATAAAGAGAATAATCCAGTACAGAGAAGTATTATGCTTCTGACAGACTTTTAAAATGTTAAGTCTAAGGATTACAGTTTCAATATATTTCTCTTATATAGGAACGTAAATAATAATAATCTTATTATAGATTATTGTCTTCTCCACAGGAAACCTTAGCAACCAAATACATGATATTTGCCAGTTTTCTGTAACAGGAAAATCCTATCACCCATCATTCAAGCTTTTGGAAAATAAAGAGATACTTTTTAGAGTCCAGGAAGGCATTATAACATAAGGACAAAAGGCCTAAACTAGCCCTGTCCCAGAGAAACCAGAAAGTAGGATAATTCAATCACCATCACAGCAAAAATAAACACCACAACTAGAAGCTTTCTATCAATTACACTATCTGCCTCACCCTTCCCACTGCAACTACTTTCCTAATCTCTACTCCTTCCAACCTACCTAATATCTGAAATAAACTCAATTATCTCCAAATTCATCTTATAATTTTCCCTAACACAAAGACTCGACTGTAGAAAACATATGCCTACCATTTTCCAAAACATATTTTGTTCATTATATCTTCATACAAGCAACATATGCCATTCTGAAATTTTTTTTTATAAATATTGCTGACATGGCTCAATGACCTATGATAGCAATAGCACGTGCATAGTTTAAGTCACTCATAATGGCAAATTAAAAGAAAACAGTAAGTTACATCATGGTATACAATATAAGCTACTAGCTTCCCCCCCCCAGTGTTTTAATATTCATTATTTTAATTATCATATTGTAGGCCTCTTAACTTTGCTTATAGACTACAAGAAGCAAAACATAACTCTGGAGAGAATAAACAGAAAAAAGATAGCAAATTCAAAACACAGTTTTTACAACAATATTATTAAAGGCTGTTAAAAAGGACCATAAAATCAAATACATATTTTAAATGAATTAAGCTGCTGACTTCTTTGCAGTCATAAGAATTACACAATTTTGAGTAAAATACACATCCTAGACTATTAACAGCCCTGTTTACTTTATTAAGTAAATTTAATTACATATTTGAAGGATCTCCATCAAGAATAAAATCTAAAGTTTTCCTACTTGACCACAGAAACAAAAAAGTCAAAGAAACTATACTACAATTTCCAATGTTATTTCCCCTCATTCCCTAAATAAATACCTTTCTGACAAATCACTCTAGAAGTCTCTAGAGTACCAAAGCCAATATGGAGATATATTATAACCAAAGAAACATTTGATAAAAAATGTGGCACTCTAGAACACACAATATATGAGTAATAAATGGACAGTAAGATGTCTATTATACCAGATAAATGCTTTCAATATCTACACAATAGGAAGAATCACCATAACATCCCTACATAAAATGAATTACTGCCCTCAAAAACCAATTTGTCAAGTTTCTTAATTGGCTAATAAATTCTAAACACATGTAATCAAAATAAATATCCTAATATTTTATCTTTCAAAAAAATAAAGACAATACTTCAAATAGTCTCAAGTAGAATACTATAAAACAGACTATATTTACCATAAAATAGAACAACTATAATTAAAATTATATTTACAATTTTTATATTGATTAAACTAACATGGATTCCATGTTAAGATGACATTTTGAACTCAGATATCTACTTTCACCTCCAAAACAACTAAAATCATACCGAACAGGAATTTAAAAAAAAAAAAAAAAGACATATGCTCAGGGAAAGAGATACACTTTTGAAAAGGGAAGTGTCCACTTGTGGCTTGGTGGTAAAGAGAAGCAGAAAGCAAGGTGCTGAAGCTCAGGGCTCTATAAAAACAAGATGACATCAAAGGATCTGAAAACAGACCTAGTTTTCCCCATAAAGTTTCCCATTTATTAAAGAAATTCCACTTCACTGTATTAATGATAGCATACTGCCATTCAAGAAATCTTATGTCACACAAAACCTTCAGCCCATCAATTAAATTGTCTGTTACTGCCAATCCAGGAAAATTCTGTACATTATCAAGAACAACAACAAAAAAGAATCTAGGGAAATCCCTAGAGGTCCAGTGGTTAAGACTCTGAGCTCTCACTGGCAAGGACTTCAGTTCCATCCCTGAATCTAACATCCATACAAAGCAACTAGAAAAAAACAAGTAAAGTTAGACCCGAAGTTTTTAACTGTAACAAACATACACCACAAAAAAACAGAGCAGAAGAGACTATAAAATTCAAATATGAATTTTGGTTGTTGTTCAGTTGCTAAGTTGTCTAACAATTCTTTGTGACCCCATGGACTATAGCACACCAGGTTCCTCTGTCCTCCACTATCTCCCAGAGTTTGCTCAAATTCATGTCCATTGAGTCAGTGATGCTAACTAATCATCTTACCCTTCTTCTTTAGACTTCAATTTTTTCCAGCATCAGGGTCTTTTTCAATGAGTCAGCTATTTGCATCAGGTGGTCAAAGTATTGGTGCTTCAGCATCAGTCCTTCCAATGAATATTCAGGGTTGATCTCCTCTAGGATTAACTAGTTTGATTTCCTTCCAGTCTAAAGGACTCTCAAGAGTTGTCTCTAGCACCACAATTTGTTTTTTTTTTTTAATTTTATTTATTTTTTTTAATTAATTTTTATTTTTTTTAGTTTGTTTTGCTTTACAATACTGTATTCATTTTGCTATACATTGACATGAATCAGCCACGAGTATACATGAACTCCCAATCCCGACCCCCACCTCCCCTCTCCCGCCCCACACCCTCTCTCTGGATTATCCCCGTGCATCAGTCCCAAGCATCCTGCATCCTGCATCAAACCTGGCCTGGCGATTCGTTTCACTTATGATATCACACATGTTACACTGCCACTCTGCCAACCCATCCCACCCTCTCCCTCTCCTACAGAGTCCAAAAGGCCGTTCTATACATCTGTGTCTCTTTTGCTGTCTTGCGTACAGGTTTATCATTACCATCTTTCTAAATTCCATATATATGTGTAAGTATACTGTATTGGTGTTTTTCTTTCTGGCTTACTTCACTCTGTATAATCGGCTCCAGCGTCATCCACCTCATTAGAACTGATTCAAATGTATTCTTTTTAATAGCTGAGTAATACTCCATTGTGTATATGTACCACAGCTTTCTTATCCATTCATCTGCTGATGGACATCTAGGTTGCTTCCATGTCCTGGCTATTATAAACAGTGC
>SJXQ01010562.1:0-129695 GCA_006408695.1 Aepyceros melampus
CTGGCAGACCCATTACTTTTGTCCTCACACTTAGGTAAAAGTATAAATTCTCCTCCAGCAGCAAACATGGTTGCAATTTTGTAATTTAAATGGTCCAAGACTAATAAACACACTGAACCTAATTTTGGATCAAATGTCACCTCATCCGGCCTGGGTTAGGTTCAAAGCCCAAGGTGAAAAGAGCCGCAAGGCTGGATTCTTTTTGCCCACCTCACGCTCCTCCTCTTTCCCCTGGAGCTTACCTCTCACCTGCATGCTAGGGTGCATTTGACACTTTAGGTCAGGGTCAGGGTACAGGGTCATGAATACTCAAGCCATGGGGTGGATCTTCCTTGAACAAGTCCTTCTAGAAGCTGGCTGCGGCTCTACAGTCTCAGCAGAGGTGAAGCTGACATTCTTATGGGTGCTGCTGTGGGCTCTTAGAAGCTTCCCATCCTTGGGGATCATCATTCCCTGCAGTTCCCTTGACTTGAAGGGATGCAAAAGGCAATCCCCAAGAATGTACGGAGAAGAACATCGGAGAAGGCGACGGCGCCCACTCCAGTGCTCCTGCCTGGAGAATCCCAGGGGTGGAGGAGCCTGGTGCGCTGCGGCCCGTGGGGTCGCGAAGAGTCAGACATGACTGAGCGACTTCCCTTTCACTTTTCACTTTCATGCATTGGAGAAGGAAATGGCAACCCACTCCAGTGTTCTTGCCTGGAGAGTCCCAGGGACGGGGAGCCTGGTGGGCTGCGGCCCGTGGGGTCGCGAAGAGTCAGACACGACTGAGCGACTTCCCTTTCACTTTTCACTTTCATGCATTGGAGAAGGACATGGCAACCCACTCCAGTGTTCTTGCCTGGAGAATCCCAGGGACGGGGGGACCTGATGGGCTGCTGTCTATGGGGTCACACAGAGTCGGACACAACTGAAGTGACTTAGCAGCAGCAGCAAAGAATGTACAAACTACCGCAGAATTGCACTCATCTCACACGCTAGCAAAGTAATGCTCAAAATTCTCCAAGCCAGGCTTCAACAGTACGTGAATCATGAACTTCCAGATGTTCAAGCTGGAGTTAGAAAAGGCAGAGGAACCAGAGATCAAATTGCCAACATTCGCTGGATCACAGAAAAAGAAAGAGAATTCCAGAAAAACATCTACTTCTGCTTCACTGACTATGCTAAAGCCTTTGACTGTGTGGCTCACGACAAACTGTGGAAAATTCTTCAAGAGATGAGAATACCAGACCACCTTACCTGCCTCCTGAGAGATCTGTATGAAGGTCAAGAAGCAACAGTTAGAACCACACATGGAATAATAGACTGGTTCCAAATTGGGAAAGGAGTATGTCAAGGTTGTATACTGTCACCCTGCTTATTTAACTTATATGCAGAGTATATCATGCGAAATGCCGGGCTGGATGAAGCACAAGCTGGAATCAAGATTGCTGGGAGAAATATCAATAACCTCAGATATGCAGATACCACTCATATGGCAGAAAGCAAAGAGGAACTAAAAAGCCTTTTGATAAAAGTGAAAGAGGAGAGTGAAAAGCTGGCTTAAAACTCAGTCTTCAAAAAACTAAGATCATGATAACCAGTCCCATTACTTTATAGCAAATAGATGTGGAAACAAAGGAAACAATTTTCTTGGGCTCCAAAATCACTGCAGATGGTAACTGCAGCCATGAAATTAAAAGAGCTTACTTCTTGAAAGGAAAGCTATGACCAACCTAGATGGCATATTAAAAAGCAGAGACATTTATGACTCAGCTGGTAAATAATCCGCCTGAAATGTGAGGGACCTGGGTTCCATCCGTGGGTTGGGAAGATCCCCTGGAGAAGGGAAGGGCTACCCACTCCAGTATTCTGGCCTGGAGAATTTTATAGACCGTACAGTCCATGGGGTCGCAAAGAGTCGGACACAACTGGGTGACTTTCACTTCACTCCACATTATTTTGCAGACAAAGGTTTGTATAGTCAAAGCTATTGTTTTTCCAGTAGTCATGTATGGATGGAGAATTAGACCATAAAGAAAGCTGAGTGTCAAAGAACTGATGCTTTTGAACTGTGGTGTTGGAAAAGATTCTTAAGAGTCCCTTGGACTACAAGGAGATCAAACCAGTCATTCCTAAAGGAAATCAATCCTAAATATTCATTGGAAGGACTGATGATGAAGCTGAAGCTCCAATACTTTGGCCACCTGATGCAAAGAACTGACTCATTGGATAAGACCCTGATACTAGGAAAGATTGAAGGCAGAAGGAGAAGGGGACGACAGAGCATGAGATGGTTGGATGGCATCACCGACTCGATGGACATGAGTTTGAGCAAGTTCCGGGAGTTGGTGATGGACAGGGAAGCCTGGCATGCTGCAGTCCATGGGGTCACAAAGAGTCGGACCTGACTGAGTGACTGGACTGAACCTGTCCTGGGGGCTCAGCCAGAGGAAGGCTGTGCCCACCTCCAGCTTCCTTCTGCTGTGGTGCCCCCTGGCACCACCCACTGGCTCAACCAAACTCACATCATGCAGATGTCTCTCCTGCATGGCCCATGGGAAACTGGGCAACCCTGTGGCTGAACCCGACCCAGCCCATGTCTCCCGGCCACTTCACTGTCTCACCTGTCAATCAAAGCTCTCTTGAGGACCTGCTCTTAGATGAGGGCAGCAGAACCCCCACCCCAGGCCATCTGAGTGCCAGAAATCTGAAGACAGAAATAACTTACGAATATTCTCCTTCTCGGACTTCCCTGGTGGCTCAGACAGTAAAGAATCTGCCTGCAATGAGG
Source organism: Aepyceros melampus (assembly GCA_006408695.1). Taxonomy (NCBI): domain Eukaryota; kingdom Metazoa; phylum Chordata; class Mammalia; order Artiodactyla; family Bovidae; genus Aepyceros; species Aepyceros melampus. The sequence goes on from SJXQ01010562.1 coordinate 2,771, forward strand.
GAGACCCAGGTTCGATCCCTGGGTCAGGAAGGTCCCCTGGAGAAGGGAATGGCAACCCACTCCAGTATTCTTGCCTGGGAAATCCCATGGACAGAGGAGCCTGGCAGGCTACAGTCCCTAAGTAGTCCGTCCATAAGCAAGAGTCAGATACAGCTGAGCGACTAACACTTACACTTCTCTTTCTTGCCCCTGTTTCAATCCTTTTCTGTTCTCGAATCAGTGAGAGGCTCCTGATCACCTCCTTTGGAAGTTCTACATGAACGACTTGGCTTTAGAATTTCATCTTTTATATTCTGGTGGTTTCCTCAAAACTTTGGTTGAGCCGCCCACCTCTGAATGCTTTTGCTGAGAAAAATATACCTCTATTGTTTTAGTTCAGTACTCATCACCAGGCAAGCAAAGTAGCTCAGCCACTTCAGCTGGCTTCATGGCTCTCCGGCCACAATAAAGCTCAAGTGGGTGATTTATAATAGTGAAAAATCAGAAATGCCCAACCACAGGAGACTCAACAAATGAAACATGCATTTGATGGAAAATCATACAGCCTTTTCAAATGATACTTGGGAAGAATAAAAATATAGGAACATAGAAAAATGTTCATATTTTGTTAAATTGTAGAAGAAAATTGACTTCCCTGGTGGCTCAGATGATAAAGCGTCTGCCGACAATGCAGGAGACCCAGGTTCAATCCACATTCAATGGATTGGGAAGATCTCCTGGAGAAGGGAATGGCAACCCACTCCAGTATTCTTGCGTGGAAAATACCATGGACGGAGGAGCCTGATAGGCTACAGTCCATGGGGTCGCAAAGAGTCGGATACGACTGAGTGACTTCACTTCACTTCACTTCATAGAGGAAAAAGACTAACAGGAAATATGTCAGAAAGATCAAAGTCCAGTTTGGTTGAAAAACCATCACCTGCACATTATATATGCATAGAAAACAGCTGGGTGAATACACAAGACACACAGGTATCAGCATCTGCCTCTTGGGAGGGTCCTGGGGATGAAGGAGGAGTGGAGGGGTGTGACTTCGGAAGGTATCAATCAGATGCATATATTGCATTTTCAACTAAAGAAACTGATAGTGTTATTTTTCTTTTTTAAGTTTGATACTTTAGAGAGAAAAGGATAAAAATAGTTTTCTCTGAATGGAAGATTTAATAGAGCTTTTAAAAAATCTTTTTCTTTGTTTCTCCTGTATTTCCAAATCATCATATGTTACTAAAATAAACTGGCAAGGGGACTTTCCTGGCCCTCCAGTGGCTGAGATTCCATGCTCTCCATGCTCCCAATGCATGGGGCCTAGGATCGATCCCTGGTCTAGGAACAAGATCCCATATGCCGCAAATAAGATCTAGCAGGCACAAATAAATAAATATTTAAAAGAGAAAGAAAATAATCAGAAAAACAAGCCACACACTCATAGAAAAATGCCCTCCTTCTCTGTTGCCTGCCTTTCCCTCCCTGAACGGTTTTAAAGCCACAAGTAATAAGTGAGCGCAGATGGTTGGGCTCCATGTGGGGAGTGGATGGTCTCGAGCAGGGTGGCAGAGCTCAAGCAGGGGGACAGGACTTGGTAGGAGGAGCCTAGGGGAGGCACTCAGAGCCCGGGAGGGGTGAGGAGGGTTTCCTGGTGTGTCAAAGGTGGAGTCCACGCACTGAGATGACCTGGCCAGGGTGACCGAGATTGCAGTAGGGTGAGAAGGGCCGCTTGGCAGAGAGGCAGCCTGGTGCTGAGTGTCAACACCCCAAACCCACCCACACTGGGGAGAGGCAGGCAGCAGAGAGAGGGAACTGGCTACACATGGAAGTTGGCAAATGAGGACAAATATTAGAGACAATGGAAGGCAGTGTTTCACTGTTGGAGCGGAGGTGCAGAAAGGAAGACAATTTGAATGAATCCGTGAGGTTGGCCTGGGGTCAGAAGCATTGGTGTGCACTCATGGTTTTCAACATACAGCATCCATGTGTGTGTATGTGTGTGCTCAATCACTTCTACCTTTTAGCGACCCCATGGACTGCAGCCCGCCAGGCTCCTCTATCCATGGAATTTCCAGGCAAGAATACTGGAGTGGGTTGCCATTTCCTACTCCAGGGAATCTTCCCATCTCAGGGATCAAACACATGTCCCTGTGTCTCTTGCATTGGCAGGCAGATTCTTTACCACTGAGCCACCTGGGAAGCCTTTTCAACATACAGAGAGATACAGAAATAAGCAGAGATCTAAATGCATATTTATGTGAATATATGTATAAGCAAATATATATGCTAAGCTCAGTCTGCTATAATAAATATCATAAACTGAGTGGCTTAAACAGTAGCTTTTCTCCCCCCATAGTTCTGGAAACTCGGAAGTCCGAGATCAAGGGTGCAGGCTGACTCCTGGTGAGGGAGATTTGACTCCTGGTAAGGGCCCTCTTCCCGGTTGCGCTGGGTTGGCCACCCCCTCACTGTGTGCTCACCTGGCCTTTCCTCAGTGCACACTGCTCCTCTGCTTATAAAGCCGCTAATCCCATGGTGAGGAAACCACTCTAATGACCTCATCCCCTCCCAAAGGCCCCACCTCCAAATACCATCACATCGGGCTACGGCTTCAACGTATGAATTAGGGGGACACACACATTTGGTCCATGGCAGGAATATACACAGGTGTATATGTCTCATCCCCTGTTACGTGCACATGCCCATACACGAACATTGTGTCTATTCCCTACCTCTGTCCACTCAGAGGGCCGGGGAGTGATGACACCCCAATATCAGAGAGCAAAGCTAGCACCCAGATCTTGGCTTTTAAAAACTGTTTTCCACTGAAAGGGACCTGGATTCCTTGCCCAAACAGCCAGTTCTAGGTCTGGAATGAGGAAAGCACAAGATGAAGCTGGAACATCTTGTGCCAAAAGGCAAAGGGTGCTCAAAGAATTGTGAGGACATGTCAAAGGGTCACAAAGACAGCTCGAATGAGTTCCCAGTGGTCAAGCAGGGGACAACACGTCCTTAAGATGAATAACTGTCATCATGAATTGTAACCTTTGAATAAAAGAAAAAGCCCTTAACCCCTACTGACAGAAGTAAATCAAAGAATAAATTGAAAGTTTTCAGAGAAAACAGGAGGCGCAAAGTAACTTCCCCTAAAATACTTGTTAATTACCAAGAGGAAAAAATATTTTTATAGTGGTGGAGACTGGCAGACACCACCTTAATCGAGTGTTCAAAGCAAAAGCATCCGTAACAAGACACAACAAAACTGCAGCCCATCTGATAGGACGCAGCAAGAACACAGCGTCACTTCTGCGATATTCCTGCCAAAGATGGATATGCTAAATCTAATCACGAGGAAACACCAGCCTGGGGGACATAATACAAACAACTGTAATCTTCAAATGCGCCAAGATCAGGAAAGTCAGGGAAAGATTAAGGAACTGTTTCAGACAGGAGACAAAAAAAGAGACTAAATGCAGCTCACATTCCTGAACTGGATCCTCCGGCTGCCAAGGACAATACCAGGACAACTGGCGAAACGTGAATGGGGTCTGAGGACTGGACGCCAGTAACATCTCTATTTAGTTTTCAGATTTTGATGGTTGTATGGTGGTGATAGAGGAGAATGTCCTTATTTTCAGGAATCACACAGTAAAGACTGAGCAGGTGACTGGATTTCACTCCCAAATGGTTCAGGAAAAATAAAATTCTTTGTACTAAACCTCCAACTTTTCTCCGAGTTAGTGATCATTTCAAATCTTTTTAAAAAAAAATCAATAAATTCAATTTACATATATAAGTTAAATATCCCTAAATACAGAATAGGGCTTCCCTGGTGGCTCAGAGGTAAAAAAATAATCCGCCTGCAATGCAGAAGACGTGGGTTTGATCCTTGGATCAGGACGATCCCCTGGAGAAGGAAATGGCAACCCACTCCAGTTTCTTGCCTGGAGGATCCTATAGACAAAGGAGACTGGTGGGCTACAGTCGACAGGGTCACAAAAGAATCGCACGTGACTTAGTGACTGAACAACAATGACAACAAAGACAGAACAGGTCTGTTATGCGCTGCATGTTTACTTTATTTGTGCACAAACAGAGCATAAGCAGCCATCTGTATACACAGCACAGGGGCCTAGAAGCAGGCAGAGACCGCCCCATGCTGAGCCGAGGGTGCGGCCCCTGGTCTGGAGAGCTGGGCCAGCCTCTGACGGCTTCCTGACTGCAGCCGGAGGCTGGGCCCTCCCCAGAATATCTCGCTCTACCCCCACCCTCCCACCTCTGTCAATTCTGAGAGAACAGCACCAAACGTCCTAGAAGATTCAGAAATCAGAAATTCACAATTGCTGACCTCAGAAATCACTGAAATCCCAAACATTCTTCTATTTGAGGATCCCCGGGGCATGTCCCAGACAGCCTCATACCCCTGATGGTGGCACGCCTCGTGACCCGAGGGTTCGGAGTCAGGCAGAGGAGGTTCTATGCTCAAGTTCTCTGAGTCTGTGCCTCAATCACTCCATGCGTAAGATAAGAAGTAGCGGGCGGGGGGTGGGGGACTTCCCTGGCGGCCCAGTTTAGGACTTTGCCTCCCAATGCAGGGAGCGATGGGTACAAGTTCGATCCCTGGATGGGTAGCTAGGATCCCACATCTTGCAGCCAAGAGGCCAAAATATAAAACAGAAGCAATGTTGTAACAAATTCAATAGAAGACTTTAAAGATGGTCCACATCACAAAATTCTTAAAAAGACAAGACGAGGGCTGTGGTGAGGATGAGGTAATGATCCACAGGCCCCACGCCCTGCACCGGGTGCGTGACAAGCTCAGTGAACAGGCACTGCTTCCCTTTATCAGTTAAACACTCACGTTTCCTTTCCAGGACTCCAGAAATGTGCTCACCACTTCAGTAAAAGCTAGAAGTACCAAAAGCCAGTTGGGCTGGGCTCAGATGTGTGCTCTATTTTTAGCCACGTGAACTTGGGACCCAGTGAGGTTTCATGAGACCAGCTTTACGGCTCCAGGCTTCCTTCTGGCACAGGGTGAGAGTGAGGTTCCTGGCTGAGGTGACAGATCAGGGAAAGTCAAAGTGAAGGGCAGCTTTTCAGAAGCCACACTGTCCCAGTTAGAGACCCTCATCCCTTGGCAAAGTGAGGGGCTTCTGGGAGGAAGCTTATGCAGACCCTATTTTCCCTACTCAGTAATATGTTGTTGTTCAGTAGCTAAGATGTGTCTGACTCTTTGGAACCCATGGACCACAGCCCACCAGGCTCCTCTGTCCGTGGGATTTCCCAGGTAAGAATACTGGAGTGGGCTGCCATTCCCTTCTCCAGGGGACCTCCCCGACCCAGGGATCAAAGCCACCTCTCCTGCATTGGCAGGCAGACTCTTTATAACTGAGCCACCTGGGAAGCCCTAGCAATATGTTTCGAACACCAATTGCCTAAGAATGGCAGATAAAGAAGAAAGGAAACACCCAATGAGGGCAAGATGCTTCAGCCAAGAGGGAGCATCACATGGCAAATGACGCAGAAATGTAAGTAAAGACACAAGCTGCAAAGTAGGCACCAGATAAGCAAAGGGGTCACTGGTGACCCCACTGAGAGAAGTTGTCCATCAGTTTGGGGGCTGATACTAGTTTTTGGTGGATTAACAAGCCTGGGGAGAGCAGAGTGGAGATTATTCCTTTAAGACACATGGTGAAGAGATGAGAAGGAGTAGTGAGTGGAGCAAGGGCAGGATGCAAAAAAGTGGGTTCAGGATATTGGCGGTGTGGACAATATAGGCTAAAGTGAGTGCATGGAAAAGCAGGCACGGATGGCACCGGACTTGACAGAGGAGCAAAGTGTCAGGAGAGGCGGGATGGGGAGAAGTGGGCACAGGTGGGTGGGTCATTGTGGATGAGCAGAGCAAAGAAGGGAAGAGGGGAGAACCACCGAGCAAGCCTAGGCCTGATGAGTAGGGGTGCGGAGGCTCTGGGGAGGGAGACCTACCGGGGAAGGGAGTGTCTTCCTCTGTACCGGATGCAGTGGGGCACACCATGGCCCAGATGGTGCAGATGCTCCTGATATCCCTGCCCCAGGATTCCAGGGAAGCAGTTTCATCAGCTGCAACCCTGGCTGCAGGTGCGGGGAGCAGCTGGCCTGACCCAGGCTTGTGCCCAAGCAGGGCGACATGGGCAAGAGCCCGGGGTGAGGGTGCAGAGGCTGCCAGTGAGAAGCCCCTCAGGGATGTGAAGGAGCCAGTGGGGAGCTCTGTGTATGCTCTGAGCCCAGCATCCCGCAGAGGGGTTACTCACTGCTGACTCAGACCCAGGTGCTCATTTGCATGTTATTCATTTCAAGCCAGAAAAAAAGAAAAAAGAGCAGGAATACTAAGAGCATCTCATTCCCCCTTCCAAAAGAGCCAGCCCAGATCTTCCCAGTGCTCCTGTGCCTGTGCTGTCTTGCTGACCTAGAACTCTTTCCCCCTTGGAGGGCTCCCCTCAATCATGCCCACACAGCTGTCTGTGAAATTTGGAAAGTTCATTTCCTCTCCAAAACACCAAGGTAACTTTTCATTTTAAGTTAAATGCTCAGAGCATGGCCCTTACTACTGCCAAATATTCTGGTTGTATCATTGTCTCCCCCCACTACAATGTCACCTCCACGAGGAGAGGGGCGTTGTTTCATATCCCTGTTTCTAGAACAGTGCCTGATACATAGTAGGTGCTCAGTAAACACATTGGATGACTGAAGACCCTGATCCAAGCACTTTAACTACACCTTTCCACCCTGGGCATGTTCCAGTTGAGGACACAGAGATTCAGAGAGGCTAAATGTTTTCCCCAGGTTATTCAGACTGCAAGTACAAAGAAAGCCCCGAGTTTCAAGCTGGCCTGCCCACACATCATGCAATCATTCAGAAGCTGCTTGATGAGTTTATTGGGCAACCACTCCTATGAAGCTGATTCATGCTAACCCAACTCTGACAAGAACATCCCTGACAGGAAAAAGCAAACGTGCTAATTTACATTCAAACAAAAATAAACTACCAAGGAGCTGAAATGCTCTGAGCAGTTGGATGGCTCACTCCAGCCCCAGTTGGACACATGTTGTGGCTAAGGAAGGCAGAGGAACGTCCTCCAGCTTGGCCAGGAGCCAGCTCTGGGAACTGGACACCAGGAGCCCCACTGGGCTGACCGGTCAGGATCCTGCCTCCAGGAGGACCAGCGACACACGGCTGCCTACTCTCTCTACTTGCCGGGAGAGCCAGCCTCCAGCCTCCTTGGGTCCTCCCAGGTTCTCATTTGGGGAGAAATGCTTGTTGAATAATGAGTGGACCTTCCCCCTTCCAACTCCATAAATGGTTTTCATCGACTCTTCAGTGACTGCTTCTCATTCATAAGGGGAAACCCTACGTGTACCAGGAAGTCATACTGTTTAACAACTTTGACCCCAGTGTCTAGGGAAGCCCATCTCTGTGAATCCAGGCCTCCACTTGGGTTCCTGCCAGTTTGAGCCACTGAGGGTGTTTATGTCCTACCTACGGTTTGAATTTTGGAGATCTCTCTTATAATTCTTGTTCCCTGCAGCTAAGAGGGCATGGGCTTCAACCCACAGGGGAGTATGAAACGGAAGAGCAACCAAAACGACTTCAGAGGGACTTTCCTGGTGGTCCACTGGCTGAGACTCCACACTCCCAATGCAGGGGGCCCGGGTTCGATCCCTGGTTGGGGAACGAGATCCCACATGCCGCAAGGAAAGATCCCGCAGAACGCAGCAAAGATCGAAGAGCCTGTGTGCCACAACTAAGACCCAGCCCAGCTAAAGAAACAAATAGATAAAAAAAGTTTGGAAAGCAAACTTATAATGTGGACAGTTGAGAATCAGAGAAGAATCTAGGCCTTTCCGGAAAGAGACTCTTTGGCAAATGGAGTCCCTTAACTGTTAGTGGAAACCAAGGAATGACTTTGCTTCTTTTCTACTACTTAGCAGTTATTTTCAAGCAGAACATTAAAAAAAAAACAAACCCAATTCCCAGTACCTGGGCCAGAGCAATGTAACCACCACCAACACAGCTGTTAACACGGCTGACGCTCGTTGCGGTCAGCTGCTTTAGTCCAGTTAAAGGCCTGGCAGGGGAGAAATTCTGGCCGGCTTAGCAAGGAGAGGAATCTGAGAGTAGCACCACAGATGGTGGATGGCAGATGCTAACAGAGCACAGGGCAGAAGCCAAAAGGGACCGCACCATCTCAGAGTTGAGCAACAGGCTGATAAATACTCGGCCCAGCCAACAGTCCATGAAGCTCAGGAAGCCAGGGAGGCTGTGGAAGTTTCTTTAGTTAATAGCTTTCCATTCTTTTCAACCACAAATTTGTCAGCCTGTGTCTTTTCAAGGAGCAACTATATCAGCTTCAGGTAACCATCCTCACCATAGTATGGCCAAAGAGCAAAGGTGAAAACGCACAGTTTGCAACTGGGCTCCAGGAGAGCCATTTGCCTCGCAGAAGCTGGGAGTTTCCAAGTAACTGGATGGCAATCATTCAGTCCTTCTATTACAGCACAGGGGATGGTTAGCAGTGTAGGCTCACACACGCATGGGCTAACAGACCCACCATACCCATGATAAACTTCAGCCACTTGGAACCAGGTTCCTCAGCTGTTAAGCAAGGATAGAAGTGCCTGTGTTCTTGGGTGTTGATGCGATCATGTTTGATAGCAAATACAAACCATCTGGCACATAGTATGTGGTAGTCATGGTCTAGTTACTAAGTCTTATCTGACTCTTGCGACCCCATGGACTGAGGCCCGCCAGGCTCCTCTGTCCGTAAAATTCTCCAGGCAAGAATACTGCAGTGGGTAGCCACTCCCTTCTCTAAGGGATCTTCCCAATCCAGGGATCGAACCTGAGGCTCCTGCATCTCCGGTACTGCAGGAGGATTCTTAACTGCTGAGCCCCAGCAGGGAAGCCCCAGCACATTGCATGGTACACAGTAAATGCTCAAAGAACCTTAGCTGTCACTTCACAGCTATGAAAGTCCAGACGGTGCTGTTCCATATCGTCACAGACCTGCTGTGTCCCATAAATTCCTCCAGCTCATGGTCATACGTATCAGAAAGTAACTCTATATGTACGGCAGCAGAGGCGATCTTATGGTTGGAAATTAACAAAAGCTATTATTACCAATTGCTATTACGGTCTTAAGCTACTTGGTCAAGTTGTGACTATAGATATTCTCAAGTGTTCCTCATAATTTCTTCTATTAGGAGTCCAGGTATGATTCAAAAGCAGAAAGCACTGCTTTCCCTAGGTAGCAATAGCTTTCATTATTAGCTATAATCCAACTAAACAAATTTTCTTTCCATCTCTCATTTTAAGGAAATATAGACTTGGTGTTTTCCCTAAAGCAACACTTGGGAATATGCCAGATCAGTCCCACACTTAATATAATTATTTTAATTTTCTGTATATACATCTTCAGACATAAAATAACACTGGGCACGCAAAATAACAGTGAGGTGCCCTAAGACTTCCAAGGATTCAGATACGCAAATAGACCAGGGCAGGGGAGAAGCTGATGCATTAACCAAAGTCTCCATCCTCTAAATGTGCCAGTTATCATGTAGTGCAGGGTGGGAGCTGGAATGACCAGAGCAGAAGTTGCTCATCACATCGAGCTGAGTGGAAGTAGATAAAAATGCAGAAGGCAAAGGCAAAGGGCGTCCCCAAAGAGTCCCAGCTCCCTCCTTCACTCGCTGTGACCTTGGTAAACTTGCATGTATCTGAGCTTCAATTCCACCCATGTACCCGGGATAACGATGCCCACGGCACAGGACTGGCTCGGGTGAGTTACAGCACTAGGAAAACAAAGTGCTTCGTCGGCACCGAAGCACCACACAAAAGAGAGACGCCACTGAATGCACGGCTTCAAGCAGAGGGTCCGCTCATCCTGTGCCCACGCCTGCCCTGGCGATGCCCTCCTTGTCTTGCACACTCCAGCCCGGGATGGCTCTGCCCTGTCCTCAGCATCCCACCACACCTCTGCCCACACCACCGGGGACAGCCCCTAGATTTCCAGGTGCTGCGACAAACCACCCTTCTCCCTGCCCCCAGGCTCACGGAATGGGCACGCAGACAACTTTCCCCAGAGCTGAAAGCAGTTGAAAGATTGATGGTCGGGGAGGGTCGGGGAGCAGGGAGGTAGAGGAGACAGGGAGGGATAAGGAGAGGATTTTTACTATTTTTTTTACAGAATAGTGAAACTATTCTGTACAGTACTATTAATGTAATTAATGGTGGGTACATGCATACAAGACTGAACCCTAATGTAAACTAGGGGCTCTGGGTGATAATGATACATCAGTGCAGGTTTGTCAAGTGTCACAGATGTACCCCCCAGTGGGGAGTGTTGACAGGAGGGGAGAGCGTGCATGTGTGGGAGCAGAGGGGTGTATGGAAATGGTTACACCTTCCAGTCAAGCACTTTGTGAACCTAAAACTGCTCTAAAATAGTCTATTTTAAAAAACGATTCTATACACACACAGAGATCTGCTATTGAGATGGGCTCTGACAAATGTGGATATTTAAGAAATCCAGCTCTTTATTTAACATCAAAGCCAACATCAAGTGTTTATTAAAAAAAAAAAAAAAACGGCCCCTGCTTTGAATGGGGTGAAGATCTGCATAGAATTTACAACTCTAGGCTAACAGGAAACTATATGATATCCCATAAAACAGAAATTCTGCAGCAGTCCTCACAATAAGCATTTCCAGTTTCTGCATTCAGACCCACTAACTACTGCCTAAACACATTAAACAGAGAGCTTTGTTGAAACATTTCTCTAAGGACAAATGCAGCAGACATGCTTTAAATAAACCAAAGTTGCAACACATAAATCATTCCTAAAACAATCAAGATATGTTACTTTCAGCTTCTTATGAACAGAGAATTGCACTGACTTTAGAAAATTATAGATCTGCTTTATACCTTCTGGGTTACCACAGTGATTAAATATACCTTTCTTTTCAGAAAAAAATTTCTTAACTACTTTTAATATAAATAGGCCAATTTCATTCTTTTTAGTGATTTATCTTTTTAGATCAACTCTTTCCTTAGCATATATGCTAAACTTCTTATAACACCTCTCTCCAGATAAAGTCCTGAATTTTAAATAATGCCATTTCATCCTACCCCCCAGTTCCTCAAAATTATGGAAAAAAATATGCAAAATCAACAGTTTAATCATACATGTTCATATTATTAGCAAGTATATTTAGGTGTTTTTCCGAACCAATACAACTGTATTTGGATTCAATGCAAAAATGTTCCATTTGATGCAAAATAACTTGGTATTTAAAAAACAGAGGAAAAGGACCTAAGTAAGTAGTTGCCTAAGAGAACTAGTTCCTCTCACTATTACTGAACCCACAATTAAACCTGATACGCTAGAAGAATGACAAGGCAAGAAACATACATAGTGGGGAGATACATAAATGAAAAGCTGAGTGACAGCGGGAGAAAGGCTAAAATCACACAGATGCTCACTGATAGATAGGGAGGGGCAATACCAGCATTATGGGCTGTGATGGAGAGGGGGGGAATTCAGAAGACTATCAATAGATCACAGCAACCGTAACAGCTAAACAACTGTACATGCTAGACCTTTGACTCTACTTTCACTGCCCCAAATCAGCAATGGAATATTTTTATTTCCTGCTTCATTGTTGGTTTCATCTTGGTGGGGAGGGGGGAGCTGAACGGAAGGATGTTTTGTTTTGACTCAACCATACTCAAAATATAAGCTGCAATAACCAACTCAAAACCCATAAGAGAGTATTCTTAGGTTTTTCTTTTGTCCTCAGCAGACTATCATTATCCTGGTGATCATGAAAATAAATGTCACCAAAAAATCCAGCGCTAGAACCCAATGCACAGTATCTTCAATCACGTAAGTTCACGGAGGGAGCAGGCACTTACCCATCCCACAGATGGCTTTCATCTCTAGGTAGGCAGATGACGCTGACTGCCAGGGAAAGGTGGGGAAAAGGATTCATTAACTTAAATGTAAATTGAATACCCAATTCCACAATATGTCATAGCAAGATCACTATTTTTATTGTATAACATTTTATTTAATCTCCTTAGGCAGTGAAAAGCAGCAGCGGCAGGAGAGTTTATTCTTTGAGAAGCGAATAATAAACTGCAGAGAGTAAAAGTCTCCTTTGAGGATACCATCTTATTAAAAAGCTTCATGAACTTTCAATGAGACTTGAAAATAAATACACTCTGTAGGTTGAGCACATCCAAGTGAAAACAAGGTTTTTGAAGTCTAATGAGAATCACTGGAAATAAGAATTCTTAAAAATAAAAATTCACCGTCAAGTGGAGTGACTTAGACCCTACAATATTTCAGAAGAGAGTCAGTTTCAAGCAGCTTCTGTTAATAGCTCCAGGTTGCAAGGGGGCGAATCCTGTTGCTCTTTACTTCTCCATCTCTCTCACCGGGGAGGAGAGACACTGACCACAGGTCTGGGAAGCATCAAAGCAAAGGTGCCAGGCTGAGCAACGGAGTGGAGTATGGGGGCACGAGGAGCAGGCTCGAGCCTTCTTGGGTCCTCCCAGAGCTCTTATCTCAAGGGCCAGGGATCGATCTCCTCTCTAAACTATCAGTAGCATCCACACTCACCCAACCCCTGGCTTGTCCAAAGTGGCCTCAGAAAGGTTCACAGAAATCAAGAGAACCCATCCAGGAGGCAGTCTGATTCAAGGGCGTAAGTTACAACCAGCCCTTACCCACATGGAGACTGAGGCCCGAGGACAACAGGGAATGCTGCCTGTGAACACAGAACCAGATTCCTTCTCTGGACCCAGAAGCTGTCTCCATCTCCTGGACTGGATGGATAGAGACCAGGGGAGAGTCTCGCAGTGAAAGGGGACAGAGCCATGAGAAGCGGTAGGACTGTAACTCCCTCTTCCCTGAATGCAAGACACTTGAAGCCAAAGATTTCATGAAACAATGTTTATTGTTGTAAATAACTCAAGACTGGACTTAGATGGTAGCCACAGTTGCTTACATGTGAATGGACTAAAACCACTGAATTGTAAACTTAAAAAAAAATAAGAGCAAGCAAATGTGAGTTGTGTAAGTCTCACCCACACTGGACTCAGGCCAGATGCTCGACAGTTCCGTTCTCTCAAACCATGGCCTACGTCACATTTTTGAAGATTTTCCCAAGAGTGTGCGTGCATGCAAAGTCACTTCAGCTGTGTCCGATTCTTTGCAACCCTATGGACTGTAGTCCGCCAGGCTTCTCTGTCCATGGGATTCTCCAGGAAAGAATACTGGGGTGGGTTGCCATGCCCTTCTCCAGGGGTTCTTCCCGACCCAGGGATGAAACCTGCACCTCCTGCGACTCCTGTACTGCAGGCAGATTCTTTTCTGCTGAGCCACCAGGGAAGCCCTATTTGCAAAAATATTGCACTTAAAATTTAAATCCGGGTCATTTGATGTTTTCTGGAAGATAACATACACTAACACTCTCCTTTTTGTCTTCAGATAACAAAACAGCTGGTGGGAGGAGGGGATGAACCAGTTTCCATTAACATCTTCTAGAGCTTCTTTTTTGTGACAGAGAAACAGATTTAAAAGACAGTATCATCTGGGCTCAAGAGAGTAAATGACATCCCCCAAATTGGCCAAAGATGTTGACTCTGCATGCTCTCACCTCAGCAGAAGTGCGACCGCTCCATCTACGCCCTTAGAACTTATCCTAAGAGACAGAGGGCAACCTTGGCTCAGACACTGAATCTAATTTATTTTATTCTTGCAGGTCTTCCAGGGTCTGCCAAGGACCCGCTCAATCTTCACCCAGGTCACCTGCACACACTGGTCTAGATGCCAGCCCCTTAAACCACATATCCCATTTTCTCCCCTTTTTCCCGTGTTCCCACTTCAGGGCACTTTAGCTTTAGAAACTATGATCCTGCTGTCCTTTCTTGAAAAGAGAGAGAGAGAGGAAAAAAAAAACACCTCAAAACGTGAGCAGCCTTTTTTATTTACTGAGTACACTTTGCCAGCCCTCACAGACTGAATAAAATGAATCACAGAAAATGAAACACATCCTGAGAGGGGCTGATCACAGTGAAAATTTGCTGGAACACAAATACAGTGCTTTTCGAACCTCAAGTAAAGACACAGTTTGAAGAAGGATCGGGGAGCATCTCTATATGCTTGGAAGGTGGTGCGTTCGACAGTCAGTGAAGGTGGAATCAGGACTATGGCTCCCTGGGTGTAAGAAGGCAAGACCCGTTCATAAATCCTCATGCCTCACCATTTAAGAGCAATGGAATGCCTAGGCTGACTTTTGATGGACTAACAGTGAACTGCAAGACTCCCAGGTGACAGTCACACACAGGTGGCCACGGGGCACACGGGGGACCGGTGGCCAGCAGCAGACAGCGGGACAGACTACACGGGATCTACTGTGCTTTCACAGGCCCCACAGGCTCACAGGGCCACCGTCTGAGCGTCTTCCCCTCCCCAAGTCCTGCCACGTCTTCACTGCCTACAGGACTCGAGGGGAACTGTAACCCTAGCAACGGTGAAGCTCAATATCGACAGAGACTTAAGAGAGACTGAAAATCTCTCTTCTTCTAGGTCACTGATTACACCGCGTGCTTGGCAACCAGAGGCTGACCGTGCTGAGCTGGGCAGGAAATCAGGACTGATTAAGCAGTGAGCAAGGTGGGGAGAGCCTGGAAACAGATTCACGGTAACCACGCACAGGGACCCAGCTGGCGAGTGCCACCGAGTGACGAGAACTGTAGTTATTTACAACGCACAGCCCTGGTCCTTGTATTCGTCCGTCGGCACAAATGTTCATTTTAAAGTTTGGTAGTATGCACAGAGTTTTCTTTAAAATAAAAACTTGAAAGGGTGTGAGAAACAGGAACCAGAGACTTCATCTCGGTATTATTATCCTTTCTATGGCACACAGAATGTGGTCCCAGTTTTTACAAAATATCGCAAAGAGAGTCACAGCAAAGAAGGTGCCGAGGATGTGGAAGCGGCTCTTCATCATGGGCGAGATGAACTTGGCAATGGTGGACACGCACACCAAGATGACGGTCATGAAGGCAAGGACGACGTTGATGCACTTGCCCAGCAGGACTTTGGCGTTCACCGTGTCCGTCTGCAGGGCTTGCTGCTCCTGCTGGTGGAGCTCCAGCTTCGAGATGCGAGTCTGGCAGGACTCCAGGGCTTCCTGTGGGCAAGAGGGAGAGCGAGGATCAAACGCTGTTGGGGCAACACAGGAGCGTGAGCCAGGACGTGCACAGGGCCGCCCCAATCAGGACGCTGCTGCTGGGGCAGCTGCACACCGATGCTGCTGATGATAATGGTGGTGATGACAGACAGACGTGTCAGACAAGAATCCCAGGGCTCGCCTTATCCTGCTACTCATGGACAGAACGAGCATGTACCTACAACCGTGAAATACCATGAATAAGGAATTTAGAGGCAGGTATTTTGGGTTTTGGCCGCACTGCACAGCATGTGGGATCTTAGTTCCCCGACCAGGGATCGAACCCATGCCCTGCACAGGAGGCACAGGGTCTTAACCCCTGGATCCCCAGGGAAGTCCCACAGTTAGGTATTTTGATTCTGCCCGTATTTAGAATAAAGTGCATCAAATACTGGCGTCTGGTGGAACCCTCAGGGACAAAGCAGAGCAGGCGGTGGGGTCCCGTTTTGCGCAGAGGACTACCTCCAGCAACGGAGGAAGTGGCATCTCCAACTACTGGTCCTCACGTCACTGCTCAGAGTCTGCGCATCCGCTGCAGAGCCGTGGAGGACAGCGGGAGAGACAGGGCCGTGGACCCGGGGCTCCGGTGGCTGCTCTCTGAGCGCCGCGTCCCCAGGGCCCTACCCGAGGCCACGCCTTCTCCCTAGGTCTCGGCCCCGCCAAGGTTTCATCACTTGTACTCCAGGTACATCTCCAGCCCAGCTGTCTCTTCTGAGACCGAGCTGTGTGTCTACATGAGTCCCGGACGTTTCCATCATTGCTGCTGTTTAGTCACTAAGTCGTGTCTGACTCTTTTGTGACCCCATAGGCTGGAACTCACCAGGCTCCTCTGTCCATAGGCAAGAATACTGGAGTGGGGTGCAATTTCCTTCTCCAGGGGATCTTCCTGACCCAGGGACTGAACCCACGTCTCTTGCATCTCCTGCACTGGCAGGCAGGTTCCTCACCACTGAGCCACCAGGGAGGCCTTGACATCTCCATCAGAGCTTCTCAGAAGCACCTCAAATGCAATGTGGCCAGTTCTGTATACATGTCCTCACCATCCTCACTCCTGCCATCAACCCTGTTTCCCTTTCAGTTCCTTTTCTCAGAAAACAGCACTTGGTGAGCCAGATTCTCTCATGAGGGGCATTCCCTGATCCAGCCCCACCCACACAACGTCTGGTATTTATCTTAACTGGTCCATTCCTCTCCCCTCCCACAGTAAACCCCCACTTAAACCACCAGGGTCTCTGCCTGCAATAACTTTACACTCGTTTCTCTGCACATCCTCTCCATCCTCAACCTCATGAATCCACTTTCCACACAGCAGCCCAGGTGATCTCTGAAGGATGTGTATCTGGTATGGCTCTTTCTCGTAGAACCTTTTAAATCTTTAACATGGCCCAGGCCCAGCCACTCTCTCCTGCCAAGCTTACCAGATAAGCCCGCTTCCTCCCCGCCTTCACTGTGTTCCGGCCATACTGGCTTTATAAATGCTGAAAAGAACCACGTTCAGGGCCTTTGCACATGCGCTGTGCTCTGCCTGAAAGGTCTGCCTCCCCACACACCACTTCGCTCCATCTTTCAGGTCCCATGTCGATGGTCACATCCTGAGGGAGGGAAGCCTTCCTGGACCCATCAGACTGTCAAGCCCTTCTCCGTGCCTCCCCCCTAACCAGGGGACCAGATCTGCTCTGTACTGTGCATACCTCCAGCAGCAGGCACAAGCTAGCTGCACGCTCCAGAGACAGAATGCCAGTAAGGGGACACGAGGCTTGAAAAGGGGAAGAAACATACACCTCCCAGGAGAAAAAGACCTAAGTGGAGGCAGTACCATGACCTAGTCTGGTTCACCGGCCTATTTTCTAACTCATTTCCCAATATATATTTGCTCAATTAAAATGCAGTCATGTTTTCAGATTTTAAATAAGCATAATGGCGCCAACATTGATTTACTTTCCTGTTTGTGAACATACTCTATGGGCTGAGCGTTCTCTGTTACTATAGTAACTCTCATCATACAGGCTACCAACACGATGGTAAAACTTCTTTGGATCCTCACAGTCTAAACAATGCTGACTTTCTATAGCAACAGGCAAAGGGCCCCCCAAGTCATGTATTCTTTTAAAATGCTTAGGTCCACAGATAGCATCCTCTGTTTTAGGCATGGCATGGAACTAGTGATGGAACGGGACAAAAGATCACCATTTTAGGTAAATGCATTCACCTGTGATTGGGGAGATGATTTACATATACAGAATAGACTGATTCTAGAAACTGCCTTAGAACTTCTGTCAAATTTTTAACCAAAAGAAAAAGTCAAGAAAATTAAGCAGTCAACTGTAAGGAATTTTGGTCACAGCACCCACTAAGAAATTAAATAGTGGGCCAAAGTAAGTACTACATTTACTGGGGATAAGGACAAAGGACAGGATTATCTTTAAACTTTTGATTTCGAATTCAGGGTTAAAAAAACTCATTTGCTCTTTAAAACAACAACAAAAGCTTTGTATCTAATAGGCAACAATTACCCTCATCTATACTACTCCATCACCTTGTATAACCCTGCCTATAAGCACAAATGAAACAAGAAAGAGGAAGCTGAGCAGGCCCAGTCACCAAAGCCCCAAGAAATATAGCTACTCATACATACTGAAAATAAAACTGACCAGCATTTGCTTTTTGTCTGATAACGTGTCAGGTAAAGATTTCAGTATTTTATTTATCTTATCCCATTTAATCCTTCTGACAGACTTCTGAGGTAGAGCTCGTTAGTATTTCCATTTTACAGATGAGGAAGCTGAGGCATAGCACTGACTTGTGCAGGGTCACACAGTAAGCGACAGGGGCAAGATTCTAACAAGAAAGGCCCTCTAGTCACTCGCACGGACATCCCCTCTGCACTTCTGAGCTACAGGTAAAACTAGAAAACAGTAAAACGAAATCTTCTGAATTTTTAAGCTCTCTCTCTGAAGTTCACCCCTGCCCTTTATCTTACCCCTTTCATCTCTAAAGTATATTTCTTTAAAAAAAAGAGTAACAATATAAACCCAAACAATCCCCTAAATAAGCAAACCATATATAATATTTAGATACAAGCCAGTGGAATCCCAGATGTATGCTAAACAGCATGCTCTAATAAAACAGACTGTGCTGTTTGCCTGGCAACATGTCACATTTAAACGGGTTCACATCTTCTACACCAGTCAGCAGTAAAGTTCAGTCTCCTAGCCCAGAGCAGAAACCCGCTTGGTGTCTTCTGCCACAAGGTCCTCAGAGGCAAACAAGGCTGATGTTTTCTTTGGCTCCCAGCATCGTCCAAGCAGACAACTGGCTTTAGCTCAGGCTCAGCCCTTGACAGGAAGGAACAAAACATGGACAGCTGAAACTCGGGCTCACACACTGTGGGAGAAGTCTGTGTTTCAGCCCCTTGTGAAGTGGGGTTGGAGAAAACAACCACGCCTACAAAGAACATTTGTAACACTGAAGCTGAGCATGACTTGGATAGTACTCTTTGTTTACTTTTCTTAAAAAAGCAGTCTATGGGAATGTAAATCACTGCAGCCACTATGGAAAATAGCATAGAGGTTCCTCAAAAAATTACAAATAGAACTACCATACGATCCACAAATCCCACTTCTGTGTACATACCGGAAGGGCACGACATTACCATCTAGAAGAGACATTCACACCCTCACGTTCATTGTAGCATTACTGACCATAGCCAATCCATGGAAACAACTCAAGTGTCCAGTGATGGGTCAGTAAAGAAAATGTGGTGCCCATACACACACAGGCACGCTCTGCAGCCACGAGAAAGGAGACAGCAAGGCCCTCTGCAGCATGGAAGGACCTAAAGGGTATTAACGCTAAGTGAAACGAGTCAGACAGACAACACTGTAGAATCTAACAGGGGAAGGGAGGCGAAACGGGTGAAGAGGGTCAAAAGCACAAACTTCCAGTTATAAGATGAATAAACCCTGCGGAATGTAATGGACAGCTTGGTCACTATAGTTAACAACGTTGTATTGTATATTTGAAAGCTGCTCAGAGTAGACCTTAAAAGGTCTCATCACGAGAGAACAAATTTGTAACTATGTGAGGTGATGAATGTTAATTTACTGTAGTGATATTTTTGCAATATATACACATATGAAATCATTATGTTGTATACTTTAATACAGTTGTATGAAAATTATATCTGAATAAAAACTGGGGGTGGGGGGGCAGGAGGCCTTCTGGAACCCCCAAAAAGGAGCTCAAGAAGCCTAGGGCTGCCCCACTACAGTGTTACTCTTCACTTGCTCAGCTGTGTCTGACTCTTGCGGTCCTATGGACTGCAGCCCATCAGGCTCCTCTGTCCATGGGAGTTCCCAGGCAAGAATACTGGAGTGGGTTGCCATTTCTTCCTCTAGGGGATCTTCCTGGGCCAGGGACTGAACCCAGGTCTCCTGCGTTGCAGGCGGATTCTTCACCATCTGAGCCGCCAGGGAAGCCCCGTGACAGCATCAGTATTACATTCTCACCAGAACACGCCTTTGTTTATATTGATCCATTTCCTCCATCCACTGGGGTCCCATCCACGCCTTCAAAACCTGCCTTCTCCAGGACTTTAATTCAGATTCATTACTCAAGGACTACTTGTAAGATCCTGAACAAGGTCTCTGGGCCTTGGTCTCTACATCTGAGAAATGGGGAGAGTATTAGGAGCTATCACAAACAGAAACAAATGGGCATACAGACATCTCAAGTGCTTTGACAGTGCCTGGCACAGAGTATGTACTCAAGTGCTTGAAATTCCCACAAATATGAAAGCTATTATTTTACAGATAAGTAAAGAAACTAAAGCTTGCTCAGGACCAGGTAGCTTGTAAACAGCTGGGACTGAAATCCAGGGTCTGATCACTTTGTGGCGCCCTGCCCCACAAGTCCATAGCTTGCTGGGCAAGGTACGCCTTAATTTCTGAGGCTTTCAGAGCCTACAATCATGTAACTTGGCCCTCGTTCATGTTGTCTTGAGCCCACTGGCAGCTGTGTTCCTCTTGATTTCTCACCTAAGCAAGCATGTTAGAGGCAAGGTTCGTCTCATGTTTTAAAATTTGTAAAAATGTGGTGATGGTGGGCAAAGTAGAGTATAGGTGATAGGCTTGGGGATAGGTAAAAAATAATTGTTAACTAATTTAGGCAGAAAGCAAACAGACTATAGCTTAAAGTCTATAACAGGAGCTACTGGGGTCAACAGGGTAAAGATTAAATGTTTGCCCCTCATGCCAGAAATTCTTACAGGCTTGCATGTAATCTATGGGTTGGTTAAATGAATGAACGGCGGGGAAGAGCCCACATGAGCTCTGGTGGTGCGGGGGGAAGGTACCTGGATGTCCCGTGAGCGCTCGTAGGCCTGGTAGGCCACCTTCTCCTCGATGCTGGCTAGCTCCTGCTTCAGGTTGGCCGTCTCGTGCTGATGCAGGTCCGTGAGGTCGTGGAGCTGGTCCTCCAGTCGCTCGTACCTTTGTAAAGAGGTGAATCGATTCTGAGCACGATGTTTCAAAAGCGTACGGACAGCACTAGAGAATGACATCTTTGTGCCTGCTGTCGCCACTGCCCTGTGGCTTGCGCTCATCCGGGCAGACTGAGCTTCCAAGAGCACGTTTGGCTGTAGGGGACATGCTTTTGGATGACGCTGAACTCTAGCTCCAGAAAGGACTGGTCTCTGCAGTCTTAACTCTGTCCTCACTACTGAGGGTTCATGCTTTTCTACCCACGCCACACCAGCACCTTGCTGGCTGTGGGGACAACAGGGCAGACCCCATCAGCTCCTCGTTTGGGTTGGTCAGGAGACGGGGCTGGCAAGAAGCCTGCTCAGGGCGAGGACCCCCTGGCATGCTGGCGCCGCTCCCTCTTCTGACCCTCAGTGCCCGGTGGCTCACCGCCACGGCTCTCACGCACCAGAGAGGCTATACAGAAAGGACCGGTTTCTATGCCAGAGCCGATTCCACTCACTTCCCAGTGTACACAGTGATGGTGGATACAGGTCTTAGTTCTTAAGTGCCAATAAAAAAAATTCAGCTTGTTACAAATTCAAGATGGCTTAACAGGTGGCAGTTCGAAAAGTTCAAATCTAAAGAAGCACAAAGATTCTTATTCCCAATGCCCAGTCCCCTCAGAGAAGGGGAATTTTGTCTTATATCTGAAAACTTATATAATGTTTATTTTGAAACAGGAAGCACTATTTGGGGAAAATGCATTAGCCTGGATGACTTCTGAGTAATGCCAGTTTTAGACACTTCATATAGGCCACTTGAAAAAATCATGTAAAAAAAAACACTTTAACACAGATTTAATGATCCTTCTCAGGTAGGACCTTGTAGCTGCTCAACGTTGGGTGTTTGTAAGCAAGCCTTTTAAAGATCTCTTAACAGATGAACAAATAAAGAAGACGCGGTACACGCTGACGATGGAATACTACTCAACCATGAAAAAAGAACGACATGTCGCCATTCGCAGCAACACGGATGGACCTAGAGGTTATCACACTAAGTGAAATAAGTCAGACACAAACAGCAGGTGAGATCGCTTATCTGTGGAATCTTTAAAAAAAAAAAAAGACACAAATGAACTTATTTAAAGAATAGAAACAGACTCACAGACTTAGGAAAAAAAACTGTCAAAGGGAAAGGGGAGGGGAGGGATAAATTAGAAGTGTGACACTAACATGGACACACTGCTATATATAAAACAGGTAACAAGGACCTACTGTATGGCACAGGGAACTCTACTCAATACTCTGTAAAAGCCTAAATGGGGAAAGAAGCTGAAAAAGAACAGACATATGTATATGTATAACAATCACTTTGCTGTACACCTGAAACTAACACATCATAAATCAGCTATACTCCAACATAAAATAAAGATTAAAAACAAAGATCTCCTAAATTAAGCAATATAGTGAGAGACTAACTCAGGAGGATTACAAACATAACTATATAACAACATGAGAACCAAAATTGTTTGAATGGATATTTGTGACTTGAACTGCATCCCAAACTATCTGAATGGAATTAAAGTCAATATTATTTAGAAAACCTGTGACTCAAAAGTAGTTCTTATGTGACAAAGAATCCAAAGCCAAAGATGTACACAGAAAGTTTAAAAAAAAATTGTTTCATAAAATATAATAGCTGAAAAAGCCACATCTCTAAATTAACACTCACATGAAATCATATATCAGATATAAAACAACATGTAAACTAAATTTAAAATTTACATCTTATAATATGTAACAGGCATTCACTGTTTCATCTATATTTTTAGAAGTTAACATTCACTTGACAAAAAACCTGATGGGGGGATATTTTTACTGGGAAAATGGTGGAAAATCACTTCATATTTGGGCATGTACACTTTTTAAGCCAGAGGCACCAAAAAGCCAGCCATATATTAACACTTGAATTTAAAAATTAGCTAATATAAATCCCCAAGATTTGAATTTTTAAGATTCCTTTTGAAAGGTTTTCATTTAGGGTGAAAGGTTTATTAATAAGCAAAATGTAATCTCACAAAAAAATACATTATGTAAAGACTTTGAGATTTATGTACCAAATAAAAGTTACCTTGCTGGACCATAATTTGTTGTTTTTACTTGACAGTTATTATGGGGGGAAACCAAATATAGATCTTGAAATTAGTATACCGAGATCTTATAACAACTGTCTACTGAATCAGGAGCTCAATATGCCTATGAGTCATTGACTATATGGTGATGTTTTAACAGACTCACATGCATAATGTCTTTCTCTAAGCTTTCGGGCTTCAAGTCGCAAATTACAATATTTAGAACTGCAAAGTACAGAAGGAACTCTCGGTTCCTAAATGCCTTTTGACCCACATTGACATTAAAAACAAAAATACAACCATTAGCAGCATATCACTTTCAAACAATCTCTCCAATCTTAAAAACTCAAGCTCCTAAGAGCAGAGCCTAAAATACCTGTATCTCTCCTCTTGCAGTGTCTGAGAGATGAAGCCGTACTCCCTCTTGAACTGCACCTTGAGGGCCTCGATGTCCTCAGCCAGCTGCGCCTGGGTGTCCTTGATCTCCCGGAGCTCCTCCAGGATGGCCGTGAGCTTGCCCTGGCTGTCCAGCGCGCCCGAGCCCCCAGCCGCGAACGACTGGTTCCCATTGCTGTCCGCGGAGCCGGACGTGCCGCTCGAGCACTCGTCGTCGCTGCCGTATTTGGGCTTGTTCACGATGGTGGCGCTGCCCCCGTAGACCCTGGCGCTGGCCTCGGGCCGGAACTCCTCCAAGGAGTTCTTCAGGTGGGCAATGTTGTCAGCGCTGCCGAACTTATTCCGGATCAAGTTGGCGAACTCTCTGGACTTGTTGAAGACAAACACGGGCGGGGTGAGGGACACCCCGGGCATGCCCGACTTGCTGCTCTCCAGGCTGTGGGGGGCAGTGCGGGACTTGGCCTGGGCATCCTTCAGAGAGGGCGGGGTGTCCTTGGCAGTGTCCTTGGCGCTCCGGAGGGCCCCGTTCTGCTCGAGCTCCCGGAGCTTCCGGTGGTACTGGTCTAACTTCTTCTGCAGCTGGGCGATGGAGTGGGCCGACTTCTGGTTCTTCTTCTCGAACACCTGCTTGATGCGGCAGCCTGCTGCTTGTCCGCGCTGCTGACCAGCTTCAGATACTCTGCCACGTTCCCATCACGGGACGTTTGCTCGATTTTTATCTGCTCTGTGACCTTGAGGATTTTCTGTTTCAGGCTGTCTGCATTGAGTTTGACCTTGTGGAAGTCCAGGATGCCATCCGGTACATCGAAGTTGAGGTTGGTGTCCGACCCGCCTCTGCGGATGTTCAGGGGCAGGCTTAGGGTATTCATGTCATGACGTTCTACCTGGAGGAGACAGCGGGTAGGGGGGCGGGAAGCACTATTAGACTGGAAGTCCAAGAGAGGATCACTGTGACCGACCCTGTACACACACTACAGACATACTTTACGCCCCAGATTTTCAAACTCCAGGTATTCGCCAGATAAAAACTCCCTTCTATCCTCTCAAGTTGAATGAAGGACAACCCAACTCCTTCCTGCACTCATGTACAGGGATGATGAGATTCAACTCTACCAGGATATCCAATGTTCTGTCTGATTAGATGGTAAGCATTTGTTGCCAGGGTAGAAAATCCATCATGCGATGATGTTATAAGTCCTCCTGGTTTCCCAAAGTGCCAGGTAAGTGGAATGCCTGCCATGCCCCATTCACAGTGAACTTCACCATTGTGGGAAATGCACTCAATTTAGAACTTAATCATTTAACAGAAGGACAGAAAAGTAAAAATAAAAAAGAAAGCAAAGTTCCAGTAGGTACATTCATTAATACAGGAACAGGAATAGGAACGTCGCTCAGTCGTGTCCGACTCTTTGCGGCCCCACAGACTGTAGCCTACTAGGCTCCTCTGTCCATGGGATTTTCCAGGCAATAGCACTGGAGTGGATTGCCATTTCCTTCTCCACATTAATACAAGAATCATTTTCTTAATGGAACCATGAACAGATGTGATAGAATAATATGGTACAATTAATAATAGGAATAATTGAGTAATACAACAGCAATATTTAGATGTGGAAACAAATAACCCAAACAACAACCAAAGTGATTATAAACAACAACGTGACGATACTAAGACCGTGTGAAACAGCTTTCTCACTCCAGGGCCACCAGGAGAAAAGAACTGCGTCACTGATCACCCTGGCCAGGGGAGGTGACTAGATTCTGCTCTAAAGGGACAGTCAAATGGGATCCGCATGACAGGCCCTGGATGATCACAGCGGTGGTCTTGTCTGGGCCTCACCATCAACACCAGGCAAAGAGCATGTTATATCCATATAACATGTAGAAACAGAGACTTAAAGAGTCAGGATTTGAACCCGACACACCCTACCTCTGGTCCTCTTTACATGTCAGGACACTCTTGTCCCCAGAGGACTAAACACAGGTCTTTATAGCATCTGAACACAATCTCTGAACAGAAATTCTTAGGCTCTAAACTGAAGTATCTTATTTGTAAAGCTGACAGTCTTTTGATTAGAAGAATGACTTGGGAGTCTTGGGAGATGGGATGGGAGACAAGACAATGTTCAGCTCACGTTAGCTTTTTTTTTTTTTTTTTTAAACAGAAGAGGCTGACACAGCTGAAAACTGCTATGAGAATAACAGACCTCATACTGACAAGTAACTCAGGCTCAAATGTGGACCGTTTCCAATACTTAGCATCAACACTTTGCCATATGCAAAACCCTAGACAGTGCTTTCTCCATGGAGGGAGCCCAGTAGCCCACGGGGACACAATTCCAGGTCAGTGGGTCAGTGGGCCTCCTTCACAACTTAAAAAAAGTTTCTTAACTTACTTCTTGGCCCCCTCTCTCCACACACGACTTGGCTGTAAGAGATCCTGGTTGCTTTCTTTGGCAGATGAGCACCACATAGGAAAGGCTGGAAGGAATTAAATGCCAGATCACTATAAGACTATAAAAAAGGATAAAGGAATTGTGGCTTCACCTGGTCAAGGGGGAAGGATGGGTGTAGGAACTAAAGAAGGTACATAATGATCACCTTCAAGCCCTGAAGAGATGACCACAGGAAGTTCAAGGAAGCCAAGCACCTATGGCTCACCCCATGGACCCAAACAGGAATGGCTCAAATTACAGAAACAAAGGATGCGCTAAGCTGCGGAAATGTTTGCTTTGGGCAGACAGTTAATAACAGTATAATTGCGAGGCTAGAAATTCAGTTTCACTCAAGATAGCCCATCTGATCATGCTGCTCTACTTCTGAGAAAATCTCTTTGGCTCTCTCATGCATCTCCATTTATTTAGTACAACCTGGCCACTGTTAAGGGCCCAGCTTATCTGTCAGGCCTCCACCATGCACCTGATGAATGCCAATCATCTTAAGTGAACCACATAAACCCAAGTTCCCAGAATGTGTATGCATTTTCTATGGATTTCCTCATAGGCACGGTATTTCCAATGGCAGCTACATACCCACTTCTGTTTATCAAAATTCAGTATATTCTTTATAATCCATTTCAAATGCCACTTTTTTCCTCTGAAGCTTTTCCCAGTCCTGTGAGAAAGCTGCTCGTCCTCCCTGCGGTCCTCCATAGTGCCCTTGCTTCACTTCACTCCGCCTCTGAGCACTCACCCACTCCTCCAGGGGAAAGGTGGTGTCGTAACCACCCCCAGCTCTAGAGTGAGCTCTGTCCCTACTTCACAAGAGGCTGTCAATTACATGTTTGCTGAACTAAAGTGACCTCATTCTTTATTCAGGAAGAATCTACACTGAAGTCATTTAAGACAGGGGTCCCCAACCTCCAGGATCTAATGCCTGATGATCTGAGGTAGAGCTGATATAATAATAATAATAATAAATACAATTAAAGTGCACAATAAACGTAATGGGTTTGAATCATCCTGAAACCATCCCCCATCCCCACCCCAGGCCTGGAAAATGTCCTCCTCCATAAAACTAGACCCTAGTGCCAAAAAGGGTGGGAACCCCTGATTTAAGACATATTTGAAGGGACTTCCCTGGTGGTCCAGTGGCTAAGAACCCACTCTGCACTGCAAGGGACGCAGGTTCAACCCCTGGTCAGGGAAATAAGACGCCACATCCCATGGGGTAACCGAGCCCCTGTGGCACAGCCACTGAGCTTGGCACCCCAACAAACACCCAGTGCAGCCAATGAATAAGTAAATGAAACCATAAGACACATTTGAAGAGAAAAGAAAAATGGCCTTAGAAGTTCTGTCCAGACAGACCAACAATTTCGGGTCAAGACGTTTTCTTAATACCTAGGTAGTAATGTCTACATCGTTTCAACCTGATTCAACTGATCAGGTTTTTCTAAGTATCAACATGCAACATGAAGCACAAATAAAAACAAGGACTTCTGAACTTTAAGCTTAATTTACACACAGAAAAGAGCGTATTTGAAAAGAATAAAACTCGAATTTTCACAAACTCTAAACCTAGTGTAACCAGGACTCAGTTACACACACACACACACACACACAAGCTTCCCCAGTCACAACAACATCACCCACCCGCCTCCAGAGGTAACCACGAGCCTCGCTTCTAACAGCACACATTCACTCTGGCCAATATATCATGTGGTCTGCTTGTTGTTTCTGCGAGTCATAAGAAGGCAGGCTCCTGTCACTCAAATAAAAGCAGATTAAGTCTTTTTTTTAAGAAAACAAAACCCTGCTTGAAGTCCCTGTTAAGAAGTCCACCACACCCCGGAGGATACAGGGGCTCTTAATCCTTACCTTACCAAACACGGCAAGAAGTCATCACCTGTCCTCTTCCTTTAATTCTCATCCTCACAGCAGCTGCCTATCCAGCCCTGGTGTCTCAGAGCACTGGCCCAGCTCCCTCACAAACGCTGGCCCTGGCCGGCCGCGAACACAGGAACGTTTGCACTCAGACGGCTGGCTGACTTCTGGCTCACTTTAAAGTTACAACAATGCCTGGCACGTCCTCGAGAGTTCAGGTGGAGGATTGCAACCGTGTCTAAAGCTCAATCAATGACTCTCTCTGCTGGCTCGCCAATCTTAGAAACTTCTGACGAGGGTGGAGAGCTGAAATGTGTGCTGGGCTGCAGGCCTCAGCCTTTTATAGCCCAGGCTCTGCGAGATAATTAAGAGTCAGCAAACCCATACAATCCCTGACCTCAGCTGGGGCTGCAGGTACCGGCTGAAAGAAAGCTGAGTGAGTCCTCCAGCTGCCATATCAGACTTGGCACTGAGGTCATGGTACAAACGCAGCTGTTTCGGGGCTGGGTTCCAGGGAGGAGGATTAAGGTCCACAGCTCACCCAGAGCCAATGAGCTTGGGGACCAGGTGGGTCAGGGCACATGCGCCCCAGTGCTGGCACTGGCATTCCCCAGCTGTGTGTTCTCGGCTTTATCTAATCACTTGTGTGGTCTTTGATTTCCTGATCTATAGAATGAGGAGACAGAACCAGACAACTTAGAGCTAACACTGCAAAACTCCCTGACGCATACTCCAAGCTATCTTGACTGTGAGAGGGCAACATGGGACAGTCAAAACCCTGGACTTGAAAGACAGACTGCTTTGGTTCCCACCTTTGCACTGTTCTTGTGAGCTGTGTGGCCCTGAAAAATGACTTAGCCTCTCTGTGCTTCAGCTTCCTCTTCTGTAAAATGGAGACAGTGATTCTTTGAAGAGTTGCGAGGAATAAATGAGCTAATTCGCATGAAGCACTTAAAAGCGTTCCCGGCACAGAAATTAACCATTTTGGTTTCAATAAGATGTACTATTGTTTATCATCTCTATGTTATTTACAAATGAACCTATGTAACACTAAAAGAAAAACAAGCTCCAAAGTGCTAACAGTGGTTATCTTTGTCCTGTGGGGTTATGAGGAGTCATTCTTTTTATGATGCTTTTGTATCTTGCAATCTTTAAAAAATAAGGAGCTCGAATTACCATTTTGGTAGAAAAGATGCTGGTTTTAAAAATGACTGCTAAGCTTCAGTTCTCTTGAAGTGATCTGTCTATTACCTTACATGAAAGCAGTCCACCAGCATTCTAGTGAAAAGCCATTCCTCATAATGTTTTCCTTCCGGCAGCAGTAACATTTCCACCGTCTCCTCAGTGTTCTGGAACAAAGGCTAATGAAAAGCCTTAAGCCCTGGACACACGTCAAAACCTGACACTGAATCATCTCTGCTCCACCCAAGCCTCCAGCACAATTACCCCTGGGAGCTCACCTTCCTCACTGGGATGCCAGGCACATCTCAGTCATTACCAGTGTTGCTCAAACACATTGTTCAGGCTTCAAAAGAGGGCTGTCCCCCAGGACATCTCATGTGTACCCCCTAAAGCTCAGAGAGACATGAACAAAAAGAGCGGCATAGCCAAGCAGAGGCTCATGATCCAAACCAAGAGGGATAGAAGGCAGAGCGTGGGCTCCTGTGGACGCAGACCGGCATGGACTTGAGGCAAGGGCTCTGGGGTCACATGGGGCCAGAAGCTGCAGGGGCAGAGAGATCAGAGCCAGGGCAACAGATAACAACCAACACCTTAGTCCCGAGGCCAAATACGATGAACCTCTGCTCACAGAAAAGCTGCCTGAGCTCGGCCATATAAGGAAAGGGCCAGGTCCTGCAAACAGGCGGCCACTGCCTGGGCCCGGCGTATTTCAGAGCACTCACAAGGGTGGTTTTACAGACACACCCACAAGGGAGCTGTAGGTTCAGGATCCAAAGGTTTTCAGGGTCTCCGTGGCCGAGGTGCCCAAGCCAACACAGCTGACGTTTTGTACTATTACTCATTTCAGCCGGAATCTAACTTTCGGTTAGCATCAGGCCTGTTCCTCTGGTGTGCTGGTCAGAATGTGCTAGGCTTTGCTGGCCTAACAACCAACATCAAAATTCTAGGGGCTTAAGAAAAAAGGGAAAGGTTTTTCTCTCATCCGTGCTAACAAGCCTGCTGCGAGGCGGCTGCGGGACCCGGGCTGTGGTGGACCCCCTCCATCAGGAATGCTGCTGGGGGCCACGGCGGGGCAGGGTGTTCGGTGACTCGTCCACTGGCTCCTAAAGCCTTCCCCAGAAGTCTCCTGGGCTTCCTGAATTCGATGCACTGGCCCTGCCTAACTTCAATCCTGCCACATGCCCAGGAGGAAAAATACCATGTTAGTGACACATGCCATATCTTACTGGCTAAAAACTGGGACCGGTTCTACTGTTATTACCATTTACAAATGAGAAACCTGGATGCGGAGAAGTAAATTGCCTAGTAAATAGCAGAACTAGGACTGAAATCCAGGCCGTCTGTCCCCAGAGCCTGTTTCCCTGACAATCATGATTGAGTGCTCTTATTACAAGTCAGACATTATGCTACATTTGTTTATATATTCATATATTCTTCACAAATATATGAATAGAATAATGTACAAACACATAAATTGTGGTGCTGGAGAAGACTCTTGAGAGTCCCGTGGATTGCAAGGAGATCAAACCAGTCAATTCTAAACGAAAGCAACCCTGAATATTCATTGAAAGGACTGATGCTGAAGCTCCAGTACTTTGGCCATCTGATGTGAAGAGGAGACTCATTGGAAAAGACCCTGATGCTGCGAGAGATTGAGGACAGGAGAAGGTGGCAACAGAGGATGAGATGGTTGGATGGCATCACCAACTCAGTAGACAAGAGTTTGAGCAAAATCCAGGAGATAGCAAAGGACCGGGAAGCCTGGTGTGCTGCAGTCCATGGGGTCGCAAAGAGTTGGACATAATTGGGCAACTGAACAACTAACCAACCCAATCACTGGACCCTGGACTCAAACACTTGGTTTTCTTGCCAACTAAGCCAATCTGTACTGGAAAAATAATTTTAAAGGTCAATAAGCATCCTTATCAAGATGTAATTACTACATCCATGGGGACACCTATACAGAACATTTAAGCCCTATATTCAAGAAGGAGGCCACTTCCCCTCCCATAACTATATGCTAGAAATAAAAAATCTGAAAGTTGCTCACGTGGTATCCAAAAGGATATGTTATTAGTAAACTGTCTCCGTACAATGTTTGTTCTAATTTGTTCAGACAAAGAACACTTCCTTTCGCAGTTCAAATCTAACAATGGCACATTCTGTTCACAGTGTACAGGACAGGAACTGAGTCACCAGTTTTATCATAGAAGTTTAATTTCTCCCCATCTCTTCCTCTCAGTATCACTGACAAAAGAAAACCTGTAGCGTCAAAAGTTCTATCTTTGATTGGCAGGTAAAGTAAATCTGGAATCAAGGATCATTTGGAACTGGGGCTGAAATACACGTCCTTTTGAGAGCTCAATCTTCTATTCACAGATCCTGCTAATTAATAGTGTAAGTGAGATTAGGCAAAGTGTTCAGAGATCTCAAAAATAAATTCTTCAAATATCTTCAAGCACTTACAAACACTTAATACTGTAATTAGAAATAATTATCTTCTTGTTAAGCCTCTACCAGGCAACAGTGGTAGGTAACCTACTTTGAGTTACATATACTAGGAAAATACTTATTTCTTCAAAAGAGCATTCAATTAATGCAAACTAATCCCTTACCAAATTAGTCTGATCTGATAAAAGATTTACTGTATACTTTATAATTTATCTAAGAATTAAAGAGGGGGAGGCCAGATTTAAAAAGACTGTTCCTTGAAGAGCAGAAGGGGAAGGCTATGGTGATGAAAACCAATCTACCCAGAGAACCACCTGCGGCTCAAGGACGGTCCCCAAGGGAGCGTAGGCGGGTGTGAGGCAACGTGAGGCAGGGTGCTGCTGACAAGAGGAGGGAGTCTCTGGGGACCCTGTGCACCTCGAAAACAGGCAAGCTCAGGAAAGAGAAGTGAGCCCCCCATCTCCACCAAGAACTCAGCTTTCTCTTAGGAAGAGTTCACAGTTCCTTTTTTTTTTTTTTTTTAAGGATTTTAAAACTTTATTTCACTGAGGTTAAGACTTCTCCTAATGAGGTTTCTTTTGTTTTAAAGTATCTTTTTTGCAGAGTAACACTGACATGTATATATGCTACCATGTGCAAAACGGACAGCTCGCGGGAAACTGCTGTGCAGCACGGGGCGCCCAGCTCGGGGCTCTGTGCAGACCTAGAGGGTGAGGCTGGGGGCAGGGACAGACACGTACATGTGGCTGATCACCACGCTGTGCAGCAGAAACCACCACAGTTCCTTCTTGTGGGGAGACGTGGGATGGGGAGCTTTGAAGACGGGGAAACAGGAAGCCCCAGTTATAATGCTAAAACAGAATAAATGTCACTGAGGCTTTTAGTTCCTGTACTCAGAACAAATGGAGGGAAGGGGTGAGTGAGAAGCCCCGGGCACCAACCTAACAACTTTGGAGGGATTCAGGGATCTGTCCCCAGCATGGTTATTCCTGGTTCATTCCTGGCAGCATCTGTCAGCGAAACAGATCCAGGAAAGGGACCTGAGCACTCACCTTTTGAGGGAGAGCGGGGAGGATCATGCTCTGCTGCAGGAGAACCCCCCAGCCCCAGGAACTGAGGGAGCAGAGGCAGCTCAGAAGAGGGCAGGTGCCAAGGTCCTGAGCCAGCGGGCAGAGCAGAGCGGTGGCCAGTGGCAGTCTGGGGCAGAAAGCCTGGCTCCCGCTAGGCCAGGGCCAGCCTTCTCCTTTTCCTGGAGCCTTTATTCACTGCCTCCTCTCCTCGAAACACAGAGGGTGGGTGTTCTTGGGAGGGCCATGTACTTGAGCAAAGCTTCTGAACGCTAACTACAAAGCCAGCCATGTCCTGGTGTCTTTCAGCACCTCCAATCAGAACTAGGTGAGAGAGGGAAACGCATCTCCCTCTCAGACACACAATGATGGATAACCTAATACCAGGGGCAGTGACCTGCAGCAGAAGTTACTCTCAAGAGGGAAGAAACCTTGGAAATCTCATCTGGCCTAATGCCTGTTTTTAAACGCAGCAGCCTGAGTATGTACCCAACTTACTTTTCATTGCAATCTATGCTCTCTTCATTCTAGGGGCCCTACACAAAAGGGAAAGTAATTTGTCTTGGATTGACATGTATCACTGCTATACTTAAAACAGATAACCACTGGACTGGAGATCAGAAGGCTGTGTGACAATAACAGCTCTGCTCTTCAGTTGCCATGTGACCCCTGTGGAAGCTTCAACTCAGGTACTTTAGTTGTATATCGATATCTGGACCACATGTTCAATGGACCCATCTTACTCTACAATCTTATGAACTCAATTTTTAAAACTTTCAAATAAAGTACTTAAAAAAATAAAACAGATAACAACAAGGACTTACTGTATACCACAGGAACTTGCTCAATACTCTGTAATAACCTAAATGGGAAAAGAATCCGAAGAAGAGATGTATGTATGTGTATAACTGAATCACTCTGCTTACACTGGAAACTAACACAGTGCTAATCAACTATATTCCAATATAAAATATATTTTTTAAAAGTACAGCTGCTTGGATCAATACATAAGGTGGATATAATAGTGAATATGATAAGGGTGTCTATCAGACACCAACCATCAAGTTTCCCTTTTTGCTACTAGGATATTAGGAAGTTTAGAATCAAATTCAGAGTAACTGTTAGACTTGTCAATGAGTCTATTTGCTTTTCCTTTCTTATTTTTTTTTGAACTTTTGGATATTATTGCTACTCTACCTATCATATTCTGACTCTCAGTGGACAGAGACAGGTGAACTTTTAACGATGCTGGGTATGTCATCTTGCCAAGAGATGAACACTAGACTCTCACTCCCATATGTGACTGGGGGAATGTGGTTGAACACTGAGCTCACACACTGGCACAGTCACCTCTCTCCCCCTTCCCTCGGGCACCCAGAGAAAGCCACAGGAGTGTCACAACCTGGTCCAAGTCCTTTGAAAAGACGCTACATTAAGACTGAGCCAGAAAACACACTTAGGCCCTAAAGCACCTTCCCCAAGGAAACCTAAGCCTTATAACTGAATTATTCCCTGCAGGCCAGGAGTTTAATTTGGTTTTGGTCCTATAACAAATACTGGAGGAGGGGCACAGGTCCTGGATGATCTGTGTAGTATATAATTCTGTTTTAAACGAATCAGAACATTACTAGATATCAGACATGGCTTAGAAATAACATACTTAAGTTTTGAGGAAGCAAAGGAAAACTAATCTATATTCATTTCTTTCCCTTTGGCAATACAGGAATTACTTCCTTTAAGCAATTTTATTTTTTCTAACATAAGCCAGCAGTATTATCACCAAATAGCAACTGGAAATAAAAAGCTGCTTTGGGTTTCACAAAAACTATAAATACATTACTTAAAAAAAACAACTTTAATGTCCATGAAAAGTGCACTCAATCAACATTTTTCTATTTATGTACTATGGAAAAACCATCTGACTTTGAAGTTACGTTGGACTTTCAAATGAGACAATCAAAATAAAAACTCTGACCTCCTTGGGGTTAATAAAATTACCTTTTTAAAAGATAAAGCAGATCATGTCCTTTTCAAAAACCTCTTCAAGAGGTGAAATCCTTAGCGAAGACTTTAAAATTCTTGATCAGAGTCCTCTCAGCCTATACTTCTAGTAGACTCATCCATAATGAGACTGCGAAGCTTGATACATACTCTCATTTGAATCCCTGCAGCTCCATGACATAGGAGCCATTACCTATGCTTTATAGATTCAGAAGTGAGGAGCCATCACATAATTTGTGATTACAGCTAATAAGACACAAAACCAACATGTGTACCAAGGTCTAAAGCCTTTTGTGTTCACTGCACTCGGCCAATAAGCTCCTGAACGCTTCATGCACTTGCTGTGTTAAATACCTTCTGGCTCCTCGCCCTAGCACGACCTCTCTCATACTTCCATCCCAAGGTGTCTTCTGAGGTCTAATCCAAACACTGTCTCTTTCACACAGCCTCCCCCAGGCTCCTTTACACTCTCCCTGCAAGCACACCCTTCAGGTGCATACTCTCCAGGTCTGGAAAGCACACGTGTAACATCTGTTCTCCTGCTGTCTTAAAGCCTGGAGGAGGAGGGAATGTCTCCTAAGCCACCTGCGTCCTGGCCCACATTCCTTCTTCAACAGGACCTTGTTATCTGCTGGGTGAATCAATGGTTGACAAACAGCCAACTGGGGCAGCCAGTCATCCCGCGTGCTTACAGCCTCTCAGCTGCTTGCATCCGAGATCAAGAAGAACCTGCAGCTGAAGTGGTGCTGGATTGTCTTCAAGACAGACTTGACTGTGAACTGTTAGTGGCTTTTGATTCATGTAAGAGGTCAAATACTCAAGAGACTAATGTGTCTCATGGCTCTTTGAAGCTCAAGCGGAATACAGGCAACGGATTATCAACTGATAGATACTAAGACCCTGTGGTGTTGGACAAGACTCTTGAGAGTCCCTTGGACTGCAAGGAGATCCAACCAGTCCATTCCGAAGGAGATCAGCCCTGGGTGTTCAATGGAAGGACTGATGCTAAAGCTGAAACTCCAGTACTTTGGCTACCTCATGCAAAGAGTTGACTCATCGGAAAAGACTCTGATGCTGGGAGGGATTGGGGGCAGGAGGAGAAGGGGACGACAGAGGATGAGATGGCTGGATGGCATGACCGACTCGATGGACATGGGTTTGAGTGAACTCCGGGAGTTGGTAATGGACAGGGAGGCCTGGCATGCTGTGATTCATGGGGTCACAAAGAGTTGGACACGACTGAGAGACTGGACTGACTGAAGACCCACAATGTGCAAGAGGTGTACTCTCTTCCTAAGTGACATTTCCCCTGAGGTTACCACCTTAACTGTCACAGAGAACTAGGTGTCTGCTCCTAACACATCCATGTCTCAACTCAATCTATCATTTGTGGTGGCATGTAAGGAAACAGTCTTGTACTGCATTAATGAAAATCTTCAAAAAATAATTTATTCAATGTGCCAGCAAGATTATCAAGACTATAGCTGATTCCTGAACAATGTGGATTTGAACTGGGCAGGTCCACTTGCACACAGATTGTTTTCAATCGATAGTACAGTACCGCACAATCTGTGGCTGATTGAATCTGCAGGTGCAGGGCAAAGAGGAGCAGAAATGAGAGGGGAGGGCTTGAACACCCAAAGGTTTCAGTATCCAAGGTTGGGGGGGGGGTCCTGGTACCAATGTCCCAGGGACACCAATGTCAACTGTAGTTCCCTGTCCCTTTCTGCTGCTGCTAAGTTGCTTCAGTTGTGTCCGACTCTGTGCGACCCCATAGACGGCAGCCCACCAGGCTCTGCTGTCCCTGGGATTCTCCAGGCAGGAACACTGGAGTGGGTTGCCATTTCCTTCTCCAACGCATGAAAGGGAAAAGTGAAGTGAAGTCACTGAGTCGTGTCCAACTCTCAGCGACCCCATGGACTGCAGCCTACCAGGTTCCTCTGTCCATGGGAGTTTCCAGGCAAGAAGAGTACTGGAGTGGGGTGCCATTGCCTTCTCCATCCCTGTCCCTTAGGAAATCACAATTCAACAGAACTGGAACAAAAAATAAAAGAGCCCTTCTTTCCTCCAAAGCCTAAGAAGGAAATGACTTGATTAAAGGCCAAAAGCAGGGTCCAAGAAAGAACAGAACCTTGGCAAAATAGTTCAAATTTATTTTTAAAAGGGAAGCTACTATTAAGAACTTAGGACACATCATATACTTTTCTAAATGCCTCACATAGATTATTGTATTTTTCTTTTCAAGAATCTGAGATCAGAACAACTACCTTCCATTTTACAGATGGGAAAAGGAGCTGACTTTTCTGAAGTCACAAAGCTAGCATGTAGAAGAGCTATCATTCCAGTTGGCTTCAAGGACTGGGCTCTAATAATATTCCCACCTGCTACTGAGACCTACTGCATATACCAGACTCTTTCCTAGACATGAATGCGCTTCCCATAATCCCTACCACACCTAAGATTTTGTTTACTTAAGTCACTATGTTACTGTTAAATGTTACAAAGTAAAAAGTATGTATGGTAGAGAAACCAGAAGGGTGAATACTAACAGACCGATTTAGACAGTTCTTGGTGCCACAAGGCAATTACTGGAGATGTTCTGAATCTGACATTTAATAAGTAAGACAAAACAGTATGCTTAAATCCCAAGATACCATGGGTAATAAAAAATGTAGGTTGCTCCTGTTTCAACCATTAAAAATGATTCTCAATGCCAGGGAAACATGCCAGCTTGTGCATCAATTCCCTCTCCTGGCTAAAGCTCTGGTAGCTACCGTAGTCATTAAAGGCTGCGCTACCAAGATGCAGTTAAGAGGGGGCTTCCTTCTCTCACAAACACAGCAGTTCACAAGCACCAGAGTCACAGTTCATAGACAACTGCCCTCTAGGAACTTACTGTTTGTAATCTCAGAGGAAGGAAATTGCAAAGAAATGAATTGTAGATTGTGATTTTTAAGATAAACACTATACCATGGCCCGTCAGCATCCAAGTGTATATTTGGTTTGTATTTCCAAAGAG
This sequence comes from Aepyceros melampus, assembly GCA_006408695.1. Classification (NCBI taxonomy): domain Eukaryota; kingdom Metazoa; phylum Chordata; class Mammalia; order Artiodactyla; family Bovidae; genus Aepyceros; species Aepyceros melampus. The sequence goes on from SJXQ01010562.1 coordinate 40,068, forward strand.
AGGCAACAGCCTTCCAGGGCCACTTACAACACTTGCAGCAACTAGCCAACTCAGATTCAGGGGAAAACCCTGATTCCAAAGCTGAGTATCCTACACAGAGATTTAACTGTGTCACAGTGGTGGCATAAATCAGTGGTTCAGAAGCAGAGATTCAGAGCAGGACTCTGTAGGTTCATATCCCAGCTCTGCCATATTAATTGTGTCACCTTGGGCAAGTAGTTACTCACTATCTCCATGCCTCAGTCTCCTCATCTGTAAAGGGGGAACAGGTATCGACTTCACAGGCTGACTGTGAGGATTAAATGAATTAATGTTTACAAACTACTTGGAACAGGGCTTCGTACAGAATAACTGCTAAATGTAAGCTATCGTTTATTAAACACAATGTACCCCCAACGGGTACTCCCCTAGGTCAAGAAGATCCCCTGGAAGAGGAAATGGCAACCCATTCCAGAATACCTGCTGGGAAATCCCAAGCACAGAGGAGCCTGGCAGGCTACAGTCTGTGGGGTTGCAAAGAGCTGGACACGACGGAGCACACACACACAACCAACAGGTGGGAACAGGTGGGAACTTGAGAAAAGTCCAGAACCAAGAACAAAGGTGCTGCTGTTGCCATGACTAAGCTCTTCCAGCAGAAGCTGATCATTGCCCCCACCCCATGGAATCTGCTTGTGTCTGCATCTAGCTGCACACAGAGAAGAGAAATGACAAGCAGGGTGTCAAACTCACACCAGGAGGTGCCTTAAGGATCAAGTGTCAATGAGCCTGAATAGGAATGCTAAGACTTCTTTAAAAATGCCAGCATTGCTCATTATTAGAGAAATATAAATCAAAACTACAATGAGGTATCACCTTATACCAGTCAGAATGGCCACCATTAAAAAAAAAATCTACGAACATAAATGCTGGAGAGGGGGTGGAGAAAAGGGACCCCTCTTGCACTATTGGTGGGAATATAAACTGATACAGCCACTATGGAGAACAGTTTGAAAATTCCTTTAAAAACTAGGAATAAAATTACCATATGACCCAACAATCCCATTATCAGACATATACCTTGGGGAAACCATAACTGAAAAAGACACATGTACTCCAATGCTCATTGCAGCACTATTTACAATATTGGGACATGGAAGCAACCTAGATGTCCATCAACAAATGAATGGATAAAGAAGTTGTGCTGCCTATACACAACAGAGTATTACTCAGCCATAAAAAGGAAAGCATTTGAGTCAGTTCTAATAAGAGGGATGAACCTAGAGCCTATTATACAGTGAAGTCAGTCAGAAAGAGAAAGACAAAAATCGTGTATTAACGCATATATAGGAATCTAGGAAGATGGTACTGGTGCACCCATGTGCAGGGCCACGGTGGAGACGCAGACACAGAACAGACTTGTGAGGACAGTGGGGGAAGTGGGCCACGTTGAGAGGGGAGACTGGGACACACACATTGCCATATGTAAAATCGGACAGCCAGTGGAAGTTTAATCACGCAGGGGGCCCAAATCTGCTGCTCTGTGATAACCCAGAGGGGCAGGATGCGGTGGGAGGTGAGAGGGAGGTTCAAGAGGGAGGGGAATATGTATACCTATGGCTAATCCATGTTGATATATGGCAGAAACCAATACAATATGTAAAGCAATTATCTTTCAATTAAAAATAAATAAATTAAAAAAAAGCCAATCAAAAGCAGATGACCTAGTATATGAGTGATTTCATCTAACTTTTAAAAAGGTTTGGTTCAGTTCAGTCGCTCAGTCATGTCCGACTCTTTGCGACCCAATGAATCGCAGCACGCCAGGCCTCCCTGTCCATCACCAACTCCCAAAGTTCAGACTCACGTCCATCCAGTCAGTGATGCCATCCAGCCATCTCATCCTCTGTCGTCCCCTTCTCCTCCTGCCCCCAATCCCTCCCACATCAAAGTCTTTTCCAATGAGCCAACTCTTCGCATGAGGTGGCCAAAGTACTGGAGTTTCAGCTTTAGCATTATTACTTCCAAAGAAATCCCAGAGCTGATCTCCTTGCAGTCCAAGGGACTCTCAAGAGTCTTCTCCAACACCACAGTACCACAGTTCAAACGCATCAATTCTTCAGCGCTCAGCCTTCTTCCCAGTCCAACTCTCACATCCATACATGACCACTAGAAAAACCATACCCTTGACTAGATGGACCTTAGTCGGCAAAGTAATGTCTGCTTTTGAATATGCTATCTAGGTTGGTCATAACTTTTCTTCCAAGGAATAAGCGTCTTTTAATTTCATGGCTGCAGTCATCATCTGCAGTGATTTTGGAGCCCAAAAAAATAAAGTCTGACATTGTTTCCCCATCTATTTCCCATGAAGTGATGGGACCGGATGCCATACGGTATCTTAAATGATTAAAATTTTAAAGCTCAATATCTGGTCCTTAATTTTTAAATAAATTCATTACTTTTCTATGTTGCTATTTTCGGTAAAACCAGAACTCTAAATTAAGACCTAAAGACAGATATCTCTTTTGTTTCCCATCTCTAAGTCTTTAAGCCAAACGAGGAAATTGTATTAGATGAGCTTATCTGATGATGATAATTTGCTCCTTTTTCTAAAGAGCCTCCCAAATTACTTCTTGAGAGTATAATGTCATGGAAGCTTGTCTTTATAGATAAAGGGTGGAAGTTTTTTTTTCAGCCAGGTTACAGTTAATTCTATGACCTTATCTATCAATGACAACATTCTCTAATTTTGCCTAGGTTCTCTCTCCTTCAACCCTTATTCAAATTGCCACCAAATTCTGTTATTTCTTTGTGCAGTAATTCCTCTCTAGATTGACACTTTCTTGCTATTTCTGGGTCTGTCTTCCTGAATCCAATCCCATCCCTACTTTACCCTGCACAAAGGGCAATGGTCTAATTGGTTTTACTGCTTTCAATATTTTACTTTTTCAATCCAGTCCATAGAGGTCATCACGCTAATTTTCTAAGCTTCCACTTTCATCGTGTTATAACAAGATACTCAAGATGTACAATGGTTCTTCCTTTAATACAGAAATTAGGTTCTTCCTCCTCTTGGTACTTAATCTGAGTGTTTTTTCCCATTTCAACTCTTCAGTGTCTTCCTCCTTTCTACCAACCACCCACCAGACAGATCCTGATGCCATTGTACACTGAACACATTTTTGTACTTTTTTTTTTAACCTTAATACTTATATCATTCCCAGTGGATACACCATTTCAAAAGTCTGTCTTACTCCAATTCTACCACTCTTTCAAGATCTCTTCCATGAGGTCCACGTCCCATCCTTCCCAATTCATTTTGGCTCTTATTTATACGGTCCACTTGGTTCCTACTTGTTTTATCTTTCTGGCTGGATTTTTAGGTTACTAGGAGTATTCACTTTTCAGATGCCACACAATACTCAGCACAGAACTGGCAATATCACTGGGTAGCAAATACTTATTATAACCAACTTCCCAATGCTATAAAGCAATATATTCAATTCTGAATGAGACCACAGTAAAAAATACACATGTACCACGACATACATACCTTTGTGTGCATGTACACACATACATAACCAAAACATAAATTTTATAAAACAAGTACTTATCTTTATACATGCAATGCAACTATATTTTAAAAAAAATATGGCTAACACTTTTAAAACATTTAACATGACAACTGCATATTAGTAAATTATAATTAATTCTGTTAGGTATATTAATTTTATTATGTAGAAAAAGCCCTTGTTTTTAAATACATATCAGAAACAATATAACTTATTTTGAAAAAGATCACACACACACACAGACACAAAGGAAATGTGAAAAATTTTAGTTGCTGAATCTGATAACATGGATGGGTGTTTGCTATACTCTTCCTTCTAGTTTTCCATCTAAAAATATAAAATGATAGTTGCTAGCCATTAAATCTATTTCATAACCAACTAATGGGTTTCTATCTTGTGTGAAAAAATGTACTTTAAATTAAGAAAAAGACATAAACCACTTGTTTCTGTGTTTACTAATTATATTTAAGGAGACTCTAACACACTGAAGGGGGCTTCCCCTGGTGGCTGGCTTAGTGGCAAACAATCCACCTGCCAGTCTTCGGGGTCTCAAGTCAGACATGACTTAGTGATTAAACAACATACTGAAGAATGTTCTGTAGTTACTTCCTGGCCAGCAGGTCAATAAGGGATTTAATCTGCCACTGCTATGAGCCACTAATCTCTCCTTTAAAATCCTTTCTATGGAACTTTCTGTGAAACACGACTATCTTAGCAGGAAGGTATAAGATTAAGGACTAATTTTTTACTTGCAGAGATCACAGAATCAGAATTTACCTTAAGACTTCTCATCCTAAGAATAATCTTTGTGGTTTTCATCAAGGCTTTAAAAGAGTAACATCTGGGAATGTTCAAAACCATGCACTGAAATGGAAACATTCTAATAAACACGCACATTGGTTAAGACAGTCCCCTTCCTTTTCCTTTAAGCAGTGGGTCCAGTAAAAGAGTAAGTTTCACAAACAGTAACACCTCAATTTAACCGACCGGAAGAGGGAAGTATTATAGATGAGTGAAAGAAATTTCCAGGTAACTAGTAGAATTCTTACCATTTATGGGCCAATATCAGAGAAGGCAATGGCACCCCACTCCAGTACTCTTGCCTGGAAAATCCCATGGATGGAGGAACTTGGTAGGCTACAGTCCATGGGGTTGCTAAGAGTCGGACACGACTGAGCGACTTCACTTTCACTTCTCACTTTCATGCACTGGAGAAGGAAATGGCAACCCACTCCAGTGTTCTCGCCTGGAGAATCCCAGGGACGGGGGAGCCTGGTGGGCTACCGTCTATAGGGTCGCACAGAGTTGGACACGACTGAAGCGACTTAGCAGCATGGGCCAATATATTAAGTCTTGCTGACTGCAGACTTCTAAATTACGAACTTCCCATGACTGCTTTCCTGTTGACTGAGATCATCCCTATGACCAAGTCTGAACTTGACACAGCATCTTGACCTCAGGAAGAAACCTGGTCTAGATCCACGTGGGACCTGAGGTCTAGTTAACCCTCCAGTCTCAGGCCCCTCATTTGAGGGGGCTGCGCTCTGCAACCTCTATGCCTTTGCAGCTCTTCTTCTCCACAATTCTATTACTACTAGGTCTGTAAAGCTGGCTGCTCTCAGCACATACCAATTAACACATGTTGAATATTTATACTTCCGCAAAATGAATTTTACTCATCAAAATGAAAATCAAGCAAAAAACAGTTAAAAATAACATGCAGCAAGGAAAAAAAAGAAAGAAAGAAAAAGAACAGTTGTTAACATACCACAGAAGTGGATCCCAATAACATCATTCTTAATGAAAGAAACTACAAACCAAGAAGGACATGCTCTGTGATTCCAGTGACTGGGATGTCAAACTGGTTATGCGTGTGGGGAAGCAGAGAGCCCCTGCCAGAAGGTGGCACAGTGGAGTGTTAGATGCTGACCAGGCCGATGCAAGGGATAGTTACATCGCAGAAGTAATGCGATGTTACAACACAGGCAGAAGCCATTCAACTGTACATGCAGACGTAAGCACGTTACCACAAGTTATTCTTCAAAACAGTAAAAAAATAAATACCAAAAAATCATAGAAAATGAAGATGACTGTGAAAATTACTATTTTATCTTTACAGGACCTAAAACATGGCAGGTATTCAATAAATGCATATTGATTAACATATGAAATTGTTCGATTCTAGCAGGAAAGGAATTTTCAACAGTGTGTCCATTCACACTTTTGGTCAGCCCTTTCACATTTTTAATGTTTTTGAAATTTACATGATACTCTCTTACAAATATTTGTTTTTAATACCCGGATACAGAAGAGCAAATGTACCAAATACAGAAAAAGAGTAGAAACCCGCATGATACACTAGCAAGGCACTAACACTTACGATGTAACTAAATACATCAGATTTAAACGCAAAAATATTTTATCTTACCTTCTGCAAAATGCAGTGAAATCCTAAATACCTGTTGATGCAGATTGAAAATGACTTGGTTCGGTACATGATAGTTATTTAGAAAGCCAGTTTTTCTCAAAGAGGCTAAGAAACCTCTTTGCACACCATACCAAGTACAACTAGGGCTTACTCATTTATAAGACCAAATTATTTTTATGACAGTTAACAGAATTGATTGATTTAGGTTCCAAGCCAGGCCCCCTAAGATACAGAACACACACTCAAAAATATGTTTCCATGGGCATTTTTGTGAGCCACGCAGTATGCTAAGAGCACTGGCGTCAGAAAGATGAAATGATAAACCCTACCCTAGGAGTTCAGTGTTTGGGATGGAGACACACAGAGCCACGCAGCTGTAGAAAAATGCAGTAGGTACTCTAAGAAATGAAAAAGTGGAAATACTGGATACAGAAGGTTTCAGTGAGACATCTTCCAAGATGCTGTCTGACCTGGGCTTGGAAGGGGAGGCTCAAAAATCAGCTAAGAGAGACCACAATGGGTCCATAGAGGCAGACTGCAGAATATTTAGGAAACAAAGTTTCTTCAGATGTCTAGAATTTATAACAACTAAATGGGTTGTTCTAAGTCAGGCTAGGGTCAAAAAAAAGTGCAAGGCAAGAATTTCTAAAGGAAGGAGACATGAAATGCTGAAGAATACAGACAGTCTGTGCCAGACTCTATGTAAACCATGTTAGACTTGATATTTCATCATGCAGGCAAGGTGAAGCTGGGATTTTTTAAGTGATTGGGAAATTTTTTTAATTATAAAAATAAGATACTGAGAAATAGAGAAGCTGAAATGTCAAAAAGAGTAGGGGAAAAAAATCAAGCTGCTGCTAAGTCACTTCAGTTGTGTCCAACTCTGTGTGACCCCATAGACGGCAGTCCACGAGGCTCCCCGGTTGCTGGGATTCTCCAGGCAAGAACACTGGAGTGGGTTGCCATTTCCTTCTCCAATGCATGAAAGTGGAAAGGGAAAGTGAAGACGCTCATTCGTATAGCCCCACCCTAAAAATAGACGCTGCTTAGACTCCAGTAATTTTTTTGAAACACAGAACTATGACTATACTTACTGTACATAAGGATTTCAGACTTGGTTCATGGACTGTTCACATTCACACAAGATTTATTCATGAATTTGTAAGACTCCATCAATATTGTGCCTATACACTCACTGCACTACATAGCAACACTACTGGGATGCAGGGACCAGGCAACCAGATCTATTAAAAAAAAATTATTTGAAGTTAAGGACAGCTGAATTCTCCCCTAAAATAACAGTGCCCATCACATGATGGGAAATCAGGCATTCTGCCTCAGAAACATGATTGGTGATTTATTCCATCTTTACTTATCTCTTTGCAAGGGATCTGAAATGCTAAACTAATTATCACAGCGGCTGGTGCTTTTTTTTATCAGAGGGTTTTTTGACAGATTGCAAAGGACAAAATTTTACCTAGGATGAAAGAAAAGGCCAGAATTAAAAATGACTTCCCTGAAGGGTATAATTCTTTTTGTCTTTTATTTACAGATTGAAGAAAGAAATCCTTCAATGTATGCGTGTTACAAATTATATTATCTTCACTGTAAGCCACGGTTACAGAAACATCTCAGTCTTCTGCCTGCAGGAAGGCACCACAGTAACCCTGCTCTACACTATACATCTATTATGACTCAAATTCTGTAAGAAAAAGAATATAAAAAATCCAAATTATATTAGTAAAAGAGGGGGGGAAAGGCTGTGAAGGATAGAGGGTAGTTTGGGAAAATTTCGATGACAGATGCTTTCATTTCCCTTTCCTGGGAACTGAAACCAAATCATAGGCCAGTACCTGGCTCAGAGCCCTAACTTTCCAACAAGACTGTAAAACCTCTGAGACAGGACACCTGCTCTGAGCTTATCACAGAACTGCTTTGTGCAGAATTACCATTGGAAAATACATTAACTTTACACCCAAATGGAAGAATGCCTTTCTTAAAAGGCTTTATTCAAGCCTACTTCCCTAAGATATATGAATGGTGGGGAATCCTCTTGCCTAATACTGGGAAAGCCCAGAACTTATTAAGACTCTAAGGGCTGCTAACGACACCCGAATATTCCAAAGTAGTACACTTTATTAATCAGACTCAGTCCATCTACCTTATTCAGCATTCCAAAATGTTAGAGGACCATCTGTTCAAGATTTCAACAAATGAGAAAATTATTAAAACTCATTCAGCCCAAGATGTGATCCTGAATTTGATGAACTGAAACTTCTTTGATTTCTATAGTTGATGATGCCTGTGATGTCATCCATTACTTCAGATGTTCATTTGACTCATGTTTTATTACTGAGGCCACTGTAAATATATCCATAAGGACCACAATCCCTGTGTCAGAGAAAATTTTGCTCAACCCCTTTTTGTCCTAGATTAACATATAGTCAACAATTACTGAACATATTCTTCATACTACAGGACTGACTCAAAGTGCTCCTACCTAATCAGAGGGAAGGGTGTATTTATTTTATTAAGGGGCATATCCTTCAAAGAAGCTACACTTTATGTATAAGTAGGGGGAAGTGACAAACATAACTGGGCAAGGATTAAATGACAGACTTGGGCATCATCATTTATTTACCACTAATATAGCACCTGTCATCAAAAGTTTCAGTAAGTCTTGCCAAATGTTCTTGACCCAACCTAGGATATAATTATCTGAAAGTGTTCCAAATCACTTCTGAATTTCACACTGAACAAATAGTAGCCATTCAGGTTTGGAGGGCTCATTGCTAAGTCTTTTCTCCCCCTTGCCTCACACATCACTAAGTTTCTTTTTTTATCTTCTCACACCTAACTCTTCCTTTCTCTCCAACATCTGATACTTGCTTGTCCAGGTCTTCTATACTGCACCTGCAGCCATCTCTTCACTCACCTCACTGTCTCTAGGCTGCCCCATCAGCGATCACCACAGGCTGTCTACAGCAGGGGTCCCCAACTTCCAGGATCTAACGCCTGATGATCTGAGGTGGGGCTGTTGTAATAATAATAGAAATGAAGGGCACAATAAATGGCATGGGCTTAAATGATCCCCAAACATCCCCTACCACCAGTCCATGGGAAAACTGTCTCCCGTGAAATGGGTCCCTGGGGACCGCTGCTAAATTCTGTTAGTTGGAAAAGTCAAGGTCCTCCATGTCTTGGCCCAAATCTGTCTGTCTCTCGACTTTGTACACACACCCTCTTACCTAGACCAAATGGCTTGACTCAGCGATCTCTGACCAGACCCACATGCCCAGATCACTTCTATTAACTCACCTCACCTGTGCTCAAGAGCACCCCCAACATGCCGTCCCACCACCCCCTCCACTCCACCATCTCCTTGGTGCCTGCCACATGCCCAACGGCATGGCAGATGTTTGGCATGTTTCTAATCCTCACCTCCGTCCTACAAGTTATGGTTCATGTATCATGACGAGCATCAAAGAAACCAAAGACTGACAAATTCACAAACTGCTGACAGATGAACTCAAGCTCGGGTTTTAGTCCACAGCCTGTGTTCTTTCTAAAACCTCAGGCTTCCTGGAATACCATCCCCAACTCTCCCCTTACCAAAGCCTGGGGTTCCTTCAGAGTCTGATGCAATTTAACCTCTTCTACCTAAAGGTGTTTCGCATCACCTCCAGTCTAGTAAACAGTGCTTACTCAGAACCTCTGCTGCTCTTATTGTCTGAGTACCTCTGGTTGCAGTTAATTCTTTACTACCTCTTATCATTAACTGTCTTATTTTCCCCCTTGTTCATAGTCCCACAGCCTCATGTTGCCTCTTGAACACAGAAGGCACTCAACTGTCCTATAACTGAGTTGTTCTCTACTTTGACAGCATGTCCTATGGGTAAAATTCCATACCAGCAGGATAATTTCAGTAGCCAAATAAAAGATTCAATATGATGTCACCAACTAAGAAGATCAGCAGACAGGGCTAATGTGATGGCTTAAAAATGTTATCGAAGATCCAAGCTCTTTCCATTTTTTCATTATACCATCTTCAGAGCATCTGCAAGTTCTCTCGTGGAGGCAAATGAGCTGCTGTGGTTTCAAGAACCACATATAGATAATTCCAGCTAAAGACAAGCACACTGCTCTTCTTTCATATTTTGTTAGGAAGGAAACTCTTTTCTAGAAACTCCTCAGCAGATTTCCCTTTGGAGGACTTTGGATAGCACTGAGTCCTATGCCCCTGAGCTAGCTGCAAGGGAGGCTGTGGAAGCAGTACCTAACATTTTTAGGCTCTACTGTGCTGGCTCTGCCAGCCAGGAAGAAAGGGAAGGAGAGTAGTATTTGGACAACCAATGCTGTTAGAGAAATATCAGTGCGATGATAAGCTCTGTATAATGAAACCCCTTCACAGTTCAAATAGATGAATTATCTTAAGAAAGTTCTGCTAATCAGGTTATAACAAGCAATCCTGTTACAATAGGGTGTTGCTTGCACACTAGGAGAGATGAGAACTGGAATCTCCCAGTTCTTTAGCCAATAGGTTGTAAACACACTCCTTTTCCTCAGAACCTTAAATATCACAATCTATTTCACCATCATGACCATCACAAGGAAGGAAATACAAGCAGGGGAAAAAAAAAATCATCAGTCCTTTTGAGCTTCCATACATTTCTCCAAGCACACTAAAACATTAAAACACACTTTAGAGAGATTTAAAGAACAGAAATGGAAATGAAAGTATTTCCAAGTCTTTGCCTCCTTGTCTTATTCTTTGCTTCTCCTAACAGGACAGTCTGCCTTGTATCACCACCATCACCACTGCCCCTAGCATTATCTGTTTCTAATTCTGGAATCGGCTTAGACATCCACTAATGGAGAACCACTTAGAATCCAGTACAATGAAGAACAATGCAGTCGCCAAAATAGAGGTGGATCTGAATGGGCTACTAAGGGAAGCTGGCCAAGCTAAACTCTTAAAGGAGAAAGAAACAGAGCTACATCTATAGTACACACTCACTTGAGCTTTAAAAGAGGGGCGGTGGTGGAATTCATATAAATGCGATACAAGTGTATTTTATTCATAGAGAAATTTCTAGAAGGATGTCTTAGGAACTGTGGATGGTAGTTACTTCTGGAGAAATGCAGAGAAAAAGCAAGGGAGCAGTTAACACAAATCTTGGGATAGCATCACCTCCTAGGAGAGGAGATTTGTGATACAGTGATATGAAATCAGGGAGAAGGTCAGAGGGTTAAGTCTGAATTTTTGCCCTGGGTTTTAGGTACAGGGGTGCCTCATGTTATTTTTTTTTTGTTAACTATATAAATCTATTTTATTTTTTTTAATTTATTTTTATTTTTTTACTTTACAATACTGTATTGGTTTACTTTTTAGAATGGCATATCTCTGTGTACAATATTTTACAATTTATAAACATTTAAAATGAGAACTATAGAACAAGTAGTGTTAGTCATTCAGTCGTGTCTGACTCTTTGTGACCCCATGGATTGTAGCCCACCAGACTCCTCTGTTCATGGGGTTCTCCAGACAAGAATACTGGAGTGGGTTGCCATTTCCTTCTCCACAGAACAAATTACACAGTAAAAAAAAACACACACACACACACAAAAAACCCAGGTGTGAATGTTTAAGGCTTCCCAGGTAAGGCTAGTGGTAAAGAATCCGCCTGCCAATGCAGGAGACATAAGAGACACAGGTTCCATCCCTGGGTTGGAAAGATCCCCTGGAGGAGGGCATGGCCATTCACTCTAGTATTCTTCCCTGGAGAATCCCATGGACAGAAGAGCCTGGGGGGCTACAGTCCATGGGGTCACACAGAGTCAGACACGACTGAAGCGACTTAGCACGCACTCACCCTTGAATAGGTACCCTGAATATGTTTATGTGATGAATAACAACCTCTTTTAATCTTACCGTTTTATCTCTGAATCTACACTTAACTACTTGGGTATCATCTTAAAATCTAAATATGAGGCCCTACTTAAATTGTGACCTGGATATAAAGGCCCTCAGGAGACCCCCTTCAACAGGGCCTGAGTTAATCTCCCTGGGGCATTATCCTCGGTGGCTCACATCCAGGAGTTTGAAGGATAAAGCGCCATATTTCCTCCAGGCTACAGGTGGCTGCAAACAACTCAACTGTGTATTTGGGCAATCCAACTGGACTTCTCAGTGGCTGGAAGAGCGGAACAGAGAGGAGGAAGAGCCTGGGTGGGAGTGGGTCAGCCAGGCTTGCAAGGGCTTCTCCTGAAGAGCCCATCCACCAGCAGCGGCAGGCAAGAAGAGACCCACTCCTACACCCCTTTTGAACAGCCTCGCACAGACAGCAGCTACGGTTGTTTCACAAGCTGTGCTCTAGCAGTTCAGGTGGCCATTTCCCCCTTTCATTCCAACGGAAACCCTGCCTGTCAATCTCTGTCAACCACTGGGCTCACAATGCTATGAGACTATTAAGATGCTCTGTTATTAGAATAGCTAGCGCTCCAGTTTTTTGTTGTTGTTGTTTTAAGTAACAGAAATTTAATTTTCAAGATTCAAAGGATCAAACAATTACTGCAAACTTCTCCAACTCTCCATAGCACTCACCCCCCAACCAAAGCTGTTTTAGCTTCTAAAGATTGGGCGTCATTACCAACAATAAGACACAGTTGGGAACTTCCCTGTGGTCCAGTGGCTAAGATTCTGCGCTCTCAATGCAGAGGGCCCAGGTTTGATCTTTGTTCACGGAACTAGATTCCACAGGCTGCGACTCGAGTTTACAGACCGCAACTAAAAGATTCTGCATGCTGCAGCTAAGACCCGGCACAGCCAAGTAAAATAAATAAAAGACTACTTTTGTGAAAGTCCAGGCAAATATCTGATTCAGAACTAACTGGGGGAAAATGATCTAAATTACTAAATGTGTTCAACATATTTTAATGTCCGAGAAATGAAAGAAAGTTTGTATTTATTTGCAGTGATACCCCTACAGTTTTCTAGGACATAGATGCAAGAGCATAGCCACAAACTGAACACAGATTTCCCACGAGATTCAGCAGCTCTCAGAAGCAGAGCTCAGGTGAAATGGAACCGTCCCTGCTCCCCACCCGCCGCCGTGGGGTGGCCGAGGGCGGCAAGAACAGCCCTGATGCTTCAGGCCACAGCGCTTCCCCTCTGCTGCTTCCTGCCCAACCACAGGCACCACACCACACACTGTCAGGCAGTCACTTCCCTGCGGTCTCAAGTTTCAAGGGACGATGTCCACTTGTCAACAGACCGCAGTTACTTTCCTGCGGTCTCAAGTTTCAAGGGGCGATGTCCACTTGTCAACAGACCGAATGTTAAAAGACAAAGTCAGATGCCAACTCAGTAAGCTCAGACCCAGGATCACTTTCAAAATGACAGGGAAGGAGCAGGACTGGCTCTTTTCCAGCCAGTAGCCGGCACACTCATGCCTAGATGTTTGTTCACCTCCTAAATCACACACACTGGATTTACATTTTTAAAGGACCAAGCGGTAAAGAGTTCGGTGGTTCATTAGGAGCTGCGGCAGTTTAAGGATGTAGAAGTCCACTGAGAAATTACAAAAGGTGCAGGGCAAGCAAAAAAAAAAACCCAACTATTAAAAGCCTGCAAACAACTTGTATCTCTCTTTTAAGCACCCACACAGCTCTATCATGCATCCTGACACAACCTGGCCGAAACAGGAGCACAGGGAAGAGACTTACCAAACACCACACCACATATCAGGGAGTAGAGACCTGGATCGGCGGCCAGCTCACCCTCCTGCTCAGGAGGCATCTGAGCCTGGAAGGCAGGCAGGCAGGATACTGCAACAGCTCCTGCCGTATGACTCACCCCGGACTTTGGAGATACTGCTCACATATCTCTGGGTCTTCCCATGTTTGCCTCAGAGAAACTCCACGCCCTGCCCTGTAACCAATACTACTGCCAGCCGTAATACACTATATTCAGCCCACTGCTGACAAATGGGCTCTTTGTGCTGCCAGGAGAAAAGATACAGTTCTGTATTTTCAGAGAGAGGCAGACTAGAACAGAGTCCTGTTATCACACCACTCTGGGGGTGCGAGAGGAATTTAGGGGGACGTTCAGACTGGCACTCCCGGTTTACAGACTAGGCAACGGGCTCAATTCAACCAACTTCAGTTGGGCAGAGCCAACACACACCAGCGATCTGAACACAGGAAACCCGACAAGAACGGAGGCAGGGTGAGCAACAAGTGGTCAGAGCGCGGAGGGAAGGGCAGTGAGCAGAGTTGGGAGAGCCTTCCTTCTGTTGCTTCATTCATGAGACAAACGCTCGCCGGTGCCTTGGTGTGTCAGGCACAGCGAGGCGTGCTGCAGTTGCAGAGGGGGCTCCCCCACCCCTGGGCTAGAGGCAAGGCAAACAATGACAGTTGCTGATGAGCCATGGGAGGTTGTACATGGTGCTATAAGGTAGCATATGGGAGGGGCAGCCCAGGGGGAGACAGGCGGAGAAGGGCAGGAGAGGTGACAAGGCTGGTATAAGGCAGGAAGAAAGAGATTTGTCAGTCAAAAGGCGCTTCAGGTGGTGCGTTCTGAATCAGACAGCCCGTGAAGATGTGCAGGGTAATGCGTGGCAAAGGCAGTAGGAGAAGAACTGGGTCAACAGACTGGGATCAGACGTTCAGGATTCCAGTTAAATCATGCTAAGGTGTTTGGATTTCATCTGAGAGGACAGGTGGCCGCAGTTAAAGGGATGAGGGTAATCAGCTCCCTGTTTCAGACAAGTCATTCTGAAAAAGCAGATGAGAAAATGCATCCCAGTGGCAGGGATTGGAGGCTGCAGGAGTGACCCAAGGCAAAAGCGGGATGAAGGGGTGGTGCTGGGGAGAACAGAACAGTGTCTGGGGAATACACAGGCTGCTGCTGCTGCTGCTAAGTCGCTTCAGTCGTGTCCGACTCTGTGCGACCCCAGAGATGGCAACCTACCAGGCTCTTCTGTCCCTGGGTTCTCCAGGCAAGATCCCTGGAGTGGGTTGCCATTTCCTTCTCCAATGCCTGAGAGTGAAAAGTGAAAGTGAAGTCGCTCAGTTGTGTTTGACTCTTAGCAACCCCATGGACTGCAGCCCACCAGGCTCCTCCATCCATGGGATTTTCCAGGCAAGAGTGCTGGAGTGGGGTGCCATCGCCTTCTCCGGGGGAACACACAGGAGGAAGCGTCAAAAGGACATGATACCCATCGGATGTGGGGTGAACAGGGGGGTCAAGGAAAACCCCACTTGTTTCTTTCTGTGGGGCAACACATCATTCATGAGATAGGCAACTGAGGACAGGTAGGAGGAGGTCGAGCCCTGCAGGGAATTCAGCATCAGACAAGAGGAACTCGAGGTGCCTGCAAACATTTCAGTCCAGGCATACAGGTGAAGGTGAAGTCGCTCAGTCGTGTCCGACTCTTTGCGACCCCGTGGACTGTAATGTACTAGGCTCCTCCGTCCATGGGATTCTCCAGGCAAGAATACTGGAGTGGATCGCCATTTCCTTCTCCAGGGGATCTTCCCGACCCAGGGCTCAAACCCAGGTCTCCCGCATTGGAAGCAGACGCTTTAACCTCTGAGCCACCAGGGAAGCCCCAGGCATACAGAGGGATGCTCAAAGAGATAGGGGCTGAAGACAGAGAATGGGAGCCTGTGGGTGACACCGCCTTGGGGCAGCCCACTCACTCAGAGGATGTGCCTGGATTTAGGGTCAGGCAGACCTGGTCAAAACCCTACTCTGCCACTTAACAGCTGACCCCCAGCAAGGAAATTAATTCTTCTGAGGCTGTAGTCTCATCTGAGGAAATTCCTCCTAGAATGGAATGAGAGCAGCAAAGAATCTGATGTCAGGTCAGACACAAGTATTAAATATTTCTCTCTTGCCCTTCTTTAATCATGAACGGCTTTTGCTCATAATAAGTTGAGTGCTAACCTCTGCCACAGATTACAAGTTGCCCCGTTGTCAGTCACCTGTCTTCCCATCCTTTTGACCTTCCTTGTATGAAGAAATTCTCAGAGATCTGAACTGCTAGCTCAGGCCAGAATCAGTCTAAGAGACCAAGGGTTTCCTGCCCTTGACATGAAATAACTAATGCAAACATCTCAAAATGGTTATGTGGTTTGTGTGGTACTGATTTAATTCTGTCTCGGGGGCGTGATGGGATGGGGGGAGAAAAGGGCACTGGGTGTTTGCAGAAGACAGAAAACTGTGTCGGTCTAATAAAGCCTCGTGAAATAACAGGATTTTTTTTCTGGAAAACTATACTGTAATATTTAAGAGGAAGAGTGTCCCCTGAAGTTAGTATTTTACATAGCCTCTATCCTCTGGTTCAATTCAAATAATGTCTTAAATGTTAAATAATGAACTCTAGCAAATGGGTCTTGTCTTAAACCTAACGTTAAGTCAATAGTATACTGTGTATGTAAGAAATACATAGTTTCTTTGTAAGGTTCATTTTGTTTTTTTCTAACTCTTAAAATGGACATTTAAAAACTACAGTAAAATTGAAAACTCACATTTGACTGCTAAGGCATACAGAATTCAATTTTACGTAGCCAAGCCTGTTCATTTTTCTTCTGGTTTTGCCTTCAAATCTGGGGGCTAATTTGGTTTACCCATTTTTTATTGGCTGTCTTCCTAGCCTGAAAAACTAGCCTTGGTCCCCGGATATTTTATTGCATTTCCAACTTACTTGCTACAGTCTTACTTCACCCTGTTTCCTGATCCCTCCCTAGCTTCATATATTCCCATTCTTTCATCCACAGCCTAGCTTAACATACCTATTTCATGTTCTCTGTCTCAAAATATCGCCAAAAAATTCACAAAAGTTTCTAATATAAATTTGTTTTACAACCGCCTCAAAGCTCTCTTGTTGTTTGGCTTACTTAATTAGTCTGATTAAAGACAGAGAACGATCTAATTCAGAGCCATGGTCTTTGGGACTTGATTCATTCCCAGCTGCCTTCAACTTGGCCACAGGTGGTCCAGCTCAAGCATGACCAGTTTCAGAGAGCACTCTGGTCCCTCTGTGCTGAAGGAGAACACGTATCCTCTCCCCAGGATGCCTAACTCTAGCCCGAGGTTCTCACGGGCTGTCTGGATGGCTCCCTTTAAGCTCACACAACACACCTGGCCAGCCCACGTTAGCCAATATCTAAGATTCTGACTCCTCAGTGACTTACAGATCCCCTCAAAGATGCCCCCTAGTTCTTCCCTGCCTTGAATGGACTTGAATTTCCCAGATTTGAATAAACTCACTAATTTTCTATGTGTAAGATACTCTCCTATCTTGCTGCCACCAGGAGACACAACGAAGGCAGAGAGACAATGGCAGACAGCGTCTGCCGGGACGGGATCTGCCGCTAAACCAGCACGGCCCCATGCCGCCCAGCTCCCGACCTGCGTTAAGAAGCTGCACACACATCTGACTGAGAGACTGCGTGCTCAGTCGTGTCTGACTATGATCCAATGGACTGTGGCCCGTCAGGCTCCTTTCTCCATGGGAATTCTCCAGGCAATAATGCTGGAATGGGCTGCCATTTCCTTCTCCAGGGGAAAGGCCTATGGGATGTAATTCTTTCCATTTAAACATTACTTTGGGGCTTCCCTGGTGGCTCAGTGGTAAAGAATCTGCTTGCCAATGGAAGAGACACAGGTTTGATCCTTCATCTGGGAGGAGCCCACATACTGCAGAGCAACTAAGCCCATGGGCCCCAGCTGTTGAGCTCTACAGCCCGGGAGCCACAACTGCTGAGCGCAAAGGCTGAAGCTCATGGGCCCTAAACTCTGTGCTCCACAAGAGAGGTCACCACAATGAAAAGCCTGTGCACCGCGACTAGAGTAGCCCCTGCTCCCCACAGCGAAAGAAAAGCTCGCACAGCAATGAAGACCTAGTACAGCCAAAGTAAATACATAAATAAAATAAATAATTTTTTAAAATACTTTGAAACACACACACACCTAACTACTACACGGCGATTCACATTAGAGGTGTTTGAAGAGCATCGCATCAGCACGACACTTCACCCAAACTGCCCTGCGGCATCCACTAACGGAGCAGGTCAGATCCAATAAACACTTTACCATAATCTGGAGCACGATTTTTCTCATCATCACATTCTGCTCCAGGGCTGCCTGACTTTTTTCTGAACCCTGACTTTCACCCGGTTCTGGGACCATGTATGACCCAAAGCTTTCTCTTTGCAAGTTCAGGATTAGCTACTTGCTTTGCTAAGCCATTCTATACACTCGTCTCCCTCTAAAAACCTAAGATACCTTTTAATTCTTCTCTTTCTCATGAAAGATCTCATTTCATTCCTTCAAGCAGAGACTCTGGAGACTCAGGTTTTGAGTAAACAAGAAGAGTTAGCTGCTTACTTGCTGCATCAGAACCAACTGGGGCAGGAAAGCCTTTTGAAAAGAAAAGGTTTTCCTGGTAAACAGGCACAACCCTCTAGAAGGACATTTTGTTCCCATTGATCCTTATTTAAAAGACATATGTCCTTTGACCCAACAATTTGGCTTTTAAAAATTTATCCATATATGGTTACAGAAAAAAAGATGTACAAAAATACTCAGTGCAGTATTAACAAGTCAAAAGAAACATGGAAAAAAGCACTCTGGAAGGAACTTAAATTGTGTTATCAATAGGAGACTAGTTAAATAAATGACAGATATGGAGGGTGTGTGCAGAGAACTTTTCTGTAAAGATACGTAGGAGACGTAATAGCACATATCTCTAGGGATAAAGATGAGACATTGGAAAGAGACTCCATTTTCTAGCAATTGCCTTTTAGTGCTATGGATTTTTTTCCCCTATGAACTTGCATGTTTTTTGTGTGGATTGCAAATAGGAAAGCAAAGTGCACCTTCATAATTTTCACTTACATGGATGGTCTACAAGACACTTCATTTAACAATGTCATTCAATCTTTGTAAACAGGAAATAGAACGAGGAACAAATAGAAACTCTACGTATTAAAATGTGTTTGCTCCAGCAGGTAATGATCTCATCACTACACATTAGAAACCCTTGTCTCAGAGTCTGAGAAGATCAGGCTTCTTTTATCTAAAGTACCTGCTGAAGGTGCTACAAACTCTTCCACAATCTAGGTGGCTCAATTTAACCACCTCCCTTGTGCTAATAAATGTGTTCTGACACTTAAACTTAGTTTTATTCTGGAAATTGATGGGAGATTGGGAAGAGCCCACAACTTTTGTCAAAACCTCGAAAAAGGAAAAAATCCCTTCAATTAAATTAAAAAAAGGCTGATGTTCAAGCTCCATAATGGACTTACTGAACTTTGGGTCTGGCAGTCCAATTCCTGTATCTTTTAACCAGCTCTCCAGGTAATTTCTACATGGCTGGTCCCACCTCATGCACAGCAGAAATAACCATGTTTAGCAAACTCTATGTCTTATCTGAACAAAAGCACACACCATAGAGTAGAAAATTCTATAAACAAAGGTGTTCACTACTACGCCACTCCAAGATTTTAAAATTATTATATTTTTGAAACACTGATACAGAATTTGGAGCTGATGCTGGCTGCAAGCAGAACCACTAGGCACTGCCATCAAAGCTTCTGGCTCATTTATTTTCTCAGATTGTGGCTGTAATCACCTGACCCACTCCCACCCTAGTCTTATGTCCGAATATAGTCTGACAACTACTGAGCTCATCTGGTATTTCCTGAACATCTGACTATAAGATGACCTGTGTGTGCTGTGCTTTGTCGTTCAGTCGTGTCTGACTTTTTGTGAACTTATGGACTATATCCCACCAGGCTCCTCTGTCCATGGGCACTGAGGCCCCTACTGTCCTTGTCCCACCCCAGACCTAGTGAATCAGAATCTCTAATAGAGTTTCTGGGTGTGAAACCAGTGACCCAGGTTACTTGAATAAACAGGGAAGTCTGGAAAACACCAATTCAGGTCACATTCGTTTTAAGATAAGGAAGTCAAGATCTAAGTTGTTAAATAGGTTTTCCAAGGACTCACGAGCTGATCACTGACAGCTGGGACACCCGAAACCTGGTGAGCTAATTCTCGCCTCTTACACCTTGATTACTTATTATTCTGTTTACCATGAGTATCTATGAAGTTTCTGATTCACCATGATGAGGCCCCAAGTCAGTGACTAATGAAGTCTGAAGGCAGAGGGCATGTCATGACACGCCACTTGTTTAAAGAATAACATTGCTGTAACGCTGTCCAACATCTAAGCTACCTGCACCTAAAGTTCTTCTAATAGAGTTTCTGGGTGTGAAACCAGTGACCCAGGTTACTTGAATAAACAGGGAAGTCTGGAAAACACCAATTCAGGTCACATTCGTTTTAAGATAAGGAAGTCAAGGTCTAAGTTGTTAAATAGGTTTTCCAAGGACTCACGAGCTGATCACTGACAGCTGGGACACCCGAAACCTGGTGAGCTAATTCTCGCCTCTTACACCTTGATTACTTATTATTCTGTTTACCATGAGTATCTATGAAGTTTCTGATTCACCATGATGAGGCCCCAAGTCAGTGACTAATGAAGTCTGAAGGCAGAGGGCATGTCATGACACGCCACTCATTTAAAGAATAACATTGCTGTAACGCTGTCCACATCTAAGCTACCTGCACCTAAAGTTCTTTCGCTTTCAGTATGAGTGTATGTGTGTGTGCGTGCGTGCGTGCGTGTGTGTGCATACGCTCAGTCATGTCCAACTCTTTGCGACTCCATGGACTGCAGCCCACCAGGCTCCTCTGTCCATGGGATTTTCCAGGCAAGAATACTGGAGTGGGTTGCCATTGCCTTCTCCAGGGGATCTTCCTGACCCAGGGATCGAACCTACGTCTCTTGCATCTCCTGCACTGGCAGGCAGGTTCTTTACCACTAGTGCCTCCTGGGAATTCCATCAGGATGAGGAGGCACATAAAAGGAACATGTGATGGAAAAAGATACACAGTTCCACACATTTATAACCAGGTGCGGAAGATCAAAGTCCTCTGATCTCACTATTTCTTGCTCAGATGTTAGAACCTTTACTCAAAGAAGCCTAATAACCACACACTTTCATTACAGCAACAGCCCGCGCCTTGCTGTTGGGAGACAGAGGAGGACCGCTCCCACCCAGATTCCACAGCCTTGCCCTGAAACCAGTATCTCTTAACCCATCGACGAGAAAAACCGATGGGAGACAAAACCCTCAGCTTGGAAAGCACACAGCAAGCTTTAATTCGGGGAGGGTCCCTGGAGTTATAACTGCCTCTAATTGGCCCTCCCACATGGTCTCACAATTTACAGCTGTAATCAGTTCCACAAAGAATGTGTTAAATTTCTTTTCTACCTTTGAAATCAGAATCATTTCTGGTTAGGTTCTTACAACATTATAGTTTTTTTTTTTTATATACCAAGATACAGAAAAGGATGAATGAGTGAATAAAAAGCAAAGATGCAGACAGATCTTTTGGAAATGAGCACTGAACCCTCCGACTTAATGGTAACCCAAAGGGATTCAAATTTGTAACAGAGACTGATGCCAATTCGGGAAACCTTTCCGTTCCAGGGCACACGATCCAAAAAAACACATTCATCTGGTCAGACATTTTCCATACTCTGATTTTTATCTTTCTTGGCATGCTCACTCTCCTTTAATAAAGTCACAACCCGCTGTTGCCATGGAACCCAATCAGACTTGGAGCCTGTTACTATGACTTCCCTGCAGGTCTAAAAAAAGACCGAGTGACCAAAAAGAATAGCCCTTTCTTTAAAAAAACAACAATAATAATTTATAAGGCAAAAAGACTCCAAAAAGGACCCAACCCTTCTATATCCGCTGAAGTTTAAGCTTTTGTGCTGGCTAATTTGAACGCTGGAGCCAAAGCTAGCCAATGTTTTATAAAAATTTGTCAGCTGAGACATTCCCAAAAGATGGTTTTATAAATAAGTACCTGGCAAAGAGGATAAAAATGCTCTTAGGATTTCTTCCTCCCCCTCCCCCTTCCAGGCAGTCTTTCTGAAATCTGAGTAGCTGTTTAGCAAACATGTGTCAATCAGCAGCTACCAAATTGCAATATTCATTTCCACCAATACTTAATTTTTTGCCAAGAGCTCAAGATCGCTCTGTAAAGAAAAGATAAGCAAAAGAGTACAATCCACCCTGTGTTCTCTCATATCTGGAGCTGGACCAAAGCTGTAGGAAAAAAATACCTGAGACTGACAGCAGAGCTACTTAAGGAAAGAGAATGAACACGTGCTGGGTGCCTACCATGAGCTGTGCACTTTGAGGTCATCGCGAGGTGCACTTTGAGGTCATCGCGAGAACCCAGCAACAGATGCATTTCCCTATCTCTGTTTTGCAGTGAAGAGACTAAGACTCAGAGATCTTAAAACAACTTGCTCCAAGCTGCCATGCTAGAATGGTGTCTGGCGCCCAAAGCCAAAGCTATTCATTTGTTCAGCCAACATGAATTTCTGGCCTCACAGGTGCTTTTGCATTTTGTTATGTTTCTTATTCCTTACAACAGAGGACAATAGAGTCTGAAGCCTGTCTGTAAAGAGGGCATGGCATCTATCTTGACTGGCACAAGGGGCAAGTTCTGGCTGTCCCCGCTTATCACAACTACATCTGAACAGCAGCAGCTAACTCTTGGGAGAATCATGAGAGATGCCCTGGCCTCTTACCTGAGTCGACAGGGGGCCAGATACCCACTACATCCCTCAAAAGGCTATCCGCTGACAAGGCCTTCCAACCCTGGACCCTGCAGAATAGAGAGGACGAGGAAGCTCTTGGTACCCGTTTTGGTGCAATTTCAGTGGCAAAGTAAAAGCCAAGTCAGGAAAACTCAACGACAATTATTCTAATCAATCCTGGTTGTGGATATCCAGCTTCAAGAAATGACTAGTAAGGAGGAATGTGGTAAAGCATAGAAGTTAATTTCAAAGTTATACTATTACTCATACCAGCCTTTCGGCTAGATACTTTGTCTGTTTCCCTGTATAACGAAATACAACTGCTTTCATTAAAAGAAATTTCAAAAACCCTATTAGAGTGATCACAATCAAAAGGCTTAAAATAACAAGTGTTAGCAGAGACAGGGAGAATCAGAACCTTCAGAACCTGCTGGTGGGAGCAAAAAAATGGTGCAACTGCTGTAGAAAACACTCTAGCAGTTCCTCAAAAGGTTAAATATAGAATTACCAGGGGCTTCTCCAGTGGCTAGGACTCGGTGCTCCTAAAGCAGAGGGCCGAGTTTCGACCCCTGATCAGGGAATTAGATCCCACATTTCACAACTAAGCCCTGGCACGGCCAAATAAACAAACATTTTTTAAAAGAATTAGCATAAAACCCAGCAATTCTACTCTTAGGTATATATCCAAGAGGAACAAAAACTTAGGCCTGCACAAAAACTCATACACAAATGTGTACAGCCCCCAAATGGAAAGTCCCAAATGTCCATCAGCTGCTGAATGGATGATAAAGCAGCGTACACCCATGCAATGAACCACTATTCGGCAAAAGAAGTTAGGTACTGACATGTTACACCGTGGAAGAACCCTGACAACATCATGCTGATTGAAAGAAGCCAGAGATAAAGACCGCATGACAGAAACTCCACCCATCGACAGAAAATGTCCAAAATAGGGCAAATCCAGAGACAAAAAAGTACATTAGTGGTTGCCTTGCCTCAAATTGGGGAAGGGAGGAAATGGAGAATGACTGCTAATGGATACGGAGCTTCCTTTCATTCTGGAATTGATTGTTGTGGTTTCACAACTCTGTGCGTATACAAAAATCATGAAACTGTACAATTACAAAGGTGTGAATAGTCTGTGAATTATATTTCAATAAAGCTGTCTTTTCTTTTTTTTTAAGGAAAAACCAACACAACTCTTTTTTGGTTTTTTGTTGTCCTATTAAATGAAAATAACCCAACTGACAAGACCACCCGACCTGGGACATGTGACTTTGTCTCTGGGGTCTTTGTGTTTTTAAGGAAACAAGTCTCAAGCTGGAACCTGAGATTCTCTTCTGCTGCCCTGTGAACAAAGGAATCTTGTGACTTTTTATTTGAGGGGAAATCCATCAAACAGGGGAGTCAAACCCCATCTGCCGGCCAGACCAGGATCTATCCCATTCTCGCTGACTCTCTTTAAGTTCCCTCCTTCGCTTCTTCCCTTCACCCCAGCCATGAGCCTTAACTGGTTCCTGAACACCTGCCATGTACAAGGTTTGATGCCAGGCGGTTTTCATCACCACTGTTCTCAATCCACAATACAGAGGTATGCTCTACTCTACAGGTGCGTAACAGGCTCAGGAAGATTATGCAAGGTGATGAGGGGCGCATGGCCGCAGACTGGCAGAGATGAGACTGGAACTTGAAACCAAACTCTGAGCTGCTTTTCTTATTTCTATGCCTGAGTTTTTCAAACTGGGTCCACAGGCATATTCTGGGGTTCCATGATTTTGCTACAAACAGTTTAAAAGAATGTATTTAGACAGTGAAAAATTTTAAAATTTGGAGGATCACAGAGACAACCATCTGCTAAACAAGTTAACTGGAAACTGGGGTTTCAAGGCTTTTTCCACTTCTGCTCGTGTGAGGCCAGGTATCTGTACTCCTCTAGTTGTCACGGGTTGACAGGAAACGTGTCAGCTAACTGTCATGGTGTGCTGGGGCTGCCATAACACAGGACCACAAAATGAGGGCTTAAAACAACAGAAATGTATCGTCTTGCAGCACTGGAGGCCTGAAATCTGAGCGCTGGCAAGGCCATGCTGCTTCTGAAGGTGTTGGGGCCTCTCTTCCAGCTTCTGGCCGCCTCAGGCATTCCTTGACTTGTTCCTGTCTTCACATCATCTTTCCTCCGTGCATGTCTCTCTCCCACTCCCTCATTTTATAAGAAGACCAGTCACAGGGGATTCAGGCCCATCCTCATGACTTCCCTTCAACATGCGTGGACGAAGAATGTCATCTGCCGTATCGGTAAACAAAGGACGTGGCGGCCATCGAGCCATTAGTCACTGCGGCCACCTTCAACTGTGCACCCTGAGGGGATGAAAAACAGGATACTGGGCCCAGATGATTAAGGTGCTTATCAACGGAGTGATTTCAGCGAGCCCAGACTCCCGGAGCTTCCTGGAAGCCTGGCGCCCAGCAGGTGCTCAATATACATGTGATGAATCAGGCTGAAAGCAGAATCATTACAAGCGTGACTCTTGCCTGTACCGCTTCTGCATGGAAGCTGGCCTGACATCTCCCATATAACATGCTGCTGAGCTGGTGAAAAGGACAGGGAGGAGACACTGAGTGGGAGGGGGTTGGAAGAAGCCCCTCAGGGACTACAGGGAGCTCATCCTTCAATCAGTGCCATGCCAAGATGCCTAAGTGACTCCTCTTCCCCAGCATGTGTTGAGATGTAGGTACCACCCAGCTGGATGCGCTGCACATCAGGGCTGCTGTCCATCAAAGCTCTCAATCTCAAGGTGTGGTCCTGGAAGAAGGGGACACCTCAGACCATGAAGCTCGGAAAGTAAAGGGTAGCCTACTTTTCTGCCTTCTCCCAAAGTGCTAATCAATGGAAAGCTCTGCCTGGCCACTCAACGAGGCCCTTATTCTCCCAAGTTAACCCCCATCTTTTCTCCCAAGGGCTCTGGAACCCCAGGTCCAGGAAACTCACCAGAGCTCCTAAAAGAAAGCTATAAGGGTTCAATCCTCCAGGAATTCTCCTGCAAAGGTGGTCTCTGAACTTGCCTACAGAGTAACTGGCAGGAGTGAGATACTCTAAGCATCTCAGAGTCTGCTGAATCTAGAAAGCGATGGATGGTGAAGACCCAAGCACAAGAAGACTGCTCAAGGTCAAACAGCAAATGCATTCAAGAGAAGGGAGAGGGAATACACTTCACCAGGGAGGAGCCTGTGAAGGAATGCATAACGGCTCCCAAACTCCCAAGTCAACCTCAGCTAACCTGCTGGGCCATGTGCATTAGACTCGGGTGGGAGTAGGGTTGGAAATGGGAGTGACACATTATAATAATGGGAAAATCATTAAGTACTGACTTCATAAAATTCTAAGGCACTTAAAGGGTGCCTTTCATTTCAGAAATTCTACAAAGGAACCAAAATCATTGCAAGCCTATTTCCAAAAAGCAAACAAAACCTCACTGAGAGATGGTACTATAATTTCTTGAGTTTGCGTCAGTCTGTTTTCTGTAGTTAGAAAAAAGGTGCTGGGTTTGGGTTACGAAGGCAGTGTTCCACTATAAAAACCTGCTGGTTGCTATGACAACAAACATCTCTGTTCCTCCCTTTTCTGTAGCATCCTTCTTACAGCTGAATCAAATCAAAGGATGGCCAGGGTTTAGTATTTCCTTTGCAGGAGGATATAAAAATGCATATGCACACATATACTCATACCCAAAATACAGCATCAAAGGGCTCACCAGGGCCTTCCCTCGGGGCTCAGTGGGAAAGAATCCTCCTGCCAGTGCTGGGGAAACAGGTTTGATCCCTGGTCCAGGAATATCCCACAGGACGAGGGAAAGCTAGGCCCATGTGCCACAACTACCGAGCCTGTGTTCTAGAGCCCACGAGCCTTAACTATAGGGCCCATGCGCCACAACTACTGAAGCCCGTATGCCTGCAGCCTGTGCTCTGCAACAAGAGAAACTACTCCCCTGAGAAACTTGAGCACCGCAACTACAGAGCAGGCCCTGCTCACTGCAAATAGAGAAAGCCTGCGTGCAGCAACGAGGGCTGGCACAGCCATACATATATAAATAAATCTTAAAAAAAAAAGAAAGGGGGGGGCGAATCAGAGGTGAATCAAAAGCTCAAAAATGGGTACCACTTGTCCTCTCCCTAAAAACATCTATCAGGAAATCCCCGGGCAGGAGAGTGTGAATATAAAGTGAGGCAAGCTAGAAAGCCTTAGCAGGGGACACTTCCCGCCTAGAGCATCTCAGGGTAGACTCTCGGTCAATTCCTTTCAGAAAGGCCCACATGAGGCCAGGGCTCCCTGGAGCGCTGCCATTTTCTGTCTGCAAAACTGTTGACCTGAGCTCCTCCAAGGCACTGCCCATGTCTGACTGGTCATAGGGCCCAGCACAGCGCCAGGTAGGTTCACAAAGAAGCACTGAGGACAGTGAAGCGGGCTCTGGAATAAGGCAGCCACTCCTTACATTTTCTACCAAGATCTCAAGTTAGAACCCATCCTGCTTCAACTTGTGCCTGCCTGAGAAGAAAGCCAGGGAATTCTAGATCCATGCTCTCGGGTGTACAGCTTGGGACCTGCAGGGACCTGCAGGGCAGCGCTGCTACTGGTTTCCATCACTGTGGTCCTGAGTCTTGACCACTGACGCTTCCCCAGACCTGGGGCAAAACAAACAGTAAATGAGAAAGTTACAGCACTAATGTGGTTTATCGTCTCCTTTCCAGGACTAAGGCTGCTCGTCACTTAGCTAGATTTAATTGCAAACATGTTTGTTTTAGAAAAGCTATGAAAATACGAAAAAGCCAGTGGAAGAGAAATAGAGCTCCCATCGTTCTACTTGTCCAGGGGTTATGTGTGTGCATGCTTAGTTGCTCAGTCATGTCCAACTCAGGCTCCTCTGTCCACAGGGATTCTCCAGGCAAGAATACTGCTATGGGTTGCCATGCCCTCCTCCAGGGGATCTTCCCAACCTAGCGATCAAACCCAGGTCTCCCGCACTGTGGGGGACTCTTCACCATCTGAGCCACCAAGGTAGCCCAAGAATACTAGAGTGAGTAGCCTTCCCTTCTCCAGGGGATCTTCTGACTCAGGGATTGAACCGAGGTCTCCTGCACTGCAGGCAGATTCTTTACCATCTGAGCCACCAGGCTGCCAGTGTCTGTATTTGAATTTCTGTGTCACTACCCTTCCAGAGATTGTGGCCGTTCTGCCTAATGGTTAGAGGCAAAGGCTTGGGAAAGCAGACCAATACAGGTTCAAGTTTGAGCCTTTTCACTTTTTACTGGTATAATCATGCTGCTGCTGCTGCTGCTAAGTCGCTTCAGTCATGTCCGACGCTGTGCGACCCCATAGACAGCAGCCCACCAGGCTCCCCCGTTCCTGGGATTCTCCAGGCAAGAGCACTCAAGTGGGTTGCCATTTCCTTCTCCAATGCATGAAAGTGAAAAGTGAAAGTGAAGCCACTCAGTCACGTCCGACTCTTAGCGACCCCATGGACTGCAGCCCACCAGGCTTCTCCATCCATGGGACTCTCCAGGCAAGCGTACTGGCGTGGGGGTGCCATTGCCTTCTCCGGTTAATCATGCTAGAGTCATTTATCCCTGTTTGAGCCTCAGTTCTTCATGCATGAAGTGAGGATAACTGCACTTATTTGCTTTCAGGCAAAATTAAAATGCATATAAACTCTAAAACAAATACTATTCAACATATAGGTAGAATCTAACATCACTATGAACATTTTCTGTGACAAATATTAAAATATGGCTTTAAAAAATCACTCCTGTAAGTACAGTTATTTGACAAAGTTACTTAGAAATAGATGGTAAACTTAAAGATATTCTTTCCTCTCCCCCAGGAATGTCACTTCAAACGATCTTTCCTAGAGAAACCCTCCCACGAATATACAGACCTCAGAATCAGCCTGCCTGTCCAGCATTAGGAGAGTGGCTACAAACACACTCTGGTTTACTCATATACTAAATAATGTACATCAGTATAAATGGGAATGAAGTCGGATAAATTCATAAACATCATGTTGGGAAGAAATAGCCAGTTACAAAAGAGGTGCCATTTATATAAATATTAATACAAAAAACAGTACTATAAATTGCTGACGGATTCTTTGGTTGGTTGGTTTTTATTTTCCAGAAGGAGAACTTAGCCTCTGACAGTCCTTACGGATTCTCCCCGTGTGTAAAACCATTAAAAGAATGAGACACAACAAATTCAGGTTACAGAGATCTCCAAGAAACTAGAAAGGAAGAAGATGTCAAGGTACTGTGTCTGGAACCACTTATTTCTTAAAAAAAAAAAAAAAAAATCTGAACACGTGTATACCTGTGGTGGATTCATGTCAATGTATGGCAAAACCAATTTAAAAAAAATCTGGTACAAGCATGGCAAAATATTAACATCTGTTAAATCTATGTGGTAGGTCGATGAGTGCCACACTTTAAAAAAAGTCTTTTCCATATCTGAAGTATTTAGTAATTAAAAATAAATTTACTATTTATCCAGAACTATTTGGTTAATGATTTGATATGGGTTTTCCTCATGTGCAGAACATTCTCCCCTCCGTGAATTTGGTTTAATTGCTGTTTCTGCTGTTTCTCATTACCTTATCATTTTGGAATCTGATGTCACTGCATTTACTTCCATAGGACATTAACTGCAACCTTAAAATCAACAACCACAGTAGGCTTAAGAAAACTAATTTAAGAAAATTAAAATCCACTGAGGGTTTAATAAGCTAGCTGCCCTAGAAAAACATCCAGCCTCATTTTAACTTATTGTTTAAATAAACTAAGGAACATTTATCCAGTGGTAAAGAACCCACTTGCCAACGCTGGAGATGTAAGAGATGTGGATTCAATCCCTGGGTCAGGAAGATCCCCTGGAGAAGGGTGCAGCAACCCACTCCAGCATTCTTGCCTGGAGAATCCCATGGACAGAGGAGCCTGGAGGGCTACATACAGTCCATAGGGTCACAAAGAGTCAGACACAACCGAAACAGCTTAGCACAGACCGGCACAGGTCCCACATGCCACCACTAAGAGTCTGCACGTCACAACTAAAGATCCTGCATGCTGTCACTGAGACCCAGAGAGCCAAAGAGGGGAAATTAGTTACCAACAAAGCAACTGTGATTTCTGAAATGTTCAAAGTATCAGAAAACATAAAGTAATCTTTGTGTACAGATTTAATATCTCTCTCAACTGTATATGTATTATTCTTATTAAACAAGTCAGCTATCATTAACATCACCCCAAATGTGCAACAAATAATTTTTAAAAATGAAGGCTGAGAAGACATCAACATTAACTTAAAGGAAACCACATAAATATGTGATTATTTCATTCATCTCCTATTTGCCTAAAGAAAAGTTTCAAAAAATGTTTGTTGAAATGGTAGGCTCAGCGAAACCATCTTTAAACAGCATAAAGCTGAAGAGGTCTCCTTTTAATTCTTTCTTTATAAATAGAGCCTAATTTGAGCCCTGAGTACTTAAAATCATTTTAAATTGCCAAAGTGCTAGTTAAGTTTCTCAACAGAAATTAATGCACTCCCACCTACCCAAACAGCAGGAGCATGTCTGGGTACTAAAACAGACAAAGATGTGGTATAAATTAGAGCCCTCATGGCTCCCATGGTGGTAACAGTACATGAATGAGCCGCTTGAATGAAAGGAGACTTTCACTTTAATTTTGGTGCCCACATATCCAACAGATGATGCCAAAGCAGTGAGTCCCTCTAAATTGCTCAGCACATGAGGTAAACTTTGGCTGGCTCTATAAAAGAAATATTACTTGATAATTTGCTTAAGTCAGGAGGTTTCGACAAGCAGTGGCCTTTCCCAAATGAAAACACGTGTAATAAAAGCGTACTCATTTCACCATTATAATACACTCACGGGTCAGCTTATGAAACATTAAGTGTTAATTTCTGGGTACAATGAACAGTTTCAACTTCCCTCTCTGCCAGACACATGCACTGTAACCCATGTGAACCTCTTGGTAATTAACTTTGGTGCATATAACCACCACTAAATATCTAGTGATATTTAGCAAGCCACAGGAGTAACTTACAAATATGGGTAATTAAGCCAAATATAGCAACACCTTATTACCACAAACACGAAATCTTGCTTTATTATGTTAACATGAGTCATAAACCAACTTAAATTCCTAGTACTGAGGATAGCACAAGGGAGCTATAGATGTTTCCTAAGCAGAGGACCAAGCTTTTCCTAAGCTTGAAAGTGGTCTGCTGAGAGTTATTCCTGTTCTTTCAACTCTGGAGCTACGATGGTGGACCACAATGATTAAGGCAGCAAGAATACATATTCTTTATACTGTAACAGCTTTTGCAAACATATGGAAGGATAAATGAAAGTGAAAGTGTTAGTTGATCAGTCCTGTCTGACTCTTTGTGACCCCATGAACCATAGCCCACCAGGCTCCTCTGTCCATGGAATTCTCCAGGCAAGAATATTTGGAGCGAGTTGCCATTTCCTTCTCCAAGATTTTACATTAAATAGAACTTGTTGAGAGGTAACATCTAGTTCAAAAGGGTTGACAGCAAATTTTTATTTTTAAATGACAAACTTTACCATCTCTTCTGTTTTACCCTTTGGTCTTTCCTTACCATAAATGATACTGGAAATATGCCTGTTGAAAGTTTCTAAATACATGAGCTAGAGTTCTCAAAATGCTCACTTTGTGGGGAGGAGGAGGAGATGGGGAGGAAGGATATCATTCCAGAAAAAATGAACCAAAAGCATAACCTTTGATTCAATACATTTACAACCAGAGAAAGAAATTCATGAAAATGAAACTATACATATGGATAGCAGTGTATTTTTAAAGAGAAGTAACTGCAAAAAATGGTGCAGGAATAACTATGGCATTCATGTGCAGACGTCTTAGAGAGGATCAAATTCTAACTAGATCAAAGATTAAAAATCATAAAATGCATTGTAAAACACCATGGTGTTTATGGTTTTTTTAAAGAGTCATTTAAAAGGCCATTCTAAGAATGACACAAACCTTTAATAAGTGCTAACATTTTTAAATTTCTTCATGGCAAAGTCTGGTTAGCATATATTCCATGTTTGCTACATGCTACATCTATATATATGCAAGGTATCATTAGTCAGTGTGGAAGGCAGAATTCTAAGACAGACCCCAAGACTCCTATGCACTGGTGTATACACCTTGTATGATAACCTCTCCTTGTGTGTAAACAAGACTTGTGAGTAAGATGGGGTTTTACTTCCATGGTTAGGTTACATTATTGGTCAAAGGTAAAAGAATTTTGCAGATATAATTAAGGTCCCTAATCAGGTGAGGATGAGATGGCTGGATGGCATCACTGACTCGATGGAAGCAAGTCTGAGTGAACTCCGGGAGTTGGTGATGGACAGGGAGGCCTGGCGTGCTGCGATTCATGGGATTGCAAAGAGTCGGACACGACTGAGCGACTGAACTGAACTGAACTGAATCAGCTGACTTTAGTTCATCAAAAGGTGGAATAACTGAGTGGGCCTGGCCTATCAGGTCTCTAGAGGTGATGCGACAGATTGAAGAAATAAACTGCCATGTTGTAGAGAGGGCCACGTGGCAGGGAACAGCAGGCAGCTAGGCAGCCTGTGAGGGCTGAGGGCCTCAGTCCTACAACTGCAAAGAGCTTAACTCGGTAAACAACAAATGAGCTTAGAAAAGGATCCCAAGCCTCAGCCAAGACTGTAATCCTGGCTGACACCTTGATTTTAGGCTGATGAAACTTAACGAGAAGAGACGCAGGGAAGCTGGGCCTGAACTCTTGGCTCATAGAAACTGTGTGATGATAAACAGGTGTCGCTTCAAGTTGCTAGATTTGCAGGAATTTGTTACATGACAGGGGAAAATTAACAGACAAAAAAGACAAACAGAAAAAAAAATGTGTA
Source organism: Aepyceros melampus (assembly GCA_006408695.1). Classification (NCBI taxonomy): domain Eukaryota; kingdom Metazoa; phylum Chordata; class Mammalia; order Artiodactyla; family Bovidae; genus Aepyceros; species Aepyceros melampus. The sequence goes on from SJXQ01010562.1 coordinate 72,706, forward strand.
AAACAACCTATTTAATAAGTAAAAACTCCTACCAATTCATGTGAGATTAACAACCCAATAAATAAATGACCAGAATATATAAACAGGTAATTCACAATAAAGAGAAATGTTTATAAGTGTATAAAACTATGATTAACACATTGTACTATAATTACATAAGATGTAACCGTTGGGAAAATCTAGGTGGTGGGAGAGGGTAAATGGACACCTCTGTACTACTTTCTGCACTTCCTCTGCCTCTAAAATTATTTCAAAATATTTAAAAATACACGTAATCTCATTCATATCAGGAAAAGTATAAATTAAAATGAGGTACCAGTTTTCACCTACCAGATTAGCAAGCATCAAAAAATCTTGCAATACACTATGTGTCAGAAAGATGTGAGCTGAGGCATGTTGATACATTGATGGTTACATAAACTGTAAGTTTCACTCTCTACTGTACCTTCAGCTCCTACTGTTTGACACAGGTACAGTGTCAATTTCACAATACCATAACTTAAAAGCCACATACCCTTTGATGAGCAAACCCACATTTAAGAATTTAGCTTTCAAATAGAAGATCTGCTGGAGAAGGGATAGGCTACCCACTCCAGTATTCCTGGGCTTCCCTTGTGGCTCAGCTGGTAAAGAATCCGCCTGCAATGCGGGAGACCTGGGTTGGATCCCTGGGTTGGGAAGATCCTCTGGAGAAGGGAAAGGCTACCCACTCCAGTATTCTGGCCTAGAGAATTCCATGGACTATACAGTCCATGGGGTTGCAAAGAGTCGGTCACGACTGAGTGACTTTCATATATTCTTCACATGCGCAAAAAGAAGCATGCCCCAGTGTGGTAAGTGAGGTGCCTATAGTAATTAAAGACTGAAAGCAATACATGTTTCCTGTAATAAGGAAATGGTTAAATAAATTATGGAATACCCATAGACTGGAATCCTGTATAGCAATTATAACAAGTTTGATTAATCTGCATTGATAAAGATCAAGAGTAGAATATGTTTTCCAGCTTCTCAAGTCCCACTGAGCAATTTCACAGCATACCCACATTCACTTAATTGGTCAGTATTTACATGTCCCAGGTATGTAAAAAGGACATAACTATCCCCATGTGAGAAGATGGAGCAAGTGCCCACAGGCAGAGAGGGAAGGCAGGGGAGCCCATAAAGAACAGAGACCAGGGCTCAGGGGCCAAGAGGGCATAAAAGAAAAAGGTCAGATGAAGAGGCTCGGGGGACAGGCTGGGATTCTGTCTACTGAAGGATTTAAAGCAAAATCTTGACAAGACACTCAGTGAAGCACACAGTTACTGTAAAAACCAAGCAGGGGTCCAGCTGGAGCAGCTCAGGATCTGGAAACCATGTGTGATTTCATGAGAGATGTCTTAGGCCATCTCAACTTGACCACTTCCAGTAAGCTGCGTCACCCAGGCACACCCCCTGCACCACATACCTGCTAAGACCTCCAGAACCACGAGGACAGCATAAAGTCCTCTTGAAACATGCCATCTTGTGTATTGGAGTCAGAGGATATACTCGACACATTGTCCTTGCTTGGAGAAATATTTACAAGCAGATGTCTCGAGCACCTGGACATGCTTCCCTTAACCATGTTCCTTTACTAGTTCTTCATCCAATATTTAAGAATGGAGTCAAAGGAGCAAACTATTCCGCTGCATTTCTACAACCTTCCTGTCTTCTGAGCTCTTAATGGCTGAAGCTTTCAAGCACCATCCCTGATGCCAACACACAGCCTGAACAGCTCTTACTGAATGGACCTTATATTTTCAGATAAATTAAAATCTATGCCAACTAGTGTTCAGTTGCAAATTGAGGCCACCTGTTCCAATTAGTGAGATTAAAATAGTATACTACTGACTATCTGAAGTCGAGTCCCAAGTCCTCTGGATTATCACAAAATCTTTACAAAAAAAAGGAAAAAAGGGGGGGAGAGAATTTCGGTCCTAACACACAGTTGCACACACAGAAGTAAATATATCCAGGTGACGAAGTATAGCTTCCACTAAGGACAGACTTTATTTCTGGACAAGTGCTTACATCAAAATTTCTGAGAAAGGCTGCAGCTCAAGGCATCATTTAACTTCCTTACAACAAGCTTACAGATACAGCTTAATTAGATTCAACTTCACTTCAGAAAAACACAGAGCTTGACTTTCTTCTCCACCCATCTTTCTGTCCCTGCCTGAAATTCCCAGAGAATCTGCATCTCCTGGATATTCCACTCTTTAGCCCCATGCCCTCCACTGTCTCAGGTCACAGAAGACTAGAAAGACAGCCTGGAACACAACTCTCAATCCCCCAACCTCTTCCAAGCATTCCTATCCCAACAAGGCTGCCTTCAACTCGCCAATGTGTGCTTTTATTCATCCCAAACATTCAATTATTTAAAATTTTGCAATCCATGAGAAGAAGAAAAATCTCTTAGCATTTTCAAGACCAAAGGTCTTAACTGTTTCCTAAAGGAAGAGAGATGACACATCAAGGCTAGTGTTTTCCTAAATGATTCTGAATCATTTTAGGTGGACAAAATTGAAAGCATTAAATACACACAGAATCAGAGTGAGTGAGTTAGTCCCTTGAAAACAATCCTCGACCCAACGCAGCTGCTTGAGGCTGGGAGAGAGTCTGGGTTCTGCGCTAACAGCCCCTTTACCAAGCTCCCACGTTTGCTCATCCCCTTTTTCATCTGGTGCAGAGGCTTCAGAGGCCCAGACGATATTCACCTAGAGTAGTTAACACTGCTGTTGTTTTTTTAGTTGCTCAGTTGTGTCTGACTCTTTGCGACCCCATAGACTGCAGCCCCCCAAAGCTCCTCTGTCCTTGGGATTCTCCAGGCAAGAATATTGGAGTGGGCTGCCATTTCCTTCTCCAGGGGATCTTCCCGACCCAGGGATCGAACCCGTATCTCCAGCACTGGCAGGTGGATTCTCTACCACTGAGCCTCCAGGGAAGCCCAAACTGATTCAGAAATATTAAATAAATTAAGTTGCTGGTGGTCTGCGTAGGAGGTGTGGGAATGAGTGAGGTTTGGGGAACTCTGCAGGAGACAGAGGATGACTCAGTGTCAGAACAACCCACACTGTGATGGGCCTGCCAACCCCACTTCTCACGGCCATTCACACAAGCAGGCAGGGGGAGGAGCGGCGTCCCAGGTTGACTCCAGACTCTGAACCCTTCGCTCCAACCCTCAAATCTGGAAGCAAATTGAGGGAGTGGTGTTGGGGATGAAGAGGAAAATGTGGTTGAGGATATTTAGGAAGCAAACCATTGGATGTGGTGGTAAGGGGGCTAATGGAGTGGGCTTCCCCGGCATCCAGTTTGGGGATTGGCTGTATGGGAAAAGTATTCATCAGGAATTAGAGGTGTGTGTGTGTGAGAGAACAAATTAAGATTGGCACACAGACTGTGAGGTGCCTGTGGAACATCTGCATAGGAACATGAGAGCACAAATATGAAAGTGAAAGCTGCTCAGGAGTGTCTGACTCTGTTACCCCATGAACTGTAGCCCACCGGGCTCCTCTGTCCATGGGATTTTCCAAGCAAGAGTACTGGAGTGCGTGGCCATTTTCTTTTCCAAGGGATCTTCCCAAGCAGGGACTGAAACTGGGTCTCCTGCATTGCAGGCAGACTCCTTACCATCTGAGCCACCAGGGAAAGAGCAGAAACATACTATGTAATAAAGCCACACCTGGGCTGAGCTCTCAGGTCAGCTCATGAGGCAGGAAGCACACACACTTTCACACAGGGAGGCGTGTCCCTCAGGACAGATGTGCCAGCTCCCAGAAGGTGACAGACTCCACCCCTGGCTTCCCCCAGGGTGCCAGCGCATGACTGATTCTTAGGCTAAGAAGCTGATGATGTTGCCGGCTTGTGTTTAGGCGCTGTGTTGTAAGGAAATTATATATGCCAAAGACAAAGGGTGCTGGAAGATGCTCTCAAAAGAGACTCACAGAACAGAGCGCTTCAGAGGTGACAGAATCCGCACGTGATGTATTCCATGACTTTTGCATCTGGTACATGGCTTTTTCCTAATACCCTTTCCCAAGGAGGTCAAGACAAAGATGAACTCACATCACAAAACTTGATTTGGGGAAGAAAAAAAAAAGACCATAAAAGGGACCTCAGAAACGATTTAAAAAAAAAATTTTCGTCACACCCCACAGCATGTGGGACATTAGTTTCCTGACCAGAGATTGAACCTGTGCCCCTGCAATGGAAGGCAGAGTCTTAACCACTGAACCACACAGGAAGCCCCAGAAAAGATAATTTTAAAACAGTCACAGCAGATCCAATACAGCTAGTAGTTTAATATATGAATTGTTACCCCTCCTATTCACTCCAACCCCACCAGAAATCTGGAAATAAATTCAGAAGCATAATGGCCTAACACTATATTATTCAAATTCACTTTTTTCACCCCAAAATCACAAAATTTTCAATCTGTTCATCAATTAATTCTCTACTGAAAATAATAAATTTTTTCATCAAGTTCAATTTTGAGATGTTTATCACATAACTTAGCAATTAGTATGGTATTAAAAAGTGTTTTAAGGACTTCCCTGATGGCTCAGACAGTAAAAGCGTCTGCCTACAATGTGGGAGTCCTGGGTTCGATCCCTGGGTCGAGAAGATCCCCCTGGAGAAGGAAATGGCAACCTACTCCAGTACTCTTGCCTGGAAAATCCCATAGATGGACGGAGGAGCCTGGTAGGCTGCAGTCCACAGGGTCACAAAGAGTTGGACACAACTGAGCGACTTCACTTTACTTTGAAGTGTTTTAAGTAGCTTTCTTTTAAGAAAGTCTCTTCTAAGACAGGAGCTGGTATAATGCTTAGTCCTTCATCAGTCTGTATTCATTCTATCTGGTTACAGTCTGGTTGGATTTATTCTTGCAAAGTATAAATAGAATGATGTGGAGTTAATGTCTGAATTCTCTTCCAGGGCTAACACGGTGAAATCTTTAAGTCTAACTGTCCAATCTCTGCCTTAAGGGTTAGAAGGATATGCCCGCCCAGTGAAGCTTGAGTCTTACAGAGAGATCCTGAGGCCAGAAAGTGACTCAACTATCACAGGAACAAACTACCCTTGTTTTGTCCTTCCACTGCTCATCCTCCAGAGAAAACACACCAGGAAGAATATGACTCTTCAACAATGTCTTTAAGTTGTAAGCTTATTCAACAGCCTTGAAGATGTCCCCAACTACTGTCAAAATTCTTACGCCCTAGGCATTATAAGAAGTTTATAAATGATCACTCTAAATTGTTCATCCATCGAATGCTTACTGGGAACAAACAACTGCAGAGCACCGGCAGTGTGCAGCTTCTAACAATCTCGAGTGTGCGGTTTGGCGGGCCCCCAGCAGAGGTTGAGCACATTCATCCCCAAGCAGTGAGCAGGTTTCTTAAGACAGAACTGCTCTTCTGCACTCAGCTCAAAGGCAGAAGATTGGCAAGTGGCTAAAATGCCAGCTCTGGAATTAGATCTGGATTCGTTAAACCCAAGCACCACTATTTCCCAACAGCCACAGGCCTTGGACAAATCACTTAACCCACCTGGGCTTTAACTCCCCCATCTGTAAAGCATAAGTATAAATAGGATATCGTGAGGATTCAGGAGTGTATTTGAATTGTTTACTATTGGCACCTGGTATATAGTAAGGAACTGGTTCAGTTCAGTTCACTCAGTTGTGTCTGACTCTTTGCGACCCCATGAATTGCAGCACACGAAGCCTTGCTGTGCATCACCATCTCCCGGAGTTCACTCAGACTAACGTCCATTGAGTTGGTGATGCCATCCAGCCATCTCATTCTCTGGCGTCCCCTTCTCCTCCTGCCCCCAATCCTTCCCAACATCAGAGTCTTTTCCAATGAGTCAACTCTTCGCATGAGGTGGCCAAAGTACTGGAGTCTCAGCTTTAGCATCAGTCCTTCCAATGAACACCCAGGACTGATTTCCTTCAGAATGGACTGGTTGGATCTCCTTGCAGTCCAAGCGACTCTCAAGAGTCTTCTCCAACACCACAGTTCAAAAGCATCAATTCTTTGGGGCTCAGCTTTCTTCACAGTCCAACTCTCACATCCATACATGACCACAGGAAAAACCATAGCCTTGACTAGACAGACCTTTGTTGGCAAAGTAATGTCTCTGCTTTTCAGTATGCTATCTAGGTTGGTCATAACTTTTCTTCCAAGGAGTAAGCATCTTTTAATTCCATGGCTGCAGTCACCATCTGCAGTGATTCTGGAGCCCCCCAAAATAAAGTCTGACACTGTTTCTACTGTTTCCCCATCTATTTCCCATGAAGTGATGGGGCCAGATGGGAACTGGTACCTATTGGCTATTATACTGTTGCTGCATTCTTCTCTTTATTTACGTTCTTTTTGCCTTCTTACAGAGGAATAATTGACACAGGCACTACATTCTCTTTCAAGCAGCATTGCCCTCTCCCAAGTCAGTGGAAGCGCTGGATTATGCATAGATCATATATCCTCATGTTCCTTTTCTGAGGAATGTGAAGTCCTCACTCTGATTCACAGTACAGTGATTCATGGTTCTCTTCTCTCTCACCACTCCCCCCTCACCACGCTCCACTGAAAACACGAAAACACAGTTAAACAAAGAAACGGCAAGGCTGAAACAAAGTCAAGCTGGGCTTGACTTAACAGCCTCTCCTAAGTCAAGACCTGGGCAATTTCCACCCAGAAGCACGAGGCTCATTTCTGACCTTAACGGCAGACCTGGAAATTTAGGCAGTGGGTCTGAAGCAAACATATCCTGTGATCCAACTTGGTAGCAGCTGTCTTGGTTGTTCCACAGCAGATGTGACAAGCGGGCGTGTTGTTGGAGGCTGGCAATTCATTTTCCTCTAAAGGGAGAACCAGTGAGCCCACAGCAAAGCATCGTTCATACACAACACATAAATCCATTCATGCTATACTGAAGACAGTTACAACTCACACATTCATCTACTGACCGTCCCTTTAATTAACTCTTTAGAAGAAAACAAATCACTATTTAAAAATTGTACTCACAGACCACTCACTCAAGTTACCCTTCACCAGGTCAGTGTCACCTACAGAAGTCTGTCTCCACTCACTCTGGTTCCTGTTCAGGAAGTAAGCATGCAATCATCAGCTTATTACATCATTGCCCAACCATTTTCACAGTGAGAAGGGCTCTGACATCTTCCTCTCCCTGACTGCCTCTGGCCGTTACTCATCGTGCAGTTCTGGATCTGTTTCCAAACCTCAGAAGGTTTAAAGATGTACTACAGGTGGCAACTATGCCCGACACAGGTTTTACTTCAGACACTAGAGACTTGTACTTATTATCATCACTTCCTCCTATAAAAGAGAAGGGTATTTCCGGGGCTACAAGGACAAAAAAGATACATTCACTAGATACTAAATTTCCAGAGTGGCCAGACTGTTCCATCACCCATACCTTGCTGATGCCTAGAACAGGAGGGAGCACAGAGAAGGGGCTCAGAAATATTTGCTGAATGAAGCCTCTTGCTCTCCCAGCACCAGTGTCTATCGTTCACAAGCATGTAAGCAATCAATTGATGAGGAATGTACAATGGAGGAAGGTACCATATGCTAAAAATCCAAGAAAAGTCTCTACATTATTCACAAAATCAGCAGTCTTTCCATTCTCAAGCTTATGAATATGTGTTTCAGTTCAGTCGCTCAGTTGTGTCTGACTCTTTGCAAACCCGTGGACTGCAGCACGCCAGGCTTCCCTGCCCATCACCAACTCCTGGAGCTTGCTCAAACTCACATCTTACATAGCAATAACAAAAACTGGCTACCATGTATTGAGTCTTACTGTGTATCTGACATTTTATAGACATGACTCATTTATTACTCACAACACCTCAACGGTGTGGAAGAGGAAGCTAAGGCCTAGGATAACTGTAAGGTCCAAGGTCGAGTGCTTAGTAAGCAGCCCTAACTAGCACAGGATCTGTCTTCTGCGGGCTAGCCGCATGAAAGCAGTTCTGTAGACGGAACAGTCTGGTCTGTGCAGGCAGGATGGAATAGAAGTTGATGACATCCGAGAGTAATGAGGAAGCTAAAGCACCAGCTATCTCCTCCTGAGGTCATAAGTGGCTAAACTAAGGTGGGGTGTCTGGGGAACACAGGAAGAAGGAAAGGGATCCAGAGAAATGTCAGAGATCCAGGGACATGGCTGACAGACTAGAGATGGGGGGAAGGCAGGCACTCCAGACAACTAGCAGTTCTGGTCAGAGCACCAACAGCATAAGGAAAGAAAATTATTTACCTCACACATGGAGAATAACAGCGACTACTGAGTATATACCACCACTGTTTTTACAAATTCTCTTACTGAAGACTCACAATCACTCTCCAAAGTGGGGATTATTATACCTTTTATGCATGGGCAACTGGAGGCTTGGAAAGGTTAGAGCTTGCCCAGCAGTCACCCCGTTGGGAAGTGTGAGGAGCCAGCTATGATCCAAGTCTTCTGCTTCCAGAGCCACAGCTGTTCAGCACTAGACCCTAGTGGCTGAAGATGGCTTTTTAGGACACTTAAAATTAGAACTGACAAAAATTTGATTCAGACATAATTAATAAAAACCAGTTACTATATAGAAAGCGGACTCCCTATATTCTTAAATAGATAATAAGCTTTAACTATCTAGGGCATGAAAAGAAAAAGTAAGATTCTAATTATGTATGCTCTTTCAAAATAAGGGGATATAATGTGCAGTGAGTTTTAACATGTACCATTTCTGAGTTTTACCCAGATGAAATTTAAAAATGTGAATGACCCTGACTTGTCAGCTTAGAGACGACCACAGAATTCATCAGTTACATTACATTTTCACCCAGGGGGGTGGAGGGGGGTAGGAATTTAGGTTAATCCACCTGGCTGTAAAAATAGACTTGTGCACTGTTAAAATAGTACACCGCCTCATTATTATTCTAGTCTCAAAGGCTTAAACAAGCTCAGCAAGCAAGATGTCTATTTTCCCTGCTCTCTCAACAGGGTATCAATTTTGAACACAGGAAGTGACCATGCGGTAAACAAGAACTTGATCTCACTGAGTCTTGGCCCCCACCCAGGGGGAAACTTCTTATCTCTGAAAGGTTAATCAACTCCTCACACACACCTCCATTTCTCATTATAATGTTTTTAGGGGAGCTAATTTACCAAATAAGTCCACAAAAAGGTTCTTTTTAAATCCTATGTTAGAACCTTACTGTATGGCACAGGGAACTCTACTCAATGCCCTCTGGTGACCTAAATGGGAAGGAAATCCAAAAGAGAGGAGATATAGGTAAACATATAGTCAATTCACTTTGCTGCACAGCAGAAACTAACACAACACTGTAAAGCAACTATACTCCCATCGAAAAATAAATAAATGAATCCTATACTAGATGTTTATTGTCAAGGCAAAGGTGACATCAAGAAATTAAGTATCAGTGTTCCCTGAGGTTACCCTCGGCATCACATACTTTCTGAGTGTAAAGAAAATATGTTTTTATAGCTACATTCAAATGAGTACCACAAAACAGGAGTTAAAATCATCTAATGGGATGCTTTCTGCACGGGAAAATTGCTTCTGCCTGGCCTTCATTATAGCAGCCCTTAGGACAGATCAAAATTATATCAGCCCCATCTGAGTAAAGGTCTTTGCTGTAGAACTTGTGATCACTGTGCACTGAAGTTCTAGCTTTCCTCAATTTGATTTTGTCCAGTCCTTACCAGATTTCATTTGCCCTATATAAACTAATTTAGAATAATCAGTATAATGTCTAGCAGTTTTAATATATGGTCTATATAAAAACCAGGTGTCTCCATGTAGTACTTTAACATGGTCAACAGAATTTTAAACAAAATAAGAAACCCCCTTCACAAAAGGTTCCCCTACTTTAACAGGAAAGAAAGGTGTGGAAATGGAACAGCAGCAGATACAGCAGAGATAAAGTCTGTCGCTGACTTACACATCTGCTTTGCCAGTTTCCATCTCAGTAGTTAGGCTAAAAAAGAGCTGAGTTTTGGAAAGTTCCGTGTGCTTTTGCCAAATTGCTTAAATGGGTTCACAATGAGCCATCCCTCCCTCAAAGATTACTAATCCTGCTGTTTACACGAAGATTATCACAGTTGTGACAAGAGAAACCCAACTTCCACACTTTTTTCAAACCTGAAATGTCTTCCGTCAACTACAACACTATGGACCACACATCCCCCTGATTACAAAGTCATCAGAAAAAGATCTTCATTTTCCTTTGCAGTTAACAGTGTATTAGTCAGCAGCCATCTCGCCAACAAACGTCTAACTTTGGGTAACCAAGGATTTTTTATTATCAATATTTTCTTACAAATGCAGTTTCTTGTTATTTTCATTACAAAGTGTTATGGAACTTTTAAGAAAGTGCAGAAAATTCTTTTGTGGGGAGGGAGAGCGGGCTGGATGCTGGAGATAAGTATTACTACACTAAATGTACTGAATCCGAAAAAAAGTTAAATCATTTTGTTAAACTGATTAACAGATGCCAGCACGATCCTACCTCCTGAACTTTAAGCAGAGAGGCTGGCACTCAACGACTAAGATCGTGCAAGAGAGCAGTTAGCGCAAAGAACACCTTCAGGCAATCCTCGCCCGAACAAACGCCAGGCGGAGGAGGTGCAGTTCAATCAGTCAAGGGGAGAGCCAAGTGTTCAACCTGGACGATCAAACATCCCTAAGAGAGCAAAGCGATCCCCGAGGCAGGTGAGGCTTCCTCTCTCCCGAGGGACCGGCCCGCAGGCTGAGGCCTCCCTCCCCGTTCGAGCATTACAGGGTTCGTCTCCGCTGCTCACTCTGAAAAGCTATTTTCGCCCACAGCCAAAATCGGCAACAGCAAATTACACAGCAAACAATGGAGAGGGCGCCTGCTCATCACGACTAGAAACTCTGTACAGGCAGCGCGCAAGACTGACTTTTCACTGGGGCAGAGCCCAGAGGAGCGGCCGCGGGAAACCGGGAAGCGGGGTCTGCCGCCTGTCCACGCTCCGGCCGCGCACAGCCCCGAGCCCGAAAGCCCCGACGGCTGGGGAGGCGCGGCGGCCGCACTTGAGTTTAGGAAGCTGGGAGGCCGAACTCCCGGGACACGACAACGCGGGCGGCGGGATCCCCTCGCGTCTGGCCCCGCGCGGCGAGCGCTCCCTGGCGGAGAGGGCGGCGGAGCGCCGGTCGTCGAGGAGACCCTGGCGCGCCGGGACCGACGAGCGGCGGTGGGCCTGGGCTTGGCGCTGCTCCCACCCCGGAGGGGAACTTGAGGTCTCGGAACCGCGCGGGCCGAGCTCCCACGCCCCCCTTCCCATCCCCGTCAGCCCGAAAGGTGCAGGGAAGTCCAGGCTCCGAGCCGCAGGGAAGGGAGGGAGGGAGCCGGCGAAACGCGCAGGGCGAGGTCGTTCCCGCGGGAGCCCACGCCCACCCAACTCGCCCCTGGGAGGGCGCCCCCACCGCCACAACGACTGCGACCCTCACCCTTCTCTTGCAGTGGTGGTGCCGGCCCGGGTCGGAATAGGTCCGGTCCACGGTGAGCGCCGTGTCGCTGCCCGGCATCTCGGCGCTGGCGCCGGGAACTTTCCCGGGATCCAGTGCCGCCGCGCTGCGAGCGGCCGGCTTGCTCCGGCTCGGGCTCAGGCTCGCCCGGGGGAGCCTCGGCCGGGGGGCGGTGCGGGCTCCCCGCAGCTGCTGCCAACACCCGGGCGGCCGCCCTGCGCCGCCGCCGCCGCTGCCGCCGCGGAGTGGGGAGGGCGGGGGAGGCGGGGCCGGGACGTGAGCGTCTCCGCCCCCTCCCATCTCTGCCGCGCCCCCTGCGCGCCCCGCCCTCCAGAGACCCTCTCCAGGTGCCTTGGCTCTGCCTCCCTCGCTTGCTTAAACTTGATTCCACCTCCTTCCACACTGCCCTCTTTTCACTCAAGAGATGAGTGGCATCTCCACTATTTGTTAACTTACCTGATGAACGATGGAGTTTGGTCATGTTGAGGTATGCCTTTAATGCTTCCCTTCATGTTACTCTTATTCAACATGCGCTTATGGGACATCGTGCTAGGCCCTGGGGTAGGGATCAGAATTCTTTTTTTGTGTCTGAGGGTTTTTTTTTTTTAAGTGCTTATGTTTTTCTTCTTCTGATTCCACTGAGCAAAGACTACACTTCCCCTTAAACAACCATCTATAGTGTTAGGTATTTTTATTTTGCAAGTCTGGCTCACCTTTATGTTGGAAACTACTTGAAAATCAAGATACATCTTTTCATTTTAGTATTCCCTATTTCGAGTGAAGAGTTCCTCCCCACAAGAAATACGGAGTCCAGAGGAGACAGTGGAAACACCTCGTCTGGTTATAGACAGTGTACCAGTGGGAGAATGAGTTGAAATACTGAAAGTGCAGCTGCGCCAGAGAAGAATTAGAGTTAGACCTTACCAGCCCAGAAGGAGGAGGATTGTGATCCTCTCTTCAAAGGGCTGAGGGGGAAGGGAAGTGCAGGCAGAAGAAAAGTCCTGAGCATAAAAATAAAGGTGCATGCTAAGTCACGTCTACCTCTGGGCAACCCCTATGGACTGCAGCCCACCAGGCTCCTCTGTCCATGGGATTCTCCAGGCAAGAATACTGTACTGGGTTGCCATGCCTTCCTCCAGGGGATCTTCCCCACCCATAGATGGAACTTGCATCTCTTACCTCTACCTACACTGGCAGATGGGTTCTTTACCACTAACGCCACCTGGGAAGCCCCAAAACAAAAGTACATTTGGAAAACCTCAAGCCATCAGTTTAGGGAGTCTCTTCAGGAACAGAAAGACTGGATGGAAAAAGTAGGCGGCGACCATGTGGTGCAGGGCTTTACTTCAAGGTTAATTAGTTCAGCCCTATTGTTGGATACTTGGAGAGCTGCTTGGCGGATTCTGAAAGGGGACAAGACAATATCAGGATGGAAAGTAAAGAAGAAATACCTAATAGCTGTGAGATGCACTGATTAAAGATGGGTAAGGGACACTGGCTAAAAGGCTACTGCAAAAACTGAGAACAACTTCAATGTCCTTCAGAAGGAGATTGAGTAAATTACAATATAGACATCCAGCGACCCCACAGACGGCAGCCCACCAGGCTCCTCCGTCCCTGGGATTCTCCAGGCAAGAGTACTGGAGTGGGTTGCCATTTCCTTCTCCAGTGCATGAAAGTGAAATGTGAAAGTGAACTCAGTCGTGTCCGACCCTCAGCGATCCCATGGACTGCAGCCTACCAGGCTCCTCCGTCTATGGGATTTCCCAGGCAAGAGTACTGGAGTGGGGTGCCACTGCCTTCTCCAGTGCATGAAAGTGAAATGTGAAAGTGAACTCAGTCGTGTCCGACCCTCAGCGATCCCATGGACTGCAGCCTACCAGGCTCCTCCGTCCATGGGATTTCCCAGGCAAGAGTACTGGAGTGGGGTGCCACTGCCTTCTCCAGTGCATGAAAGTGAAATGTGAAAGTGAACTCAGTCGTGTCCGACCCTCAGCGATCCCATGGACTGCAGCCTACCAGGCTCCTCCGTCCATGGGATTTCCCAGGCAAGAGTACTGGAGTGGGGTGCCACTGCCTTCTCCAGTGCATGAAAGTGAAATGTGAAAGTGATACCAGGCTCCTCTGTCCATGGGATTTTCCAGGCAAGAGTACTGGAGTGGGGTGCCACTGCCTTCTCCAGTGCATGAAAGTGAAATGTGAAAGTGAACTCAGTCGTGTCCGACCCTCAGCGATCCCATGGACTGCAGCCTACCAGGCTCCTCCGTCCATGGGATTTCCCAGGCAAGAGTACTGGAGTGGGGTGCCACTGCCTTCTCCAGTGTTAGGTACCTGTAATAGAATGGCAGCTCTCAATGTATAGCTACAGAAATATCTCTAACATATCTGGTTAGTAAAAAAGCAATGTGCAGAATAATATATATATATAGTACTCCACCATTTATATAAAAACTATATATATGGTTAAATATGCATAGCATATTTTGGGGAGAATTAACATGAAACTAGAGAAATAGACAAGAAACTGATGGCAGGAGATAGGAACTAGGTAGCTAGAAGGAATGGGTGAAGGCATATTTCTCACCATATATGCTTTTTGAACTTGAATGCTTGAATTGTGTGTACATATTGACTATTTAAAAAGTGAAATAAAACATATCTTTTATTGGAGGGGGGTTTGGGGGAGAATGGATACATATACATGTATGGCTGAGTGCCTTCACTGTTTACCTGAAACCATTGTTAATTGGCCTTACCCCAATATAAAATAAAAAGTTCTAAAAAAGGCAAAGATTTCTAAATATGCATATATATATATTTTAATGAAGAGGACAAATTTATCAAAACTAACTTAAGAAACAGAAAACTCCACAGAGTCCTAAAATCATTCAAAAATTAAATCAACATTTTAAAATACTCCTCATATATGAAACAATTCCACCAGTCCCAGAGAGGTTTCAGGTGAGTTATTCCAAAGCAGAGAAGAGAGATTTCAAATGTGAATGTGTGTAGCTAGGGTGGCCACAAAAGGCCTCCACGATAAGGTAACATCTGAGAAGAGATCTAGGAAGAAAGGGAGCTAGCCACGTAGATGTCTGAAGACTGTTGATGGGAGGAATAGCAAGTATTAATATAAAGTCCCCAAAGCAGGAACATTTAGGAGTGTTCAGGAAGAGCAAGGAGGCCAGTGTTGCCTGGAACAACAGTAGATGAAATCAGAAACATTTCAAAGGACCAGGTCGTATAGGGTAATTTAGACCATTTTAAGAACTTTGAGTTTAATTCTGAGAAAGATGGGAATATCTGACATTTTCTAAGCAAATGCTCTGTCTTTTCACTTGGGAGGGAAAAAAAAAAAAAAAAACTGATCCCTACCTCAAGGCATACAAAAAATCAGTATCAGATAGACTAAAGACCTAAAGGAGAAAATACAATTTTTAAAACTGCTGAAAGAAAGTGGAAGAATATCATTCTGATCTCAAGTCATAAAAAGTAGTTCACAAAAAAACATAAACCACAAAGATTCAACTACACTGTTTTAAATTTTCTGCTCATAAAAAAAATAATAAAGTGAAAAGATAAGCCACAAACAAAATGAGCTAAACATAATCAATATAGATGAATTTCATCAACAATACTGAGAAACAAAAAAAAGCAAACCACATAAACTGCCTGTTGTGAGATTCTATTCAAGTAAAGTTGAAATAGGAAGAATAAATGGCATTTTTAGGAGAACAAAGATATATAGCTAAGCTATTAAGAAAAGTTAAGAGCATGATATACACAAATTTCAGGAGAGTACCTCTAGTGTGGTGATAAAGAAGGATTCAAGAGGAAAGGGAAACAAGATTATAAATAATGCCATATTTACTAAATGGCTATTGTTATACTAGATATGTTTTCATGCCTACACATATACACAATATTTCATAATAATTTAAAATTCTAAAGATAACAAAGACTCAAAAGACAGATGTATGATGGCATCCTTAATCCTGGATTTAAGTCACCAATGGAGTACCAACTTATATACACAAATGTAATGAGCACCGAAGAATTTATGCTTTTGAACTGTGGTGTTGGAGAAGACTCTTGAGAGTCCCTTGGACTGCAAGGAGATCCAACCAGTCCATCCTAAAGGAGATGAATCCTGGGTGTTCATTGGAAAGACTGATGTTGAAGCTGAAACTCAATACTTTGGCCACCTGATGTGAAGAGCTGACTCATTTGAAAAGACCCTGATACTGGGAAAGGTTGAGGGCAGGAGGAGAAGGGGATGACAGAGGATGAGATGGTTGGACGGCATCACTGACTCAATGCACATGGGTTTGGGTGGACTCTGGGAGTTGGTGATGGACAGGGAGGCCTGGCGTGCTGCGGTTCATAGGGTTGCAAAGAGTTGGACACAACTGAGCGACTTAACTGAATAACACTTTACAAATATAAATCTTGATATAAAGGCAAGACAGTCTGTTGTTATTGTCTTTATGCCAATGTAATCTTATAAAGATCCATTCTGAAATCGGTAAGAGTCTGTCTCTGGGTTTTTCCCCCTCATTTGCCTGATGTCTCATTTTTTCAGGTACCTAGGACTGTAGAAATTATATTGATCAGGTGTATGCATGTACATGTGTGTGTAACTGTATCTGTGTGTAACTTTAGAGAGGCCAGACCTAAGTAAGGTCTCTGACAAGCCAAGATTGGGCTTTGGTTAGTGTGACAGCAGGCAGCTATTTTCCATTTCTATTACTGTCTTGGTGTTGCTTAGAAGAACTCCATTCTGGAAAGAAACACTGATCCTCCACAAAAAGAATGAATTAAAACTATATTAGGCTCACTGCAATTTCAATTAACAGAGGATGTTCTTTTTTAGATCATTTTGATTTATTTCATAAGCCAGTTGCCCAAAAGCTGCTCTACTGGGCACTCATACAAAATAATGTTTTTAAAAACCCAAATTAAATACCACAGGAGCAAGCTCCCCAGAAAAGAAAGAAAAAAGCCGTGTGGATCACCACTGGCTCTCTTATTTGGAATTAGGACCCTTGGGGAAAATAGACCATGTGCCTTCTTTTGCAGGCAATGCCTAAAGTTTTGTCAGACTCAGGGAGAGAGAGAGAGAGAACACACATTTTTTCTTCAACATAAGAATTATCTGTGCCTCTGATAACAGCCTCCAAAAGCCTCTCTCTGCAGAAGGTAATTAAATTTTTTTTTTTAAAACCGCACCTTTAAAGTAGCAAATGCAATCAGAACAATACGGAAGATAAAGGTACAAAATCTAGGGTGTAAAGTAAGAATTTACTTCCAAAGTGTAAGGCACAATAACGCAGCATGTTCTCAGCAGGAAAGAAGTGAACTGAGTCACTCGAGCCATAATATTGTAAAATAGTGAGAAAAGGCTTCGTAAAAGAGATAGGATTGTACTTGATTCTCATAGTACATATTTGTTGTTTCTGCCTGCCCCAGCATCCAGCCTCTTATTCTTAGAATATTAACAGTACCTGGATTTTTCTTTTTGGATCCATCCCATCCCACCCTCAATTCAAGTGATTTAGGTGAGACTGACCACGGCGGACCTCTGCCTCCAGGAAGAGGCACGTGATCCAGACTCGGCCAATCAGAGTTGCTTCAACTTGTGCAGAAAGAAGCTCATGACCCAGTCAGAGCCAATCAGAGTCTCCCCTGAGACCTTCTGCTGTAACTGCTGGGAAAGAACTGAGCCCATCAAGCTGGCACTAGGTTCAGCCGGTAGAATATAAGCCTGCTGCCATGGTGGGCCTTCCTGCTGTATATTGTAGACATACAAACACAACTTCCTCCCCGAGGGAAACAGCCATGAAAGGGGAAAGACTCATCGCTGAATCGTTGGAGCACCGAATCCAGCTTTTTCCACTATCTACTGCCACGTGACAGCTCACCCTAAGATATACTGGCTTACAACAACTACTATTCATTTGCTTATGAATCTGCATTTTGAGCAACTCTGCACAGTTTGTCTTTTCTCTGCTTCTTGTGATATGGCTGGAGCTGGAGTATCCAAGATGGCTTCACTCACCTATCAGCACCAAGAGGAATGGGGGTGGCTGGAATACCTGGGGCTGGCCAGGCCTCTATCTCAATTTGTATATGTTTATATATTTAAACAAAGTATTTTTATATTTCATAGTCTCCCTTCTTCCAGGGCTCCCCTCTCTCTATTGGAATAGCTGGACTTATTTACATGGTGAGTGGTTTTCAAGAGATCAAAAGCAAATGATGCCAAGCCTCTTAAGCCTGGAGTTGGCAGAGTAGCACTTTTGTCACATTCTGTTGGTTAGAATGAGTCAAAAGCCCAGACCAGGCTCAAGGGGAGGAGAAGTAGCATCCACTCTTGACTGGAGTAGGACACACACACAGGGATGGGAGAATTGTTGCATGCCATCATGGCAGACGATTCACCACATCAGATATGGCTAGATCCTCCCCTCCTTTCTGGTTATACGAGGCAAGGCATTTCTCTTTTTACTTAAACCACTTTTTAAAACCCTAATATAACATTTAATGCTGGGTCTGGGTAGACAGGACAGTGAGAAGGGTGGCATTCCAAGAGAAAGCAGGACCTAAGGCCAACACAAATAGAGGAAGAGTGAGCAGAGAATTCTGGTGAGGACACAGTTTTTATCAGGCCACTAACTGAGCCTTCCTTGGTCAGTCCATGCCTCCTAGACTCTTGAACTAATTACAGTCTATACCTCTTGTTTGAACACAAACGTTATCTTATCACGTTATTTAAATATTTTGTGTGGTGTTTTGTAAGTGCCCTCCCCCAACTAGATTATAGGTTACCTGAAGGAAAAAATGATGCCTTCTAGGTAAGTATGTGCAGTCCTGGTTCCTAACATAGTATCACATATTCAATGCATACTTGCTGAGTGAATGGATAGATTCAACATTTATCAAATGCCTAGTTATTTTCCCACCACTAGGGTTTTAAAAATGAGTAAGAGGTAAGCAAAAGGTAGCTTTTGCCCTCCAAGGGTTGGAATGAACAATATTTTAAGATGAAAATGTGCTGAACAATGAGTGTTACTAATTTTCATATACTAAGTAGTTACTGAAATTTGTGAACTCTGCGATCGCTTATTGAGCATCTTTGACGTGATGGGCTCTGTTCCTGGTGCTAAGGATATAAAAATGAATAAGAGGGATGTCCCTGGTGGTCCAGTGGTTAAGTATCTGCCTGTCAATGCAGGGGACATAAGTGATCCTTGGTCCAGGAACTAAGAACACATATGCCGGGTGGCAACTAAGGTCGTGCACCACAGCTACTGGGCCCATGCCCCAGAACCTGTGCTCCACGCTAAGAGAAGCCTCTGCAATGAGAGGTCCGCATACCATAACTAGAGAGTAGCCCCCACTCGCTGCAACTAGAGAAAGCCTGTGTGCATCAAAGAAGACTCAGCGTAGCCAAAAATAGATAAATATTTTTTTTTAATTAAAAAAAGAGGATGACATGGTCCAATCCTGAAAGGCTATCCCATTTAGACAGGGAGACAGACTGCCAAAAAAAAAAAAAAAAGGTTACTATGAATGCAAAGATAGTTATATCCTTGGTACCGTGGTGGGGCAAAGGGAAAAAGTCGTCTCCTGGTGAAACTCAATTCCTTAGTTATGTTAGGCTTCATGTCACTAGCAAGGAGAAGGAAATAAATATAAAGGAAAGTATGACTTTAAAGATGAAAATGTAAGCCTCTTATAAAGTAAAGCAAAATGTATTTCCTTTCATATAATATTTTTATTTAATAGTAGAGGGAATTTTCCTTCTCCAGGGAAAATATGTAAGACAAAAAGTACAGCAAGCTTTTCTCCTAAGGATTTAAGGACAGAAAGTGGAAAGAGAATAAATCAGATTTTTAAAATTTATTCAAATAGCTTAAGGTGAATGCATGCTGATATATATTTATATATATATATATATATATAAAACTTGTTTATATCCCAGACCAGAAGCTTCCAGGGCTGATACAAATATAAATCTCTAATTTTAACTACCTGATTTACAGCCAACTGGAAATGACCACTTTAATGTTTATACTTAATTTTCAAGATAGCATGTTCTATAGAACTGTAAGAAAACAATTGCTGCTATGTATTTAGCATTAGCAATCATCTGGCACAGAAACCCATAACTTCCACTTGGCAAGATTTTGATAAAAACAGGAAAGTAAAAAGATTCAAACTTTGCAGGCTTGTGAACTTGCCTTCTAAGGTTCCATTTTTTTTTTTAATTTAACAATGTCATGCTACTGATTTCTCAAGAGCAATGAAATCTTTTTTCAATTTTTTAATTGACTGATGATTGCTTTACAATGTTAGTTTGATTTCTGTCATACATCAACATGAATTAGCCATAGATGTACATATGTCCTCTCCCTCTTGAATCTCCCTCCCACCTCCTGCCCATTCTCACCTCTCTATGGTATTACAGAGCCCCAGTTTGAGTTCCCTGAGTCATACAGCAAATTCCCATTGGCTATCTATTTACATACGTTAGTGTATATGTACTCTTTCCATTCATCTTGCCCTCTCCCTCTTCTCCCTCACCCTTATCCATAAGTCTGTTTTCTATGTCTAAGTCTTCATTGCTACGAGCGATAAATCTTAAAGAGGATTCTACATGGAGATTTCAAGTTTTCAAGAAACTGATCCCTAACATTTATCTTCCCTGAAGAGATGAAGCTACATTAAGAAGTACAAAAATGTATTTTATCTCATCAAAATTAAAAACTTTTGCTTTGTAAAAACTTTGTTAAGAAGATGAAAGGACAGAATACAGATGGGAAGAAATATTTGCAAAACCACAAATGCAACAAATTAGCTGGGTTAGTATCCAGAATATATAAAGAACTCTCAAAACTCAGCAGTGAAAAAAAAATAAACAATTCAACTGGATTTAAAAAAGGCAGAGGAACCAGAAGTCAAATTGCCAACATCCGTTGAATCATAGAAAAAGCAAGAGAATTCCAAGAAAGCACCTATTTCTGCTTCATTGACTACACTAAAGCCTTTGATTCGGTGGATCACAACAAACTGTGGAAAATTCTTAAGAGATGGGAATACCAGACCACCTTACCTGCCTCCTGAGAAATCTACATGTGGGTCAAGAAGCAACAGTGAGAACCAGACGTGGAACAACAGATTGGTTCTAAATTGGGACAGGAGTCCGTCAAGGCTGTATATTGTCACCTTGTTTATTTAACTTCTATGCAGAGTACCTCATGCAAAATGTTGGGCTGGATGAAACACAAGCTGGAATTAAGATTGCAGGGAGAAATATCAGTAACCTCAGATATGCAGATGACACCACCCTTATGGCAGAAAGTGAAGAGAAACTATAAAGAGCCTCTTGATGAAAGTGAAAGAGGAGAGTGAAAACTCTGGTTTAAAACTCAACATTCAAAAAACTAAGATCATGGCATCTGGTCCCATCATTTCATGGCAAATAGATAGGGAAACAATGGAAACAGTGAGAAACTTTATTTTCTTGGGCTCCAAAATCACTGCAGATGGTAACTGCAGCCATGAAATTAAAAGACGCTTGCTCCTTGGAAGAAAAGCTATGACCAACCTACACAGAATATTAAAAAGCAAGGACATTACTTTGCCAGCAAAGGTCCGTCTAGTTAAAGCTATGGTTTTTCCAGTAGTCATGTATGGATATGAGAGTTGGACCATAAAGAAAGATGAGTGCCAAAGAATTGATGCTTGTGAACTGTGGCATTGGAGAAGACTCTTGAGAGTTCCTTAGACTGCAAGGAGATCAAACCAGTCATTCCTAAAGGAAATCAGTCCTGAATATTCATTGGAAGGACTGATGCTGAAGCTGAGGCTCCAATACTTTGGCCACCTGATGTGAAGAACTGACTCACTGAAAAGACCCTGATGCTGGGAAAGATTGAGGGCAAGAGAAGGGGACAACAGAGGATGAGATAGTTGGATGATATCACCAAATCGATGAACATGAGTTTGAGCAAGCTCTGGGAGTTGGTGATGGACAGAGAAGCCTGGTGTGCTGCAGTTCATGGGGTCACAGAGTCAGACATGACTGAGTGACTAAACTGAACTGAAAATGGGCAAAAGACATGAATAGATATTTCATCAAGGAAGATATACAGATAGCAGGTCACATATGAAGAGATGTTCAGTGTTACTAGCCATTCAGTTCAGTTCAGTTCAGTCGCTCAGTCACGTCCAGCATTAGAGTCTTTTCCAATGAGTCAACTCTTTGCATGAGGTGCCCAAAGTACTGGAGCTTCAGCTTTAGCATCATTCCTTCGAAAGAAATCCCAGGGCTGATCTCCTTGCAGTCCAAGGGACTCTCCAGAGTCTTCTCCAACACCACAGTTCAAAAACATCAATTCTTCAGCACTCAGCCTTCTTCACAGTCCAACTCTCACATCCATAGGGAAATGCAAATTAAAACCTCAATTGAGACATCACAACATACCTATAAGAACCTATCAGATTGGTAATAATAAAAAATAGTGATAGCACTAAATTCTGGCAAGGATATGGAGAAACTAAATAATTCATACATTTTTGGCAGGAATGTAAAATGGTACAATCTCTCTGGAAAATAATTTGGCATTTTTCTATAAAACTAAATATGCAAATACCATATGACTCAGCAATTACACTCTTAAGTCATTTATCCCAGGGAGAAGAAAACATATGTTCACATTAAAACCTACACAAAAATGTTCATAGTAGCTTTATTCATAAAAGCCCCAAACTAGAAATGGCCCAGGATGGCCTTCAGCAGATAAATGGTTGAACACACTGTGGGACTTCCATACTATGAAATACAACTTAGCAAGAAAATGGTACACACAAATGATATTCAACAACTTGGGTGAGTGCTCAGGGATTATGCTGAATGAGAAAAGCTAATCTTCCAAAGGTTATATACCACATGATGATTTCATTCATGTAGCGTTCTTGAAATGACAAAATCATAGAAATGGAAACAAGATTGGTGATTGCCAAGGATTAGGAACTGGGTGGGAGGAAGAGGGATGCAGGAAGAGGTGAATAGAGTGATAAAAGGGCAACACCAGGGATCCTGTGATGATGGAAGTCTTCTGTATCTGACTGTAGTGGCACAGTACTCATTCATGTGATAAAACTGCAGAGAACTAAACACACACACACACAGAATTGTCCCTCAGTATCCATGGGGCATTGGTTCCTGGACCCACTGCAGATACCAAAACTCACAGATGCTCCTAGAGTCAACCCTCAATATCCATAGTTCCACATCCTCGGATTTAACCAACTGCAGTTACAGTATGGAATGTGTTCACTGAAAAAATATCTGTGTATTAGTCGACCCATGCAGCTCAAATCTGTGTTGTTCAATGATCAATTACACAAGCAAAATGAAAAAAAAATCTGATTAAGGTTGTGAATTGTTTCAATGCTACCATGTTATTTGTAGTATTACTTCTACAAAAGATGTTACTTTTGAGGAAATTAGATAAAAGGTATCCGGGATCTCTCTGTATGTTCCTGTAACTACATGTGACTGTATAATGATCTCAAAATGAAAACGTTACTGTAAAACATATTTTAGGACTTCCCTAGTGGAGAAGGAAATGGCAACCCACTCCAGTGTTCTTGCCTGGAGAATCCCAGCGACAAGGGAGCCTGGTGGGCTGCCGTCTATGGGGTTGCACAGAGTCGGACACGGCTGAAGCGACTTAGCAGCAGCGGCAGCAGTGGTACAGTGGGTAAGAATCCGCCTGCCAGTGCAGAGTTCAATTCCTGGTCCAGGAAGATTCCACATGCCCCAGAGCAACTAAGCCCATGTGCCACAACTGCTAAGCCTGTGCGCGCCTAGCACCCGTGCCCACGCAACAGGAGAAGCCTCCACGATGCACTGCAACAAAGAGTGGCCTCCACTCACCACACCTGGAGAAAGTCCATGAGCGGCAGCAAGGACCCCGCACAACCAAAAACACATTATTTTAAAAATAAATAATATAAAATGTATTTTAAATGTAGGTGCAATTGGGATAATTTTCACAGGAAAATCTTTGGGGAAAGGGGAACAACACAGCAAATGAGAGTGGGTGGTTCAGTTCAGTTCAGTCGCTCAGTCATGTTCGACTCTTGCGACCCCATGAATCGCAGCACGCCAGGCCTCCTTATCCATCACCAACTCCCAGAGTTCACCCAAACCCATGTCCATCGAGTCGATGATGCCATCCAGCCATCTCATCCTCTGTTGTCCCCTTCTCCTCCTGCCCCCAATCCCTCCCAGCATCAGAGTCTTTTCCAATGAGTTAACTCTTCGCATGAGGTGGCCAAAGTCCTGGAGTTTCAGCTTTAGCATCATTCCTTCCAAAGGAATCCCAAGGCCGATCTCCTTCAGAATGGACTGGTTGGATCTCTTTGCAGTCCAAGGGACTCTCAAGAGTCTTCTCCAACACCACAGTTCAAAAGCATCAATTCTTCGGTGCTCAGCTTTCTTCACAGTCCAACTCTCACATCCATATATGACCACAGGAAAAACCATAGCCTTGACTAGACGGACCTTAGTCGGCAAAGTAATGTCTCTGCTTTTGAATATGCTATCTAGGTTGGTCATAACTTTCCTTCCAAGGAGTAAGCGTCTTTTAATTTCATGGCTGCAGTCACCATCTGCAGTGATTTTGGAGCCCAAAAAAATAAAGTCTGACACTGTTTCCACTGTTTCTCCATCTATTTCCCATGAAGTGATGGGACCAGATGCCATGATCTTCGTTTTCTGAATGTTGAGCTTTAAGCCAACTTTTTCACTCTCCTCTTTCACTTTCATCAAGAGGCTTTTTAGCTCCTCTTCACTTTCTGCCATAAGGGTGGTATCATCTGCATATCTGAGGTTATTGATATTTCTCCCAGCGGAATGGGTGGTAGAGGGAATTTTTTCTCTGGAGGAGTGGTCCACAGGGCAGAGTTCCTCCAGGTTTTGGCCCCTTACCACACCACAGGAGGGGACCAGCTGTAGAGATTGGCAAGTATGAATGAGATTGCCAACAGCAGCCCCCAGTTGCAGTGACACTGTGTCTGAAGCTCTAGTCAACTCTGAAGACTTTGAGGCCAGGGGCTAGTCCTTTATCCTGAGCCAGCCGGTGCTCAGCATTTTAACAGAACCGTCATTCTATGTTTTTGTTTGAATAAATGACTGACAATTAAGAACAACAGACCAAACAGATCGAACAACATTTTCAGTAAAATGCAAAAATTCATATTCTCTACATTGAATAGAGAATTTCCTTGTTCTGCTGAGGAGTTCCCATATTGGTTTGAGTCTCTGAATTACATTCTGTAACACAGAGATGATAACATGAGTGCTATGTTATTTCTAACCTCTTGACCTCCCATTTACTAGGAAAGGGTTACATTGTCTGACCACCGTTTATGACTCTTGGCTGTCTGCTCCTGCAGTTTCCCAGAAGCCACAACAATGACAGAAAACAAACCTAGATGCAAAGGCCTTACTTTGTATTCGGCACAAAGTGTTCCCTTTGGTTAAGTCTTTAACTAGAGTCCTGACGCTCAAGGTTCCTACTTCCCTTCACCACAGAGGCAGCATGTTCTGATTTCTAGCTGACTTCATGCTATGCATGACTAGCCAAGGAGAATTATTTCTCATCAAACACATACTGAGCCTGAAGGCTGAGCTAGCTTCAGTTCAGGAACACAGTGCCTGTGAATTCACATTGCACTTTATCAATTCACTTTGCAAGATAAGGATGGTGGGAGATGAAACTGCCAGAGAAATCTGATGTGATGTCTACATAAGTCCCAGTGCAACCAAAAGGGAGGATGCTGCTTGCTGACGCCTTCCTTGTCCACTCCAATTCACACTCACGTATCCCTTCTCTGAATTCTGACAGCATCTGTTGCTTCTATCAGTCAGATAAACTTTTAAGTAGGAACGTTCTTCTGCTCTTGCAGGGAGGCAGTACCATACATGCTGGAGATAGGCACACTGCCTGGATTCTAATCTTGATGTTACTACCTACTTAGCCATGAAGCCTTGGTTCTCACATTTGTAAGCTGAGAACAATAAAAGAATCTACCTCATTATGCTAAGGATTGAAAGACATATGAAAAACATTTCCAAATGATGGCTCAATAAATGTCTACAGACAGGAAAACAAAACCTAAATCTGTCTTCACATGACACATTTTTCTCCTGATCAGTAAGACTTCAATGACCAGCCTTATCCTGGAAAGTATCCTATTAAGGAAGAGGTACACTCCAATGTCATACTTTATCTTCACAAATTTTGTAACATACTTTATCTTCACAAATTTTGTAGGAGCCTGTGGCCAAGCTCTGGACCAAGAAAGGTAAACTTCTCTTCACATTAACCTTTGATTCCCTTCGTCTTCAAGGTACCTGCTCCCACACATAACACAGAGTTGTTTTCTTTCTTTCTTTTTTTGGCTTGTACACTTTGATCAAATAATTCCACTTCTAGGACTCTATCTTAAAAAAAAAAATACTACGCAGGAAAAGTTTTATAGATGAAGACTGCCCATCACAGTGTTTTATCATTCTGCAAAGTTCAGAGAAATCTGAAGGATTGCTTGTGAAATAGTTGTTTATTGTTTATAAAGATAAAAGGTTGATACAAATTATGATAGTTCTACAGAAAGAGAGTATACCTATTGGAAATTATACTTAGAAAGAATGTGTAATCATATGGGGAAACGCTTATGTAATAATATTATACAAAAAATCAGGATAACCCTAATTTGTCAGATTGACAAAAATTTAAAACATATTCTAGTTTAGTGCTGACAATGACCTGGAGCAGGAGGAACTCTTACACATTGGAGGTGGGAACATAAACAGGTACAACCCTCTGAAGCACCACCTGGCATTGTCTCATAAAGTTGAGGCCATGCCTATCCTATGAGTCAACCTCTCCACTCATCAGTATGTATCCTAGAGCAGCAGTCCCCAAATTTTTGGGCACCAGGGACTGATTTCGTGATTTCATGGGAGACAATTTTTCCATGGACCAGAGGTTAGGGGGATGGTTTTGGAATGATTCAAATACATTCCATTTGTCGTGCACTTTACTTCTAATCCAGTGCCATTGCTGATCTGACAGGAGGTATCAGCCTGTAAGCTGGGGACCCCTTTCCTAGAGGAGACTAGTCAACCAGAACAGAAAGACAGGATGTTCAACATGGTAAGAGTCCCCAGCAGGAAGTAACCCAACTGTCATCAACAACAAATGGGTAAAGTGTAGAAGTTGTATTTGAGAATTACATTTTCCAGTTAATGTCTGTCATCTGTTGCTGAAAATCAAATGCATGAAAATGCTAACTACAGACTATTTCTCATTATCTTAACTAATTTTTACAAAGTTGTAAAAATTGGCTTTTTGGTTGTAGGTAGCCAAATTGATTGACCCAGAGTCAAACAAAATGCTCAGTATAAAGTATCATAAATGCTAATTCTCCCTGACCTACCCCAAATGTTCAGAGCAAAATGATTGGCAGAAGCCCTGAAACATGTTGCTACTGAAGAGTAAGGAAAAAAACTTCTTCTGCTACTTTTGTGTCTTCCTATGGCATCTGTCCAGTACTCTGTACAGAGTCAGTAAAAGATGATCATTATTATTGTCTTTTGGATAATATGGAGTAGGAGCAGCCTACTCCATCTGCACTGGAATTTTAAATACATCAGCTCTGAATTATGCCAAACCCCTTGCCTGCCCCCATCTCTGTGACAGTACATGCTATTATTTTTTTTCATTTTGCTGAGTGGCAATTGGGTCTCTAAATAAGTTATCTGACCAAGGGTATTCAGCTAATAAATGGCAAAAGCTGAGTCCAAATTCCAGGCCTATTTGAAGCAAAGCCCACTTAGGTATATATCCTTGGACAATTTATTTAACCTTTCTAGGCCCCAGTTTCCTCATCTGTAGAGTGGGAATAACTGCAACCATTAACATCGCACCCAGTTACTGTCTCTTAACCAAAGACCTATGCTGGCATCATCAAGAGAAGGAACAAGGAAGAACCTCAAGGCATCTGGAAACTCCACTGATGCCTGGCGCCTCACTTAACATGCAGTTCATATGAACCTGCTCCCCACCTCCCGCTTGATCTTTTCCTGCACCTCTTGAAGAGTTTAATGAACAGCAGCATTGTTAATATTTCCATGAAGATGATTTCTGTTTTCTAAGCTTCTTTTTCCTGTTCTTTCCTTGAAAGAAAATGAGCAGAGCTTTAAAATTCAAAATTACATAATTAGGACTTTATCTGAAGCCTCCTTGTAAATGTTTTTTTTTTTTTTTAATCATTTCCAAGCACTTTTAGCTTTCCAGTTTCTCGTTTCAAAATGAAAAATGAGAACTCAATTCTCAGATCACTGTGGAAGGGAAGGATAAATTTCCTACCAGTATTTAGAAGTACTCACCATCCTAGCTAACACTGTTGAAAGGTATTCTACAGTTCTATTATTTCTCATTGTTTCTTGCCAGATCAGCTGTGGCTGATGCACTCCCAGTCAGTATTTCTGACATTCCATTGAGGGAATATCTTTCACAAAAGAAAAAAAAACTGCTACCCTAGGCACAAGATTTAAAATAGCTAACTAAGGAGCGCGCCCGCGCGGAGCCCGCGTGGGGTCGATGCAGGACTTGACCCGCATGGCGTTCCGGCAGGGGCTTAAAAAAAAAAAAATTAAAAAAAAAAGCTAACAAAGCATCATGGAGGGTACCCAGCTGGTAGCCACCCCTGCTTATGAGCATGAACATGCACTTAACATGCGCACACACACACACATGAATTATCAGAAGTTACTAAAAATGCAACAGGGTTTGGTCATTTGGAGTTAAAAACAATAATAATCCTTTCAACTGTGAAAAGCGACTCTTGGAGGTAATAAGAGGAAAAACAAACAAACATATGACAAAAGACGAAATAGTTTATAAAGCTTGATTTGGAATTTCTGTTCCCAAAGAAGAAGAAAATCCATAAATATCACTGTGGCCTCCTGGCGCTCATAATTGTAAAACTATTCTCTAGACACAGCTCCAGAGAAGGCAATGGCACCCCACTCCAGTACTCTTGCCTGGAAAATCCCATAGATGGAGGAGCCTGGTGGGCTGTAGTCCATGGGGTCGCAAAGAGTCAGACACGACTGAGCGACTTCACTTTGACTTTTCACTTTCATGCATTGGAGAAGGACATGGCAACCCACTCCAGTGTTTTGCCTGGAGAATCTCAGGGACGGGGGAGCCTGGTGGGCTGCCATCTATGGGGTCACACAGAGTCAGACACGACTGAAGCGACTTAGCAGCAGCAGCAGACATAGCTCTACTGAGATGAATTTTTCCGAAGCTTGATTAGTTCCATCTGATCCTTTTACAAATGGAATTACATTTTGTCAATTCAAAAATGGCATAATGTCTTACATATAAGCCATTAGAATACAGGTTATCAATTAGAATGTATATTATTCATAAAATTTCAGTGCACAAGCACCTACTTAAATTATTGTGTTTAAAATATTTTTCCTCATTGAGATAAAGGTTAAGTGCATAATAAATGATTGTCTAATGCTGCAGTGTCCAACACAACAGACACTAGTCACATGTGGCCCATGAGCACTTGAAATGTGCCTCCTGGGACTGAAGAACTGAATTTTTTATTTAATTTTAATTCAATTGCATTTTGAAGATTTAGTACCCCCAAATGCAAAATATGCATTAATATTTTTGGTACTGACTACATGTTAACATAAACAACAAAGGCCATTTTTATTTAGTTGCCAAAATGTGAAAACACAGAGGTTGACCAGTATTCTCTAAATCTCATTACAGAAAATATGAAAGTGAAAGTGAAGTCGCTCAGTCATGTCCGACTCTTTGCGACCCCATGGACTGTAGCCTACCAGGCTCCTCTGTCCATGGGATTTTCCAGGCAATAGTACTGGAGTGGATTGCCATTTCCTTCTCCAGGGGATCTTCCCGACCCAGGGATCGAACCTGGGTCTCCCACAATGTAGACAGATGCTTTACCGTCTGAGCCACCAGGGAAGTCCTGACAAATATAAACATACTATCATTTATGCATACCTCTTTCTCTTCAAATGATCTCTCAGGTCAAAATTAATCTTCCTTCCCTGCTAGCATGTTATGTATAATTTTAGTACCATATTTATGACAGTCTAATATTTTCATTGACCACATCAGGCGGCTTGCAGGATTTAAGTTCCCCTATCAGGGATTGACTCAGGCCCAAGGTGGTGAAAGTATGAAGCCTTAACCACTGGACTGCCAGGGAATTCCTGACAGTCTAATCTATATTAAATAAACTGTGGATGTCTACCACACCCTCCCGGCTACTGCTAAGTCACTTCAGTCATGTCCGACTCTGTGCGACCCCATGGACTACAGCCTACCAGGCTCCTCCGTCCATGGGATTTTCCAGGCAAGAGTACTGGAGTGGGTTGCCATTGTCTACCACACCCTCCCTACTAGACTGTAATCGTTTTGAAATAGGAGGACTAACTAGATCATTCTAAAAATCTGCCACTCCCCACTGTGGTTCTTACAATGGAAATCCTTTCATAAATGTTTGAGAACTTGAATACAGTGTATACAAGTTTTGTTCTTTTTTAAGTTCATTGTTCTATAAAAGAAAGCCTAAAACTAATAATGAGGAATTCTATGCTCATGGAAGGAAAGATGTAATATCAACTAAATGACAAGTTCCCCTTAATCAATTGATAAATGAAACAGAAACTGATTAGTTACCATGACCAGGAATAAGACCAATAGAGAGAGCTCAGAAATAGAGTCAAGCATATTTAGTAGCATAATCTATGACAGAGGCAGCATTGTAAACCAGCGGGGAAAGGAAAATACTGGTAGTTCACATGGAGAAAAGGAAAACTGCACTAGATTCTCACACCAAAATAAAAAAATTAGGTGCAACTCACCTCTGAAAATTATGTCATATTTTCTGCTATTGATTCATTGAGATTTCCAAGTGGACTGTGTAACACATAAATTACACACTGTGAACACACCGTCCCTACCCAATGGTAATAGAAAGGAACAGAAATGAGTACTTTTAAGGACTTATTTTAAAGATGCCCACACAACAGGATACATTAAACACATTTTTTCTCCTTTAATGTACTGAACCAAGCCAGAAGTCACTGCAGCTGAAGGTCAAAATTTCAGAACTGAGGTAGAGGCCAGTAAATCCATGGAGGGACTCAGTTACTGTGCAAAGTACTTCTAACGCTTCTTTGAAGTTAACTCCATAAAGCTGGAACCAAATCCAGCTGCACAGTGACAGTGCTCCACTCTATGAAACAGCGCCTCTTGACTCAGCCCCATCTGGGCTGTTTCACCAAGGCAAAGCTCGGTGTGACCCTCACTCACCCAGATCTAAGCCACTTACTCTCAGTGTAACCCCACGCATCAGACACTCAGAGCAGAGGCAGTGTGATCTCGCATGTCACAGGGTTTGCTTACACTTTCTGCAGTTCTGAGCAAGTGGTGGAATTTCTTCCCTGACTCCCAGGGAAACCAAAACCCCAAAAACCAGGCTTGGAAAGAAAAGAGTGTTTCAAACACGTTGCCTATCAATACCACATGTGCTCAGATCATCTCCCACAGGAGTTTATCTCCTGCTCGAAAGGCTGTTTTCTAGATCTCAGCTTTGATTCTCCTGAGTGGTCTTGTAGCGACCTCGTAACACAGATGTGATATTGCTCTCACCATTGGTATTAGTTTGTGGGGCTGTCGTGACAAAATACCTTCAATGATAGAGTGGCTTCAGTAGTAGAGACATATCTTCTCCCAGTTCTGGAAGTCCAAAGTCAAAGGACCAACAGGGATTGTTTTCTCTGGGGCCAACCTCCTTGGCTTGCATGTGGCAGCCCTCCTCGATGCTTTGCCTTTTTCCTTGGTCATCACCCCGTGCCCTTGTATCCTTGGTGTCTCAGTGTGGTCAAAGATCCTCTTCTTACAAGGACACCAGTCAGACTGAAATAGGGCCCAACTCAACAGCCTCATTTTAACTTAATCATCTTAACTTAAAGACCCCCTTTTCCAACACAGTGATGATCTCAAGTATGAAAGAGTAGGGCTTCAACATGTGAATTTTAGGGGGACACAATGCAGCCCCAAACACCACTTATGGGATGATTAACTTGCCAAACACATATAAACAGCCATGCTGTGAGGCTGGGAGGAAGAGCAGCTGAGAAGTGAAAGAGAAGGGGTCTCAGCCCACAGAGAAACTCCATGACCTGTAGGGGGTGGGGGTAGGGAATGCCAGATTTCTTTTGTAGAAAACTGCTCATTTTGATTAGGTACTCTCTTAAACTCCTACTTAAATTTCACATAGACTTATGTAAAAGATTTCATCCAAAGAGATAACTAAAGAGGTGTGTGTGTGTGTGTCGCTCAGTCATGTCCACCTCTTTGCGACCCCATGGACTGTAGCCCACCAGGCTCCTCTGTCCATGGAATTCTCCAGGCAAAAATACTAGAGTGGATAGCCATTCCTTTCTGAAGGAGATCTTCCCAAACCAGGGGTAAAACCCAGATTTGCTGCCTTGCAGGTAGATTCTTTACTGTCTGAGCCACCACGAAAGCCCACTACAGAAGTAATGGTCCATTAATTGCCTCTAACAGCTCCTGCAAAATACCTAGCTTTTTCTCCAATTCTCAATGTGTCATCTCTCTGCGTAAAACATATGTGTAGGGCCTAGTGATAAAAGGGCAGAAAAGGAGAGTGTGGGGAGAGAAACAGAAGAGATGGGAGAAAAGGAAAACCAGTGAATTGATATTTTTAAAGAAAGAAGTACAGTAAGAAAAAGAAAATACCCTTGAGAGGTAAGACCATGCTGTAACTGGCGCTTCTCTGAGTGAAATGCTAGGGCAGGATGGACCAAGAGAATTTTGGATGTGAAAAAGAAGTAATAGGATGGAAAAAGAAGTATAAAGCCGTTATAAAGCTCAGTGATTCATTTTTGAAATGAGATGTGATCTACTTAAAAGGACCTGGGAGACAAGGAAAGCATGGAGGTATGAGGAGAGGATGCCATAGCAACTGCTGGGAGTGGGGATGAAGGAAGCTCTGCTGTTGCTGGGTCAAATGAAGAGTGGGTTTTTCAGGTCAAATAAACAGAGCTGAATCTGAGGTTAGCAAAGGACTCTACAGTACCAGACTCTGGTGTTAAAAATCTATACCATGCCTAAGTAAAAAAATATCTTTTAAAGAGCTCTGGCTAAAGATGGGGTTTTATAATTACATATTGATTTATATTGGATTTCTGGTCTACTGCAGAGTTTGGAATCTCTCCAGGAGTGCTTCCCTGCCAATTTCTAGGTAGCTTATAGCAATTTCCAAGTACCTCTGAATATACATTTTCAACAGATGGGATTATTAAATGCTTAGTGCAAACAATGATCCATAGATGTGTTACCACCCACCAGGAGACAAAGCAGATCTTCTCTCTGCTCCACTCTCATTTCAATAAATATTTACATCCTTCCATTACTCACTTCAAGACTGCAGGATATGGAATTTCATTGCTCTTTTAAGGTGAATGCAAGAACTTATTGGTGCTTTCCAAATTTTCCAATTAACTTGCTCTCAGAAAAATTTACTTTTGGCTCAAAGAACAGATCCAGTTCATGGTCTGTAGACACTTTCATTTACAGATCAGTCATAATTCTCAGCATGGTGCCAATATTTTTTTCCAAGCAGGAAATTTTTTAAAAAAATATTTTACTTTTAAAACCTAGAATTGCAGAACTTTTCAGAATCTTCAAGAGTGTATGGTCTGCTGCTGCTGCTGCTGCTAAGTCGCTTCAGTCATGTCCAACTCTGTGTGACCCCATAGACGGCAGCCCACTAGGCTCCCCCGTCCCTGGGATTCTCCAGCCAAGAACACTGGAGTGGGTTGCCATTTCCTTCTCCAATGCATGAAAGTGAAGTCGCTCAGTTGTGTCCAACTCTTCGCGACCCCATGGACTGCAGCCCACCAGGCTCCTCCATCCATGGGATTTTCCAGGTAAGAGTACTGGAGTGGGTGCCATCGCCTTTCCCGGTGTATGGTCTAGCCTTGTTTTTTAGATGAGGAAACTGAGCCACAGATATGTAAAATGACCCACTAAATCAGCAAGATGGTTGGAGAAAGGGGTGAGAGAAAAGAGAAAAGAGAGACTGTGGGCAGGTCCAGAGCCAGGTCCATGTCCGTGCACTTTCACACACACACACACACACACACACACACACCTCACAGCATCCTTGTCACAGTCCCAGGACAGGGGGACTGAGAGACTGAGGCTGAGGATGTTAGGAAACCTGCTCACTGTCACCGGAGGGACTGATGTAAACCCAAGTCTGTCTGACACCACACACCAACCCTTCCCGATTTCCCTACACTTTCAAAGAAAATAAACAGACCAAGTTATATTAAGTCCAAAGCTGATATTTACAATGGCATTATATAAAATTTCTCAAAACCTTGGGTTTATTCCTTACTGTTCAATCTCTGCTTTTTACCAGTTTAAACTTTGGCAGCATAATTGACATTTATTTAAGAAAGTATGAATTACTACATATTTAATCTTCTCTGGTGGCTCAGCTGGTAAAGAATCTGCCTGTAATGAAGGAGACCTGGGTTTTATCCCTGGGTTGGGGAGATCCCCTGAAGGGAAAAGCTACCCACTCCAGTATTCTGGCCTGGAGAATTCCATGGGGTCGCACAGAGTCAGACATGACTGAGCAACTTTCACTTTCTAAGAAAGTATGAATTAATACATGCTGCTGCTGCTGCTGCTGCTAAGTCGCTTCAGTCGTGTCCAACTCTGTGCGACCCCATAGACGGCAGCCCACCAGGCTCCTCCATCCCTGGGACTCTCCAGGCAAGAACACTGGAGTGGACTGCCATTGCCTTCTCTGGAATTAATACATATTTAGGTATAAATCAAGTGAAGTCTCAGCTGTCTGGCCTTAAAGAATCAGTGATAAAAAATTTATAATCTTTTGAAGGGTTATTTGAATTATTTGAAGGAAATACAATGCAGACCCTTTAGCATGTCTTACCTAAATTGGAAATTTACTGAGTATGTCTTACGTGTGTGTGTGTGTGTGTGTGTGTGTGTGTGTGTGTTTGTACTCAGTTGCACTGGACTCTTTGCCACCCTATGGACTGTAGCCTGACAGGCTCCTCTGTCTATGGGATTTTCCTGACAAAAATTCTGAAGTGTGCTACCATTTCCTTCTCCATATCCTTCATACCCATCACCTAATGTTCATGGTGAGAGGCACAAAAAGGTACAAGAAATCAGCTAGCAACTGATGCAAACTCAGGCCGTGATGGGTGTGTGCTTAGTCATGTCCGACTGTTTGTGACCCTATGAACTGTAGCCCGCCAGGCTCCTATGTCCATGAATTCTCCAGGCCAGAATATGGGAGTGGATCTCCATTTCCTCCTCCAGGGGATCTTCCTGACCCAGGGATCGAACCCAGGTCTCCCATGTCTCCTGCCTTGGCGGCTAGATTATTTATCACTGAGCCACCTGGCTACCTGGCACCAGAAACCAAGCCAAGAAGTGGAGTAGAATGTACATTTAAAATATATCCAGCATATTTAAATGTGAAAGCTTCTTAGAATTTTGTATTTGTTTCACAGAACTTACAGTCTTCTTGGGAATTGTTTCATCAAACTAAGGACTGGTGCTCAATTTCTCTGGCCCTGTTAATTAGATCAGTTTTATTTGGCAGAGAGAATAAGTAATTTGTATTTATTTAAAACAGTTTGGTAGCTACATAGCTACAACTCAACACTGTTGGACCACAGGGCTAATGAGACCTGATGCTTCACTCCTGTTGACTCAAAGTGCCGTCACCACAGAGGTCATCCTTAAATCTTCATTTGATGTATCTGAATTGCATGAGTGATTAGGTAAGAGTGTGACCTATTACTGTAATAAAACAACCCACAGGGCAGCATTGGGTTGGCCAAAAAGTTTGTTCATAATAGCTTCTGGAAAAACCCAAACGAACTTTTTGGCCAACCCAATTCTATTACTACTTTAGGAGCCAATGGCATAATATTAGTTTTTAACAG
This sequence comes from Aepyceros melampus, assembly GCA_006408695.1. Classification (NCBI taxonomy): domain Eukaryota; kingdom Metazoa; phylum Chordata; class Mammalia; order Artiodactyla; family Bovidae; genus Aepyceros; species Aepyceros melampus. The sequence continues at coordinate 108,399 of SJXQ01010562.1, forward strand.
ACAGCAAGTAACATTCATTAGCAGACTTTTTGTGTCCTTCTGCTCACATTTAATGCATGAGGTTAGAGCCTAACGTTAAAGCTATTTTAATACCCAATCTTCTTTCAGATCACTTTGAAAAATCTAAGTCTGCCTTGGGTCGTCCTCAGTAGAATGGAAATTGGGAAGGCAGTGAATTGCTTTTGTTTTTATGTCACCATGTCCATAATGAGGCAATGTTTTTAAAAAGAAAACAATCAGAAAGTTCAAGGCGCAATACCTTGTAACTTTGTACTCTTTTGTAACCCAAAGTGATAATACTTACAAACCTGGTAATTTTGCTTTCTAAATCTCAGATAGCTTTCTCTCAGTTGCCAAAAGTGCATTCTGTAAATTACATATACTTCCGTCAGTATTTAAATTCCCATTTGTATCCCAGTAGAAACACACATTTCCTGAAGAAAAGAAGGAAGCTGACATCTTTAAGCTTGGATTAAGTCTTTTTAAGATGGAAAAAACTTTTGGCAGGATCTGAGTTCTTCCTACTCCAGTGGAATTTGGAAACTTGTCCCTTATTTCATGAACGTTACTTTACAAATTATAAAACATACTGGTACCACAACAACCAACCCCACAGAGTATATATGTAGCTTTTGATGGTAACCTGGGCAGGGGGGAAGGCAAAAAAACCCTTTGTTTAAAAATTGAAGTATAGCTGATGTAAGATAGTATATAAATTACAGGTGTAGAGTATAGTGATTACCAATTTTTAAAGATTATACTCCACTTATGTTACTATAAAATAATGGCTATATTTCCCTTGTTATAAAACATATTCTTTTTTGCTTTCTGTTTTACATATTCTTATAATTTATTTTATACATAATAGTTTGTACTTCTTAATTACCTACCCCTAAACTGTCCCTCCTCCTCCCCTTTCCAAAAGTCACTTAATTTTAAACTTGAGGGTTTGTGAGGATACTTTCTATTTTCATTATCCCAGGCTTCCCTTGACCTTTCACTCAGGGAGACCATGTGATGCCGATTCATTCAAGTCTAGAGTGTGAGGAACATTATTTTACTGGGTTAGACATATAAAGTCAGTACAGTTGATGAAACAGGAACAAGCAAAATGAAACCTCAAACCAGGCTGATAAATAGTCTCAGGATTATCCCAGTTTTCTTGTTCTCTGGGTTCACTACCTCCCTTGGAAAATCTATTTCCATTTTTTTAAGAGGTTCAGACAACCAAATTAACGAGTGGTCATTGCAACCTTCACTTGGAAAACACTTTGTTTTATGAACATCCTGACATTTATAGCAAAACCGAGGCAAACTGGCCAGTTGGTATTTCGAGGGGGCCCACTGTGTGTCAAGTTTTGACCAGGCTGTAGGCTGACAGCTGCAGAATGAGACCCCCAACTGCCCCTGGCTGAACGCAGCAAAGCACCAATGACGAAGACCAACACAGCACACTGTGGGCTCCAGGGAAGAAGCAGGCGTGTTGGAGCCTTCTGGCCCGCAGACCTGTCAGGGGAAGCACACTGATCGAAACCGCCCACCCTGGCCAGGCATCAGAGTAACCATCTGCATGAGTTGTCTTACGATAAGTTGTCCTGATAAGGAACATGAAACTAATAAGCCACCACCAACCAAAAGAGTTCGGGAAAGGTCAAAAGGAGATACCACGTGTCCGACCACCACCCAGAATCCTTCTCTCTGGCATCCGTCTTAGCTGAACAGGCGTGCACCACCAGGAAGGACTCTGAGTCAGAATGATTGGCTAAGGACAACCTGGAAACTAATCCCATCACCATAAAACCCGAGACGGCGAGCCACGGGGCAGAGCAGTTCTCCTGAGTTCCCTTACCCTACTGCTCTCCACCCAGGTGCCCTTTCTCAATAAAATCTCTTGCTTTGCAGGACATGTGTCTCCTCGGACAATTCATTTCTGAGTGTTAGACAAAAGCCCAGTTTCGGGCCCTGGAAGGGGTCCCCCTTCAGGCAACAGACCTAATCAAGTCTGGAGCTGAGAAGGATTCCCTACTAAAGAGACTCTTAAGCTGAAGCCTAAATAAAGAACAGCTGTTAAGCTGGTGCAGAAAGGATAGAGAAAGCTGAGGGGAAGAGTGGGTAGGTACACTTGAGAAATGGAGATAAATATAGCGCAGCTGGAAAAAGTGAGCGATGAGGCTGAAGAAAAGGTAAGAGCCACACCATACAGAGTCTGGTGGGCCAGAAGAGGGAACCTAGAATTGATTGCCAACCACTGATCCGTTCCAAGCAGAGAAGTCATACGATCCGACTGTTATGATTGTTGGTGGTATTTTAGGCCACTCTGGCTGCAGTTGGGGTGGAAGCAGAGAATCTAGTTTCTTTCTTCTGATAAAACCAAATATAGACGTGAACATGCATAGGTACCACACGCACTCCTTCTTCTAATTTAACAAACCCTCCAGTTAAGTAGGAGGGTCCTCTGAGCAGCAGGATGCAGGTACAAAGCTATTTTCCAGTGTTAATAAGCTTCCTGTGGTCAAAGGAAACTGTTACAATTCATAGCTGGGGTTTGCCCAGATATGATATTAAAGAAAAGCATTCTTTATTCTGGGAAGTAGTTTTCTAATCACGCAAATGTCAGTGGGATACCCACTGTCCTTTAGTAGCTCTCCAAGCCAGTAATGTAATCCAAAAGCAAATGCTCTGATGTTATTAAGTGTCTCCTTTAATAAATGAAAAGGCTGTTCCACTGTGAGAAAGACATATCTTTACAGAAAAACTCTGCTCGTCACAGAGTTCTGCATTTTTGTGGAGAATATCATTTAACAAACCCAGGGATTCTCCTGGTGGTCCTGTGGTTAAGAATCTGCACTTCCACCACAGGGAGCACGGGTTTGTCCTCCCTGGTCAGGGAACTAGGATCCCACGTGCCATGTGGCATGATCAGATAAATAAATTAAAACAAACAAAACAGTTACCAGCTAGGAGGCTCTGCTCAGTTTAGTTGCTCAGTAGTGTCCGACTCTTTGTGACCCCATGGACTGCAGCATGCCAGGCCTACCTGTCCATCACCAACTCCCAGAGCTTGTTCAAACTCATGTGCATTGAGTCGGTGATACTATCCAACCACCTCATCCTCTATTGACCCCTTCTCCTCCTACCTTCAATCTTTCCCAGCATCAGGGTCTTTTCCAATGAGTCGGCTTTTCGCATCAGGTGGCCAAAGTATTGGAGCTTCAGCATCAGTCCTTCCAATGAATATTCAGGACTGACTGGTTTGATGTCCTTGCAGGCCAAGAGACTCTCAAGAGTCTTCTCACTGCTCTGCTAGGCTTGTAGTAAAGGGAACAGAGAGAGATGCTGTGGAATACAAAGAAGACGTGCTGATTCCTGATGTAATGTGCTAGGGAGGGATGCTCCAAGGAGGGCTCTTGATGGCTGGTTGTGTGGGGGTGCCATTCACTGACCAGTGTGACCCCAGAGGAGCCAGAGGGGGTGTGGAGGAGTGTGAGTATATTCGGATGCACTCAGTGTCGACCAAGTGCCAGTAGAGGTAAACAAATAAGTAAGACTGGAGGTCAGAAGCCAGGGAGGAGTGAAAGAATTGAGGGTGGAAGTTGTAGGCACATCAGTGCTCTCTGAAGCCAAGTGTGGTCTAGGAGAGAGAGCAGGATGGGAGGGGAAGGGTCACCTACAGACCCAGAGAAAGCCTGGACCATCCCAACAGCCTCCCCTGCAGCCCCTTGCCTCCACCCTTGTCCCCAGTAGCCTATTCTCCACAGAGAATCTAGGGTGATTATTTTAAAATTAAAATCATTATTTTACTCAAAGCCCTCCAATGACCTCTAAGTTCACTTGAAATAAAGCCAAGTCCTTACAGTGCCTGGAAAATGTCTCAAGATCTACCCCGCCCCTCTCCTCACCAAAGACCACTTCTCTGACTGCATCTCCACATCCACCCCTCTCCCGCTGGGCTCACTCTGCTCCAGCCTCACTGATTTCTTGCTGCTCCTCAAATGTACCAAGTACTCCCCTGCCCCAGGGCCTTTGCACTGGCTGTTGCTTTTGCCTGAATGGTCTTCTAAATATTCTATATGTGTTACTTCCAACTTCCTGAGGTCTCTAGTCAAAAATCAGCCAATCAGTGAGGACTTCCCTGAGTATGCTATCCTAAATTGCAGCGTTCATCCATTCCCCTTTCCCTACTGAAACTCAGTAATGTCTGATATATGTCCACTAGACATATGGTTCGTTATATACAATACAGTGTTATACAATGCAGTAGTATATATTATATACATTTACTATGTGTCAGTCGTCATCTGATACCATATGTGTTAATTTCTACAATTTCCCAGCCCCATGCATAACTCATGAAACCAGCAACTTAATGCTGTTCACTGCTGCATCCCTAGAGCCAAGAAAATTTCCTGGCCTGAAATACGCCCTTGCTAAATTATTTGTGGAATGAACAAATCCCAACATTTCATGACACCACAGAAGAGCAGAAGGGATTGAGGATGTAAGAGGAAACCAAGAAAAGAGTGTCACTAAAATCAAAGACGAGTGCGCTGATAAAAGCAAGAGTTAACACTTAGTGTTGCTTATCGCTATCTCGGGTTCAGAAGATCCCCTGGAGGAGGGCAGGACAACCCACTCTAACATTCTTGCCTGAAGAATCCTGTGGACAAAGGAGCCTGGCAAGCTACAGTCCAAACAGTCACAGAGAGCTGGACACGACTGAAGTGACTTAACACGCACCCACATTGCTGCAGCAGACACTGTGCTCACCGTTACATGAACTATCTCATTTAGACCTGGCTGCAATCCTAAGAGGAAGTTAAGTAATTTCCCAAGGTTACCATGTGTACTACATCCTGCTAAGAGAGGAATTAAATTGAATCCTAAAAACTGCCCACTGAACTGATTCACGTGGAGACCACTGGTGACTTAAACAAAAATCTGGCAGCTTCCGGACTGGAGAAGAGTGAGAGGTGAGAGGAAGGGGAGGAAATGAGGACAGGGAAGCAGCCACAATTTTTAAAGATTATGCTCCATTTATAATCATAAAATGTTGGCTGTATTCCTTGTGCTGTAAGATATATCCTTGTAGTTTACTTTATACATAGTAGTTTGTACCTCTCACTCCCTTACCCCTGTCTCGCCCCTTCTCACTTCCCTCTCCCCACTGGTAACCACTAGTTTGTTTTCTATATCTGTGAATCTGCTTCTGCTGCTGCTAAGTCGCTTCAGTCGTGTCTGACTCTGTGCGACCCCGTGGACTGCAGCCTACTAGGCTCCCCCGTCCATGGGGTTTTCCAGGCAAGAGTACTGGAGTGGGTTGCCATTGCCTTCCCCTTCTAGTTTATTGTATTTGTTAGATTCCACATATAATGATATCATACAGTATTTGTCCTTCTCCAACTTATTTCACATAGCATAATACCCTCCAAGTCCTTCCACATTGCTACAAATTTCATCCTTTTTATGACTGAGTAGTATTGTGGTGTGTCATGTGACTTAGCAGCAGCAGCAGCAGTATTCCAGTGTGTTTGTATACGTGTGTGTGTGTGTGTGTGTGTATTCTCTCTCTCTCTCTCTTCAATACTTCCTAAATGAGGCTTACTTAGGGCAAGATCATACATGACTGCAGCCTAGTACCAACTCCCAACTGGGGCCATTTCTTATGGAGACATGGAGACATGGCCATCTCCAGTTAAAGGGACAGAGAACAGAACCACAAAGGCTTTACTATAAAAATTTAAAACATCAAGTCCTGCTCTTTAGTTATCACTGTATGTTACAAATATATGTATGTGTCTATACACACACTCTCCTTTATTTATTCATCTGCTGATGGACATTAGATTGTTTCCATATCTTGACTATTATAAATAATGCTGGTATGAACACTGGGGTGTATGTATCTTTTGAGTTAGTGTTTTTAGTGTTTTCAGATATATACCCAGGAGTGGATATATGGGACTTCTATTTTTAGTTTTTTGTGAAACCTCCATACTGTTTTCCACAGTGGCTGCACTAATTTACAATCAAGGTGGGTTTTATTTTAGGTGACAACGAAATAATGTCAATTTCTAAAACCCAACCCCTTTCAGAGTTTTGCTTAGCAACGCTATGGGAGCAATCAGCACAGATAAGGTATTTGTTTTCCATGTTTCCTGCTCCAAAGAAATTCAGATTTTTTGCTTACAAATTTGGTTTTTAAAAGTCCTTGGCTAGGCATAAAACTTGCATCCCACATCCTACAAGATGGAAAAATCTACAGAAAAGATGTGTAATTGGGTCAACATAACAAAGAAACAAAAAGAAGACCTACTCCAGTTCTCTCGGAAGGCTGAAAATTCAGAGCTTTAGAAAAATCAATGGAGCCATACTATTTTGTGACAACCTGGAACCAGACCCCACACTGTACATGGGGGAAGAAAACCTAGCTGGCTAGTTGTTCTGGGCAAGCCACTGTCGAGCTCTGTCACCTTGCGCAATCTGTCCAACGTCAGTGTCAGAGTGATGTTTATTATGGCTCCCTTGGTTCTGGGCAGAATCAGAGGAGGAGGAGCCAGAAAAACTGCTTTATGCAAATGCAACCCTATTTCTTGTGATTGAAGGTGAGTAAGCAATAAAAGAGGGCTTCCCTGGAGGCTCAGCGGTAAAGAATCTGTCTGCAGTGCAGGAGACCCAGTTCAATCCCTCAGTAGGGAAGATCCCCTGGAGGAGGGCATGGCACTCTAGTACTCTTGCCTACCTAGAGAATCCCATGGACAGAGGAGCCTGGCACCTGCAGTTCATAGAGTCGCACAGAGTCAGATACGACTGAGGCGCCTAAGCAGCAGCAAGCATTAAAAGATACTCCTAATAATGTATGCAAGCTGACAGCAACCGGTTGGATATGTGTACAAACATTCACCAATGATTCAAGGGAACAAAAAAACTTCAGTGATTGCTTAACAATTACACATGTCGTTTATTTAGAAACACCTGCATACTTACTGTTAATTCCTACCACTGGTGCTGCAGAAGCCGACTGACAATGAGGTTAAGCCAGGCCTAAGCTTGAAGCCCTGTCTGCTCTCAGAAAATGCAGAGTGTGACATACTTACTTTCAGTTTGCTCTGAATCTGATAGTGTAACAATTCTGTACCCAAATCCTGGCACATAGTAAATGCATTACTAACCAAAGAAAAACCAGTACAGCCAGTCTAATTATAGACCCGACAGGCTTTAAGCCTCTCTTCAGTAGTTCCTAATTGAGGCTTACTTAGGGCAAGATCATACACGACTGCAGCCTGGTATCTACTCCCCAACTGGGGCCATTTCTTATGGAGACACGGAGACATAGCCATCTCCAATTAAAGGGACAGAGAACAGAACTACAAGGGCTTTTCTTTTAAAATTTAAAACATCAAGTCCTTCCCTTAAGTATCACTGTACATTACAGATACTGAAAAACTTGAATGGGGGCAGAGGTGGTGGACTAACTGTTACAGAGACCAAAAGCATCAAGTGTTTCATTTATGTCACATTCTGGGCTCCCAGAACCTCTGAGTAGAAGTGAATCAATCCCACACCCAAGCAGATAACAGCTAAATCACTCTCTCCACACAATTCTTCCCGGCATCCTCCTCTATCTCTGCAAAACAAGATTGGTTCTCCTTCCTCTCCCTGACCCCAGGGCCTAGGTCCTTGGCGGCCCAATGACAGTAACACTTGAATCACACCACCTTCTGGGCTGCTGCGGCTGCAGTTAGCAACAGCCGAGGTGGGGCTGGGGAGAGCATAACTTTGACTTGTGACTTCGAAAAGAGTTGCCTCTGGTGGGAAGCGGTAAAGAATCTGCCTGCCAATGCAAGAGATGCAAGTTTGATCCCTGGTCTGGGAAGATCTCACGTGCCACGGAGCAACTGAGCTCCTTTGCCACAACTATTGAAGTTGTACTCCAGGGCCCGTGAGCTGCAAATACTGAGCCTGTGCACCTAGAGCCTGCGCTCGGCAACAAAAGAAGCCACCACAGTCAGAAGCCCATGCACCGCAACGAAGAGTGGCTCCTGCTAGCCGCAACAAAGACCCAGCGTGACCATAAATAAAAAAAAATTTTTTTTAATATTAAAAAAGAGTTGCCTCCTAAGGCTTCTGGGAATTCTCCTTGCCACCAAGTCAGCCCTGGCTAAGATCACGAGTATGCCTATGCCTGCGTGCTCAGTTGTGTCCAACTCTTTGCAACCCTCTGAACTGTAGGCTGCCAGGCTCCTCTGTCCATGGAATTTTCCAGGCAAGAATACTGGAGTGGGTTGCCATTGCTTCCTCCAGGGGATCTTCCCTACCCTGGAATCAAACCCAGGTCTCCTGCAGCTCCTGCATTGCAAGCAGGTTCTTTACCACTGAGTCACCTGGGAAGCACCAGGATCATGAGTATTATCAATCACAAAAAAAAAGCAAGGAGGAGTAGGAGAGAAGGAGTGGGAGGATGGGAAGGGGGGAGAAGAGGGGTAGGAGAGAAAGAGGAAGAAAAAGGCAGTGCAATCCTTCTTTACTGGGTGTTTGGCACCCAAAACTGAAATTGGACTTCCCAACACAGGAATTGAACCAGGGTCTCCTGCAGTATAGGCAGATTCTTTACCAACTGAGCTATCAGGGAATCCCCAAAATTGGACTAGGAAGTAAATATGATTGAAACCAAGTCCCCCTAAGACTGACTTACCAACTTGATGATTAATCTCTCTCCAAAACTTCATTCCCATTCTTGTCCCCTCTGACCTCAATTCTGTGCTAACTGAACACTAACTAATCAACCAGAGTCAGATGACCAAGACTGCTGTTGTTGACAACAGTGTTAATGTACTAAAATTGTTTGTATAGATGAGAATTGCTCTTATAGATGTCATTTTCAACATACAAACTCAGGTTGTTTCTCCTGGGCATGATGAGCTCACAGATTCCGCATGAGCCAAGGCCAGAGAATCATAAACCAAAGACATCCTGACTCTAGAAACCACAGTTAAGAAATATCACAGAAATGTCACAAGATGATGATGACCAGTTTCTTTGTTCTTCTCCTTTAAAAAGACTCCTAAACTCAAAGACCACATTGGAGTGGATCTCCTCCTCCCATCCTTGGCGCTCTCCAAGAAATCCTCACTTTGCTGCAGGTTCCCACTGCCAGAATTTGGTTTTCTGCACCACAGGCACACAAGCCCTTTGCTTGGTCACATGATGATGGTCAGCATGGGAAACCTTCCACAAATACCTCCGACCAGGCTTTCCCTCCTCCCTTTCTGCAGCTGGCCCGCCCTCCGCGCCTTGGTCAGCCTGCATTGCTCACCATTCCCTACACATGCTGACCTGTCCCATCTCCATGCTGGCTTTTTTTTTGTTTGTTTGTTTTTTTGCTGATGGCGAAACCTCTCCTCATGGCAAACAGAAGGGGAAAAAGTGGAAATAGTGACAGATTTTCTTGGACTCCAGAACACTGAGGATGGTGACTGAAGCCATGAAACTAAAAGATGCTTGCTCCTTGGAAGGAAAGCTATGACCAACCTAGACAACATATTAAAAAGCAGAGACATCACTTTGCCAACAAAGGTCTGTATAGTCAAAGCTATGTTTTTTCCAGTAGTCATGTATGGATGTGACAGCAAGACCATAGAGAAGGCTGAACACCAAAGAACTGATACTTTCGAACTGTGGTGCTGGAGAAGACTCTTGAGAGTCCCTGGATAGCAAGGAGATCCAACCAGTCAATTATAAAGGAAACCAACCTTGAATATTCATTGGAAGGAAGCTCCAGTACTTTGGCCACCTAATACAAAGAGCCGACTCATTGGGAAAAACCCGGATGGTGAGAAACAAGACTGAAGGCAAAAAGGGGGCAGCAGAGGACGAGGTGGTCAGACAGCATCACTGAATCAATGGGCACGAGTATGATCAAAGTCTGGGAGATGGTGAAGGACAGGGAAGCCTGGCGTGCTGCAGTCCATGGGGTTGTAAAGATTGGGATAAGACTTAGGCACTAAACAACAGCAATCCCTCCTCTCTCACAGGAACCCCACCCTTCCAGGCCCAGATCAAATGCTCCTCCCCAAAGGAGTCTTCCTCAATTACCAGAAGCAATAACTTCTTCATCTCACCCCAAATAATCTTCTGTCTACAACAGTAAGTAAAGTTGGTAATAAGATTAGTGAGCACATACTATGGGACAAGAATCACGTGACACAGTTGATAGTTTTTTCCCTTTAATCCTCACAGTGACCTCCATGTGGACACACCATTACTGTTCCCTTCTGTAGATGAGAAAACCGCGGCTGAGAAATATTAGGTATTTTAGAAGGGCAGTGAGGGCAGTGGGCTGGAGTAGCTTGACTCCAGAGCTCACACGCTGTCCTGCACATTGCCTTGTACTGTAATATACACGTGTCCCATCTGCTCTGTGAATTTTGAGGTCGTATATCTTCGGCTATCCCATTATATTAACTCAGGGCCTGGCTCAAAGGGGTGCTTGAATTTGAACAAAAGTAACTTGGTGCTGTTTTATGCATTTCTAGAGTTATCCCATTATATTAACTCAGGGCCTGGTTCAAAGGGGTGTTTGACTTTGAGCAAAAGTAACTTGGTGTTGTTTTATGCATTTCTAGATAGATCACTATGCCTGATTTTCCCAGGCATATGATCTCTCTCTCTATTTCATCCAGCAAAAAGGCTTCAGGACAAGTAAAGAATGGCAATTATAACTGGCCATCCAAGGTCAAGAATCCAAGACTCAGGAAGTAGGAGAAATCTGATCCTTAAAACATTCAAGACGCATCAAAAGGGCCTGCAGGACATGGGCACCACTGTTTCCTAATTTTGGTGACCGGATATCTGAGACATGTAAGAACTGCCTTTGTGCACATCAGATAGATCACTTAGAATGGCGAGTCCTGGGAGGGTCTTTCTTTCCAGGTAAGTTTATTATAAATGTATGTCTGCTGCAGTCAACATTCCTTTAGATTCTCTGTTTTCAGTCTCATGGAGAATGACAGACTCTTGTTGAGAGAATAAGGCAAGGCGGCTCAAACAGCAGGTGGGCTCTCCTGCTAAGTGGACTTGGTCTCAATGTCCTGTGGAGGAGAAAGTTTCCCACGACTCTCGCAGGGTCCCTCTTGTTGCTGTTATTTAGTCCCTCAGGCGTGACCAACTCTTTTGTGAACCCATGGACTACAGCCTGCTGTGTTCCTCTGTCCATGGGATTTGCCAGGCGAGAATACTGGAGGGGTAGCCATTTCCTTCTCCAGGGGATCTTCCCAACCCAGGGATAGATCCTGTGTTTTCTGCATTGCAGTTAGATTTTTTTTTTTTTTAATTAAAGGATAATTGCTTTACAGAATTTTGTGGTTTTCTGTCATACAGCAACAAGAATCAGTGCAGGCAGATTCTTTACCACTGAGCCACCAGGGAAGCCCTAGGGTCCCTGACAGGGCCGGAAAAGTAAACTGACAGGAGAAAAGCATACAGCTTGATTTAACACAAGATACTCATATGGAAGTGAAGACCCCAGGAAGCAGTTAAGCCTGTGGACTCTTACACAAGGTTGGACGGAGAATGCACCGTGGTGAAGGAATGTGACAGGTTAAGGAATATGAAGTAACTGCAATAAACTGAGGGAAACCAGCAAAGCTTGTTTGTTCAGATGCTCTCTGAGTACCTTTGTCTTTGGAGATAAGGATGCTCCTTTCCTCAGGGTGTAGGAAGGACACCTCTCACAGAAGGGTTTTACGATCTGTGTTGGAAGAAGGGAGAGGAAAGGTCAGAGTGACCTTCCTGCCTGTATTGTTCATTCAGCTTACAATATTCAATACAACAAGGGCCATACAGCATAAAATATGCATACACCAAGGGCCCCATTGGGGTAGTATGTCCTGAACCCCTTCACTCCCAATTCTGCCCCATGTTTGTGAAGTAAGACTTAACATTTGAGCCTGGGTCTGCTTGTCTGATCATCAGCACCTCTTCATCCATAAGATGACTGGAGGACAGAATACAATAATGCCTATAGAGTCCACAGTACAGTGTACTCAGAAAGTGAGGTCGCTCAGTCGTGTCCGACTCTTTGCGAGTCCATGGACTGCAGGCCACCAGGCTCCTCCTTCCATGGGATTCTCCAGGCAAGAGTACTGGAGTGGGGTGCCATTTCCTTCTCCAGGGGAATAATCTTCCTGACCCAGGGATCGAACCCAGGTCTCCCACATTCCAGGCAGACGCTTTAACCTCTGAGCCACCAGGGAAGCCCCAAAAGTGCTAGCTCTAATTATTTAGTGATTACTATTACTAATATCAGAGGTCTTCCTTGGTGGCTCAGTGGTGAAGAATCCACCTGCCAACCAAGGGATTCGATCTCTGGTCTGGGAAGATCCCCTGGAGAAGGAAATAGCAACCCGTTCCAGTATTCTTGTCTGGAGAACTCCATAGAGTTTGGCAGGCTACAGTCCATGGGGTCACAAAAAGTCAGACATGACTTAGTGACTGAACAACAACAATTACTAATATTAAACGGCCACGTTGGAAATCATGGTTTATAGCTCACAGGAACATTTTTTTCATCTGAAAAATTCCTCACTGAAGTCTACTGGTTAGTGCTATTTTTTTCTGGTCTGCAGAGCCAACAGTGAATACAGATACCCACACCTCTCAACATAAAAGAGGGGAGATAAACCGTAGAGGGACCATCTAACAATTAAACTGCTTGAAATCTGAGACTGTCAGCACTCCCTCTTTCCTACCCAACAGAAGATGCCTCCTATGGATGTTGCCCTTTGTCCAACCTCAGTTCCCTAAGATCCTACTTCTAAGAGCCTAGCCCCTTTCCCTAGCAACTTACAATGATGATTCTTAAACTTTAGAGGCCATGAGAATCATTGAAGGTGTTTAACAAATGCAGATTCCCAGGCCCACTACAAGGGATTATGATTTAATAAAGAGCATCCCAAGTGATTTCAACATCAGGGGTTCTGGGTGCCATTGAAGGTGTTTAACAAATGCAGATTCCCAGGCCCACTACAAGGGATTATGATTTAATAAAGAGCATCCCAGGTGATTTCAATATCAGGGGTTCTGGGTGCCATACTCTGAAATGCCTGGGCAGTGACTGACACCTTAGAAATATTTAACATGTGTAAGTTTATTTCCTGCATCAGAAAAAGACTGAAAATCTTCTTTTAATTTTCTAACACTCTATCTGCATTTTAAAAAACAATGCTCATTTTCAACCTAATCCTTGGATTCTAAGATAAGGAGTGTGTCTTCTAGTTATAACTTATTAGCTATTGTCTATTATTGTCTATCAGGTATGCTGAGTAGTTTTAAAGTCTCCGTTAACTTAGTGTTGTTGATGAAACACACTGAAAAGTTATTCCATTGTTCCTTCCCAAAGTTGTAGATTAGTGTATTATTTTAAGACAGGCCAAGATCTTGACATTGATTATCAGTGTCAGTTCAGTTGCCTAGTCGTGTCCGACTCTTTGTGACTCCATGAATCGCAGCACGCCAGGCCTCCCTGTCCATCACCAACTCCCGGAGTTCACTCAGACTCATGTCCATCGAGTCGATGATGCCATCCAGCCATCTCATCCTCTGTTGTCCCCTTCTCCTCCTGCCCCCAATCCCTCCCAGCATCAGAGTCCTTTCCAATGAGTCAACTCTTCGCATGAGGTGGCCACAGTATTACTGGAGTTTTAGCTTTAGCATCAGTACTTCCATAAAACACCCAGGACTGATCTCCTTTAGAATGGACTGGTTGGATCTTCTTGCAGTCCAAGGGACTCTCAAGAGTCTTCTCCAACACCACAGTTCAAAAGCATCAATTCTTTGGTGCTCAGCCTTCTTCACAGTCCCACTCTCACATCCATACATGACCACAGGAAAAACCATAGCCTTGACCAGACGGACCTTTGTTGGCAAAGTAATGTCTCTGCTTTTGAATATGCTATCTAGATTGGTCATAACTTTCCTTCCAAGGAGTAAGCATCTTTTAACTTCATGGCTGCAATCACCATCTGCAGTGATTTTGGAGCCCAGGAAAATAAATTCAGCCACTGTTTCCACTGTTTCCCCTGTTTCCCCATCTATTTCCCATGAAGTGATGGGACCGGATGCCATGATCTTCGTTTTCTGAATGTTGAGCTTTAAGCCAACTTTTTCACTCTCCTCTTTCACTTTCATCAAGAGGCTTTTTAGTTCCTCTTCCCTTTCTGCCATAAGGGTGGTGTCATCTGCATATCTGAGGTTATTGATATTTCTTCCGGCAATCTTGATTCCAGCTTGTGTTTCTTCCAGCCCAGCATTTCTCATGATGTACTCTGCATAGAAGTTAAATAAGCAGGGTGACAATATACAGCCTTGACATACTCCTTTTCCTATTTGGAACCAGTTTGTTGCTCCATGTCCAGTTCTAACTGTTGCTTCCTGACCTGCATACAGGTTTCTCAAGAGGCAGGTCAGGTGGTCTGGTATTCCCATCTCTTTCAGAATTTTCCACAGTTTATTGACATTGATTATAATATATATAATAAATAATTTGTAAAATTATATGTTATAACATATAGTTATACAAGTGATATATATATATATATAACCAATCATCAGAGGTCTGGAACAGAGGACATCAGGAGAGAATGCAGTTGCAAATACCAGACCTGCCTCAGAATTGACCAATGAGAGTATTCATTTCTTTCCCTTGACTCCAGTGACTGGGGACAGCACAGTATCAATACTTAAAACCAATAAGACCATAAACTCTAGGGGCAGACTGCGTGAGTTTCAAATCCAGCTCCTATACTCACTTTACTATGTGATTCTAGGCAAGTTATCTAACGGCTCTGTGCCTTAATTTCTTCATCTATGAAATGGGAGGTTGGAAGAATAGAGTTGGTTCATAGTAAGTATTATTATTATTGGATGCTATTATCGGATGGTCATGTGACCCAAACCAAGCCAAAGACACTCGGTCCCAGAACTTTTGCTGGATATACTTCTAGAGTCGCTAAATTGGTAAACATATGAGAACTGCCAGGGGCCACCTGTGGAGAAAGTCTTCCTGAGACTGAGTTTCCCACAGAAGAGAGAGCTGAGAGACAGGGCAGTCATTTCTAGGGTTTGTTCTTGCTTGAGACCAGAACCTAGTCATGCCTGGACATCTAGGGGAGGACTTTTCAATGACCTGGCCTATGAACTCCCTGTTTTCTCTGTTTGAGTTGGGAGTTCGGATGGTCATGTGACCCAAACCAAGCCAAAGACACTCGGTCCCAGAACTTTTGCTGGATATACTTCTAGAGTCGCTAAATTGGTAAACATATGAGAACTGCCAGGGGCCACCTGTGGAGAAAGTCTTCCTGAGACTGAGTTTCCCACAGAAGAGAGAGCTGAGAGACAGGGCAGTCATTTCTAGGGTTTGTTCTTGCTTGAGACCAGAACCTAGTCATGCCTGGACATCTAGGGGAGGACTTTTCAATGACCTGGCCTATGAACTCCCTGTTTTCTCTGTTTGAGTTGGGAGTTGGTGCTTCCCTGATAGCTCAGTTGGTAAAGAACCACCTGCAATGCAGGAGACCTCGGTTCGATTCCTGGGTCAGGAAGATCCGCTGGAGAAGGGATAGGCTAACCATTCCAGTATTCTGGGCTTCCCTGGTGGTTCAGCTGGTAAAGAATCCGCCTGCAATGCAGGAGACCTGGGTTTGATCCCTGGATTGGGAAGATCCCCTGCAGAAGGGAAAGGCTACCCACTCCAGTATTCTGGCCTTGAGAATTCCACAGACTCTACAGTCCATGGGGGTCACAAAGAGTGGGACACGACTGAGCAACTTTCTTTTTTTTGTGTGTGTGTGATTGCTAATGTTTATTTATTTATTTATTTATTTTCCAGCGATCCCACTGCTGGGCATACACACCAAGGAAACCAGAATTGAAAGAGACACGTGTACCCCAATGTTCATCGCGGCACTGTTTGTAATAGCTAGGACATGGAAACAACCTAGATGTCCATCAACAGATGAATGGATAAGAAAGTTGTGGTACATATACACAATGGAGTATTACTCAGCTATTAAAAAGAATACATTTGAATCAGTTTTAATGAGGTGGATGACGCTGGAGCCGATTATACAGAGTGAAGTAAGCCAGAAAGAAAAACATCAATACAGTATACTTACACATATATATGGAATTTAAATGATGGTAATGAGCAACTTTCACTTCACTTCACTTCCTATTACCTGCAAAAAAAGAATTTTGACCTGGTTTTATTGAGACATAATTCAGAATACAATTCACTCAATTAAAGCATACAATTCCTTCAGTGGTTTTTAGTACATTTCCAGAGTTGTGCAACCATCAGAGGTCTGGAATAATCTGGAATCATCACTATAATGTAGGAGTTTTGATCCAAAACTCCTCAGAAATGGCTCAGGAGACAT
Organism: Aepyceros melampus; assembly: GCA_006408695.1. NCBI lineage: Eukaryota > Metazoa > Chordata > Mammalia > Artiodactyla > Bovidae > Aepyceros > Aepyceros melampus. Next base: position 124,832 of record SJXQ01010562.1, read on the forward strand.
GAGGTGTGGAAGGTGGTGGGGACAGACTTGTGCAAATCTGCTTGCAAAAGCATCACAATTTTGAAAATACCTTTAAAGTTGGAATCATCAACTTTTTGATTTGAAAGTGGCTTCCAGCTCAGCACAGCATAATGGAAAAGGAAGTGAACTGGAATTAGAACCCTTAGTTTCTTTATTATTATTATTATTTGTTAAGGTCTATATTGAATTTGTTACAGTATTGCTTGGGCTTCCCTGGTGGCTAAGACAGTAAAGAATCCACCAGCAATGTGGGGGATCTGGGTTCGATCCCTGGGTTGGGAAGATCCCCTGGAGGAGGGCATGGCAACCCACTCCAGTATTCTTGCCTGGAGAAACCCATGGAAAGAGGAGCCTGGAGGGCTACCATCTATGGGATCATAAAGAATCAGACATGACTGAACCACTAAGCACAGCACAGTATTGCTTGTTTTATATTTGGGGGCTTTTTGGCCTCAAGAGATGTGGGGTCTTAGCTTCTCAACCAGGAATGAAATCCATACCCGCTGCATTGGTAGGCAAAGTCCCAACCACTGGACCAGCAGGAAATTCTCTAGAACTCCTAGTTTCTTTTGAGGGAAATTATAAAATCCTTATGATCCCTACACAATTCTATGCTTTTAGTTAAATCCTGTCAGGTTCTTGACAAAAATGAAAACCAAAGAGGGTAAGCCAACTGCCCAAAGTCGACAGAGGTATTTACTGTTAGATATATTCATGGATACAGTTCAGTTTTCTGTTGCTAGTTTCAAGTAGTTTTACTTTTTCTGCAAGATTTCATACTCAAGATCCAGTTCAATCTCTTGAAATGCTTGGAGGTTAAGAAAGTCTTTGAAATACTAATCAAATGATCATCCATTCATTCTAGAAATACATTGTGATTAAGGATATTCCCCAAACTTATGTTCAGTCTCAGTGTATCTCTCTTCAGATATCATTCTACCTATAGAGGAAAATTAATATACTTTCTTTAAAGCAAAATATGATAGTTAATTGCAAAAATATTCGATAGTATTTAACACGTTAGGTAGATAACAGGCTGGCAAGTTTCTACACATTTGTACAATAATCTTGGTTTGCAGGATCAGGAGGTTTCATTACAAAGTCCTGCTGGGGATAAGACTGATGGTTAAGGGAATGACTGCATTTTTCATCTACTAACAACAAAAATAAAAAGATTTGATAACCAAACTGAAAATTTAGAATAGTTTCACTCCTAACATCTCGTGAGGCTTTAGATTAATTATCAAAGGCATAAAGAACTCTAGCTGTTATTAATCTTAAATCTGCCTATCTGGGCACAAAATAAGTCTACATACAGGCTTTTGAAATTTTTAGAAACACACTTCCTGGAAGAATCTGAGAGTCTGGATCTGGCCAACAAAAGGTAATCCAGACTGGGGCAGGATGCATGGTATTTAGCCATATTCAAGGTCAGAAAGGCATTTGCTTTATCTGAGCTATCCTGTGAAAACACAATTAGAACACCAAGGGAAATATCACCAGCAGGGATAGTATTTGTGATCATCATTGTTTTTAGTGCATGTTTTTCTCCTCTGTGAATCTAGACAAAATTAGTTGAACCCTGTAAAAAGAGTCTACAAGCAAGAGGTGGTAAAATATTTACTCTGAGTGGTGAGACCTTTGTATGGGCTTCAAGGGGTAAACAGTGAGAAAGAGAGGAAAACAGTCCATAATTCCATCCTCCTGCTACAACTACCACGAGGGTGTTACTGCATGTCTATTTACTTTTCTCCTAAGCAGTCATTACATATACTTGAACTGAGAGGAGAAAAAGCTCTATCTAAGATGTCCTGCCAAGTCCTGCTTTTACCGAACTATCTCTTTCCCAGCACATATATTCTCTTCCTTCAAAACCAACAAGCCCTATCCCATCACCCTTGCTACAGTGGTTAATACAAGCCCAGGCTCTCCAGGGATGCAGGCAAGTAAGCATCCCCACCAGGCTGCTACCTTCATACACTTCTGACAGCCCAGCACCCCAAAGCTCTCCACTCTGTCCTCTGTCTGTAGTCTTCCAGCAGCAAATTCCTCTTTGTCCTCAAACTTCGAACATTTTCTTCACTTCCCTGTTCTAATTGAAACCTGCGGTCACTGCTTGCCCTGCTGTTCTCTCTCGCATTTTCACTGTGCTAAGGCCTGAGTCCACCTGCACAGCTGGCCTCCTCCATGTCAGTGATCTTCCTTTCTCTCTACACACCCACCTTTTAAAAGTTGTCATTAGACTCAACGACAGGCGGCTCCTTGCTGCAGTTATCAAGAGAAGGCCACCCCTTACCACTCCCTCCTCATTCCTTTTGGTTTTCCTTTGGCCGTACTGAATGGCTTGCAGGATCTTAGTTCCTCAACCAGGGATTGAACCAGGGCCCTTGGCAATGAAAGCATGGAGTCCAACCACTGGACTGCCAGGGAATTCCCTATCTGCTCTCATTCCTTAATGATTTTGGTCTCTGACTCACTGTTACCTTTGCCAACATTACTTACATTATAAAATATTTCCTGATTTCAAAATCCACAGGGGAGCCTCCCAATACTCCTGGCATCTAGGTTCCTTGACCACTTTCCCGTGTCTTGTCCTCCTTTCTAATGTCTTGTCCTCCACCCTACCCCACTGCCGCCCTCCTCCATTACAAGCATCCCACCACCACTTGCTTGACTTCCGGCTTACTCCCTTTAGTTCCCTCGCAATCCAAGGAGACCTATGAGGCTCTGATCTTACCGTCTTTTCACTATTAATAATATCCTCCATTATCTCCACTCAGCTTCTTCGGACAGCTTATCTTCACCTATGTATACTTCCAACCCCTTGCCTCTCCTTCCCATCCTAATATTCACGCAGCAAAACCTCTGCCTTGTCTCACTTACTCTGTGCCTGCATCAGTGCAGCTCAACACGGCTGGAGAAAAACATACCCATGTGACTACTCTCATCTTAAATCCATGACCAGAAACCAGGATTGCCATCTGATAATCCTGCCATCTGGTCCCTCTGCCCTCCCTCTCTCCTAGACGGTTAATTCATACCACTCTCTCCTCAAACTTCCAACACCTGCTCCTCTTCCATCCTCACTCTTGGCTCATGATTTTGCCTTCCACATCTCTTGGGGGAAAAAAAGGTAGTAATCAGAAGAGAACTTCCACAAGCTCCCCCACCGTGTCGACCCACTCACACCTGCACCCATACTCACACCTGCTTTCCCTCCTGTCACAGGTGAGCTGTCTGTGATCCTGAGGCCAAGCTTCTCTTCCTCTACACCCCAGAACTCCTTCCCTACTCAGGACATATCGCCAGCGATTCTCCCCTCTCTTTCTCCCATCATCTTATTTTCTCCCTCAGGGATCCTTTACAAAAGCACACAAACATGCTGTCATTTTTTCATCCTTAAAAATCCCTCTCTTGACCACATCTCGGTGAAAACTAAGTCAGACCTTGTCCATCCTGCTCAAAACCCCTTAGGCTCCCACCCTACTTAGAGCAAGGCCAACATCTACCAAAGACCTCCACAGGTAATCCACCCACTCCATCCTCTGTGCCTCAGCCCAGCCGGCATTTCCATTACTCCAAGCACACTCACTGGGCATGCTTTCTCAGGCCTTTGTGCGTGCGGTCCCCTCAGACTGAACAATCATTCATGCCTTCACCAGAGAGGCTCTGTTGGCCTCCCTGCAAAAGCTGCAATGCAACCATATCCCCAGTGTGCCCTATCTCTTCACTGCTTTATTTTCCTTCTTTGCATGTATTGATTTCTAACATATAGTATGCCTACTTGTTGGGTTTATTGACTGTTTCCTCCAGTCAATACCTCAGAGCTGGAATAGAAACTCTGTAAGAGCAAGAAATTTTTTTTGGTTTACTTTGTTGACTGCCAATGTTTCCTCAGCACAGGGCCTGGCTCACAGCAGGTGTTCAATAACCATCAGTTGGTTGAATGAATGGTTAAAATTAAAGATGTAAGAGTCAGATTTTATCATTTTAAAGTTTTCATAATCATGTTTATTTACGGTTCTTCTATAGCCTCTGCATTAGAGTTCTCTGAATCAAACATAAGGACCTTCATTTTATCATGTTCTCCTATAAATATGTCCCTGCCTTTCAAACAGAATTTGTTTTCAGAATGAGAAAAGTAAAAATTCTGGAGCACCTTCAGTAACTCTTTTCCTGCTTTCATTTGAGTTTATACTGAGTTTGGTTTGAAGGCGGTGGCTTTTGTGTCTGTCTTGGGGAGCAGAGAAAATCTTGGGAGGACTTGAGAAAGAATATCTGGGAGCAGAAAGCATCAATCAGAGCTTAGAAAGAGACCCATTCAGAGGGTAAGGGGAAAAAATATTGACACTGGAAAGAAACGGTGGAATCAGTCATATCACCTGAGAATATAGTTCTCAGGGTTCGAAGAACACTGTGGCCCAAAGCTGCTTCCGAGATCAAAGGAAAAGTGGAATTCCACAGCAGAAATAAAGATTTTAGCCAGGATTAAAAGTACAAATAAAAACAAAATCACAGCAGGGTTTGAAGGTGGTGCCCGTGGTAAAGAATCTGCCTGCAATGCAGGAGACCTCCCCCGCCCCGCCGTTGGATCCCTGGGTCTGGGAAGATCTTTTCACTCCAGTATTCTTGCCTGGGAGAATCCCATGGATAGAAGAGCCTGGCGGGTTACAGTCCATAGGGTCGCAGAGTCAAGTGAAGCTACTATTAGTACTTCACACACACAAAAGTACAAATAAAACCACAACAGGGGGACAGCGAGCTCAGGAGCTGGAAAGACCTCAAAGTGCATCTGGTTCCCCCACTTCCCAGCGCTGGGAGGGAGTGCCAAGCCGGTGGGGGT
>SJXQ01010562.1:129965-181073 GCA_006408695.1 Aepyceros melampus
CCCCGGAGCCCAGCCCCTGTTAAGAGGCCTGGATACCGAACAAGCGACGCTTGGGGTGAACAAATGCCGAACTCAGGGGACGCCCTTCTCAATTCAAGCTGCCTCTACAGGTGAGCCAGACTTCACAGAATTTGCTTGGTTTTTCCGTCACTTTACTGCCCCTCTCACCGTCTGCTTAACCCACTCTCAGAATAATCTTCCCATTTGTTGTTTGTGTCTCCGCTCCACGATGGAACCGGCGTCCACGACGTCAGTCCCTCAGCTACCAAACATTAATTTCCATTTAAAAGCGAAGTGTTTTAGCAGAGACGTGGGGATGCGGGAGGCACGGTGCAGAGTCTGGGCTCCACTTGTTAGTCCAGGCTGACAGATTTTTCATCAGCTTCTTGTTTTTCTCCTCTGCAGGAAAGCTTATTTCCATAGAAGGATATCCCCTCTTTGTGTTCATTCTTCATTCCAGTTTTAGTGTTTACTTTTGCTTTTTGTCTTTGCACAATCCTTGCAGTTTCAAGAATACGAAGAGACTCTGGATGGGAATGCCTTACCCTTTCCTGAAAATATCTCGGGTGCCTGCCAGTAGGAGCTGACACATTTCCCTGGTATTCCTTTCCCATCTCTGTAAGGCAAAAGAGTGCTAGTAAATCATGTGGACAAGCCTCAGATAAGCTGGTATTTGTTTGTGGGATATTTTTCAAGCCTGGGGCCAAGACTGCAACAATAAGTTCCTTTCAATGGAGTTCCTGGAGAGAGGGTTCCAGATGTACTCCGGACTACATAACCATTGACCTGTTCAGAAGTCCAGCAAAGTTGAGGAGGAAGGCTTCAAAGCCCACTGCTCAGAGAGCAGCTGTGGCCACTGAAGCAAGAGGCTGCTCTTCCCAACAGCTGGGGTGTGGGGAGGGGGTCAGGGAGGTGGGAATTGCCTGGTAAACACTGGAGCAGCAGCAGAAGTGACAGCCTGGGGGCAGCCCCAGCAGAATCAATCTCATGAATGAGGACAGAGTCCTCTTCTTGTTTTGTTCACAACGTCTCCAGCATCTAACTATGTGCACAAGTTATAATTACTCTTCAGTAAATGTTTATGGGATGCATGAATGAAGAAGGCAAGAAAGGCTGGGCACCACAAAAATCCTTTTGAATAAAAAGGGGAGTTTTGGAAGGGGTTAGATCTGCTCTTGTCATGTTAAGTTTTCCTAGGAGATGTTTATAATTCTACTGAAACCCCAGGTTGCTGTGGCCTGGAGAATAAAATGAGTCACTAAAGGTTTTTTTTTTTTTTCTGCTATATATGACAAACCAAAAAGGGGGGTGGAGCTTCAATCAAAAATTATGGGGCCTAGTGTGAGCCAATATAGTAGTAGACAGGAGATAAAAAACTATGATAAAGACTCCTGGTCACAGAGCTATATCTGTATGCTGTTATGTATGTGTATACAGAAATATACAGTTACTATTTATTAGCACTTGCCTCATTTCAGAACCATTTAATTCATCTAATACCAGTAAGATGTTGTAGCACTGTTATTTCCATTTGATAGATACAGAAATTGAGGCCAAGAAGTTTTTAAAAAGGCTAAATATAAAGCAACCTTGACAGTAAAGTGCTTCTTCCTTTCCCCAATGAAAAAATTACCCTCTTTCAAAGATTCCTGGCTAACTGAAGAAAGCTTTTAAAAATGATAGTACACAACTTCTGATATGCACTGTTCAAAACAGTTCAGTTCAGTCGCTCAGTCGTGTCCGACTCTTTGCGACCCCATGAATTGCAGCACGCCAGGCCTCTCTGTCCATCACCAACTCCCAGAGTTCACTCAGACTCACGTCCATTGAGTCTGTGATGCCATCCAGCCATCTCATCCTCGGTCGTCCCCTTCTCATCCTGCCCCCAATCCCTCCCAGCATCAGAGTCTTTTCCAATGAGTCAACTCTTTGCATGAGGTGGCCAAAGTACTGGGGCTTCAGCTTTAGCATCATTCCTTCCAAAGAAATCCCAGGGCTGATCTCCTTCAGAATGGACTGGTTGGATCTCCCTTGAGAGTCCAAGGGACTCTCAAAAGTCTTCTCCAACACCACAGTTCCAAAGCATCAATTCTTCGGCGCTCAGCCTTCTTCACAGTCCAACTCTCATATCCATACATGACTACTGGAAAAACCATAGCCTTGACTAGATGGACCTTAGTTGGCAAAGTGATGTCTCTGCTTTTGAATATGCTATCGAGGTTGCTCATAACTTTTCTTCCAAGGAGTAAGCGTCTTTTAATTTCATGGCTGCAGTCACTATCTGCAGTGATTTTGGAGCCCAAGAAAATAAAGTCTGACACTGTTTCCACTGTTTCCCCATCTATTTCCCATGAAGTGATGGGACCGGATGCCATGATCTTCGTTTTCTGAATGTTGAGCTTTAAGCCAACTTTTTCACTCTCCTCTTTCACTTTCATCAAGAGGCTTTTTAGTTCCTCTTCCCTTTCTGCCATAAGGGTGGTGTCATCTGCATATCTGAGGTTATTGATATTTCTCCCGGCAATCTTGATTCCAGCTTGTGTTTCTTCCAGTCCAGCGTTTCTCATGATGTACTCTGCATAGAAGTTAAATAAGCAGGGTGACAATGTACAGCCTTGACATCCTCCTTTTCCTATGTGGAACCAGTCTGTTGTTCCATGTCCAGTTCTAACTGTTGCTTCCTGACTTGCATACAGATTTCTCAAGAGGCAGGTCAGGTGGTCTGATATTCCCATCTCTTTCAGAATTTTCCACAGTTTATTGTGATCCACACAGCCAAAGGCTTTGTCATAGTCAATAAAGCAGAAATAGATGCATTTCTGGAATTCTCTTGTTTTTTCCATGATCCAGAGGATGTTGGCAATTTGATCTCTGGTTCCTCTGCCTTTTCTAAAACCAGCTTGAACATCTGGAAGTTCACGGTTCACGTATTGCTGAAGCCTGGCTTGGAGAATTTTGAGCATTACTTTACTAGTGTGTGAGATGAGTGCAATTGTGTGGTAGTTTAAGCATTCTTTTGCATTGCCTTTCTTTGAGATTGGAATGAAAACTGACCTTTTCCAGTCCTGTGGCCACTGCTGAATTTTCCAAATTTGCTGGCATATTGAGTGTAGCACTTTCACAGCATCATCTTTCAGGATTTGAAACAGCTCAACTGGAATTCCATCACCTCCACTAGCTTTGTGCGTAGTGATGCTTTCTAAGGCCCACTTGACTTCACATCCCAGGATGTCTGGCTGTAGGCGAGTGATCACACCATTGTGATTATCTTGGTTGTGAAGATCTTTTTTGTGCAGTTCTGTGTATTCTTGCCGCCTCTTCTTAATATCTTCTGCTTCTGTTAGGTACATACCATTTCTCTCCTTTATTGAGCCCATCTTCACATGAAATCTTCCGTTGGTATCTCTAATTTTCTTGAAGAGATCTCTAGTCTTTCCCATTCTGTTGTTTTCCTCATCACTTCATGGCAAATAGGTAGGAAAAAAAAGTGGAAACAGTAGCCAATTTAATTTTCTTGGGCTCCAAATCACTGCAGACGGTAACTGCAGCCACAAAATTAAAAGAAAATTATTTTCTTCTCCTTGGAAGAAAAGCTATGACAAACCTTGACAGCATATTTAAAAGCAGAGACATCACTTTGCCGACAAAAGTCTGTGTAGTCAAACTACAATTTTTCCAGTAGTCATGTCCAGATGTGAGAGTTGGAGCATAAAGAAGGCTAAGTGCTGAAGAATTGATATTTTCAAACTATGGTCCTGGGGAAGACTCTTGAGAGTCCCTTGGACTGCAAGGAGATCAAACCAGTCATTCCTAAAGGAAAGCAACCCTGACTATTCATTGGAAGGACTGATGCTGAAACTGAAGCTCCAATAGTTTGGCTACTTAATGTGAAGAGCCAACTCATTGAAAAAGACCCCAATGCGGAGAAAGATTGAAGGCTGAAGAAGAAAGAGAGAACAGATGATGAGATGGTTGGATGGCATTGTCCAGAATCAAATGGACACGAGTTTGAGCAAACTCCAGGAAATGGTGAAGGACAGGATGCCTGGTGCACTGCAGCCCGTGGGTTACAAAGAGTCAGACACGACTTAGCAACTGAACAACAACAGGCAGGTTTCTACTGTTCACCAACTGCCAGCTCCAGGGAGTACTGGCTGCTGTTCTTTAGGCTTTTGCCTTCATCCTTGGCTTTCCTTTATCATTCTTCTAGAAATTTCCATTACCCTTTACTGTGCTGGATGCCCTAAATTAACAACCCAATGTTTTCCTCTTGAACCATTCCTTCATTTTGCTGGTTAACATGTTCCAGTCTCTTCCTGAGAAATGGGACCGGTTCTCTGGGCCCCTGCAGATTTAAACACATTTTTGTTCTTTTGCTCTCAATTTAATCAGATTAGAGAAGGAAACAGACAACATGTTTGTTTGAACTGTTTTGCTCAAACAGTAAGAAACCAGGGGTTTCTGCAATATTAAATTCAACTTTGGATAATTGTCACTTCAGTGTGGAGTGAACAAGGTATACTTAACCCACTGGGGATAAAGCTGTCTGTTTTCCTCAAAATTCGATTTGGTTCAAAAGTATTTAGCAACATTAATGTTTTCCTTCATTTTCTAATTCAGCACCAAAATGATACTCAACGTTCTCTGCCCTCAAACCTGTTCCCGCTCCTTTGTTCCAATTGAGGCAGATAGCAGTCATGAATACAATCAGTCAGACATCTGGCTCCTCTGCAACCTTCCACGTTCAGAAGTACAGATTCCTCTCTATCCTACCGTTTTGTGTTTGGTCCCATCTTTCTATTCTCATTACTCCCCCTACCCCCCTCAGCTTTGTTCCATCCCTTCTCATAGCTCAGTCAGATTTCCTAATGTAAAAGGTAAGATGATTTCAGCATGAATGATGACCCATTAAGGATCCACAGACTCTTGCTGTCTTTCTGCTCTGCCATTCTCAGTATGTAGTAATATCACCCTAGAGTCCCAGAATGGCTGCTGCAGTACTGAGCATGAATCCTTCCCAGTCTCCTCGTCCCAATTTGACTTATCTCTCCTGTTTCTTTGGAGAATCAACCACATTCTTCCTTCTGTTATATTTAATAGTGGATACATTTACTCTTTAGGATCATGAGTTTTGTATCCCTATCATGAACAACTTACCCCTATATGCATCCCCACAGTGTCTTGGTCATAGGAAGTATTCAATAAACTTGCTTTGAGTTAAATTAATTTAACTTAAATTGTTGAGCTCAAGGTACTTGAAAAGAACTCTAACTCCAGACATTCCATCAACCTTCAAAGTGTCCTAATGAACTTGTCTTTCACTAAAATGAGCTAATCTCATTCTTCTTGGAGGGATTTTTACTCTGTGAAGGGTCTATGGCTGTCTGGTTGGAATGCAATTTACAGATTTGGAATTCCAAGACATTCAAAGTAAACAGAATACACCAGTTGAAGCAAAGAATATTAGAGACATGCTCACATTCTGAACAAAGTCAAGTGCTGAAGGAACACTTGTAGAAGGTGTTGATTTCTTCTCATTCTTTTTATCTTAGCTTTAACAGCTGTAAAAAAGATTTGTTCTTTCATGTTACTTTACTTTTATTGTCATTCAGTTAATTTACTCATTCATTAAAAGGGCACTAAGCATATACTGCTGCTGCTGCTAAGTCACTTCAGTCGTGTCCAACTCTGTGTGACCCCATAGATGGCAGCCCACCAGGCTCCCCCATCCCTGGGATTCTCTAGGCAAGAACACTGGAGTGGGTAAACATATTTATAAATTTTAGTATAATCACATGCCAACAAGTACTGCCTACACAATTAAAGCAGCACTAAATTCATAGAAGATACTGACTGGATTCTGTATTTCTGTTCCATTTGAAGACATATAGTGATATCATTGAAAACCTAGAAAATAAATACCCATTTTCAAACCTTTCTCCTCGTCAAGATTTTTAAGATTCTTTTGGCCCTTACATCAGTAGATGAAGCAAGTATGCATTATTGTAAGGGATCCTCTGGTGGCTCAGAAGGTAAAGAGTCTGCCTGCAATGCAGAAGACCCAGGTTCGATTCCTAGGTTGGGAAGATCCTCTGGAGAAGGAAATGGTAACCTACTCCAGTGTTGTTGCCTGGAAAATCCCATAGACAGAGGAGCCTGGCAGCCTACTGTCCATGGGGTCACTAAGCATCAGATATGACTGAAGTGACTTCATTTCATTTCATACATTATTGTTGTATTTTTAAAGGACCAATGGTATTTTTCTTTTGAAAATTGTTAGTATTTTATACATATAAAATCTTGTGTAAATGTACCAAAAATGTAGTCAAATGTGGCTTTGTTTAATCAATTAAATTTATTTTTCAAAAGAACACCAAACTTAGTTATCAAAAATGTAAATAATGCAGTATTTACATTGGATGTTTTAAAAAATGTAAAAAATCCAAATTATAGCATTACCATAGTTGAAATAATGGTCTTATTATTAGGAATCAATAGTAGAGTTTTACATTGCAAGCATGTCAAGTTTTGATATTTCTTTTCCAGTTTTATTCCTGAATTCTCTGCATTTTGAGTTTTGGTTATTTTAAAGAAAGTCTTATAATGGAAGAAAAATTTTCAGGGTTGTCTATTAAAAAGGAAGCTATCAGCTTCCTTTTTTAAATAGAGTTTACTCCTTTTAAATAAAGTTTAAAATTAATTTTTCTGCACTACAGAACAGGACATTTTGAGCATTAATTTTATCCACTTAACACAGAAAAAGGGGAGTTAGTCTTGACCATTTACAAGAACAGGATTGTCTTTCTACACTAATCACATTCTTCTGAAATAGCCACTTTTGGAAACAGAAACATCGGGATTGTTCAGTTTTCTGTGAAGCAGCATGTTTGGTAAACAAATGAAGAGAATGGGGACATTTTTCAGTTTCCTGCAGAACCTTTAGATGCATGACTGCCCATCATCTCTCCAAAGAGAAAATACAAATAAGAGTAACACCTTAAAATCTGTCCAAACACACACTATTGTTATACACATGAACATTATGGAAATGACCTTTTGCCACTGTGAATTACTAACATTCACTAGACTTTGAATTTACTTAAAAGGATATATTTTTCTCTGTTGTTTTAAAGCTTTTTTATACTAATGGAAAAAAATAAATTTTAAAATTAATTTTTCTGCACTACAGTTTAAGATGATGTCTAGGTAACAATTTCCCAATTTTTCAACAAAACACTTATGAATATACCAAGAAAGATAAAAATTCACATAAACACTAAAAATTTAAGGTTGTTAATCAGTCCATTTCCAGAATAGAGTCAGAAATTTTACTTTCTGGTAATTGATATCTGACAAAGCTGTCAACCATATAACTCATCAACAGCAGGCTCACAAAGAAAGTAAATTAACAAGAATGATGATCATATGTAAAAAGAAAAATCAAGATTCCATACAGGAAAAATAGGAAACTAAATCAACAATCAAATGTTTCACCACAGGAAGGTAACTGCATGACCAATACATGTATTTCAACCTAATCTCAACCTGATCTCATCATAAAGAAAGAAATGTGGTTAAAGCAGAGAGACTGTATTTTTATTTATTAACTCAAGTGTGAGCTAATTCTCAATGGTGAGGTTGTGGTGAAATAGGCACTCTTATTTGTGGTTGGCAGTAGAAATTGGTTCTAATTTTTCTGGATGTCAGCCAGCCAGTGTGCTTCAAGAACCTTAAGCCTAGTTATTTGACCAAGTTGTTTAATTTCTAAGAATCTATTCCAAGGACATAATTATAAACATGGGCAAATATTTGAGTACGAGTTTATATGCTACAGAATTTTTACTGGGGAAATTAGGAACAATTCAAAGAGTAAACCATAGGAAGATGGTTTCATAAATTATATTCTGGTCATGTGACACAAAAATACCTGAGACCATTAAAATCTTAAATTTTAAGATAACGACATAGTTTGGATATGCTCATGAGAAAATGTTAAATAAAAAGTCAGTAAGTAATCTATACATACCCAATTTTGTGTGTAATATATATATATAACATACAAATATAATATATTTGTATATATATTATATATATTTGTATATATATAATATATATGTATGTGTGTGTGTGTATATATATATAAAGGTTGACATGGAACAAAATTTGAAAGTTAGCATTGTTTATATCAGATGATGATGTACTGCAGATAATTGAATTCTTCTTTATGTTTGTCATATTTTAATACAATAAACATGTTACTATTATTCTCCATAAACAATACACATTTTAAAATTACAAACCTAGTTTGTTCACTATCATAATGGTCTTTAACTTTTCCAATCTTTTAGGGTAGTTTGGGTAATAACTATGGATTGAGTGAATAAAAACAGGTGCTTTTCAAATGTCTTTGGAGAGGTCATTGGTGATGTATCTATTTTTGAAATATATTAAGTAGTCATACTGTTTTGGCTTATGCAATCTATTATTTGGTATTTATTTTAAAACATATAACAGCTTCTTTTCTAAAATAATTAAAGGCAGTTTGCATTACAGAATATATGAAACGTTATGAAAAGTAAATGGAAAATCAGTAGGTTTTGGGGGGAAAAGGGAAGATCCAAATAAGCTATTGATGGCATTGCCATAACTGATGTGAATGAATGTTAAACTTGCCTGTGAATTTACTCAGTTGTGTCTGACTCTTTTTGACCCCATGAACTGTAGCCTGTCAGGTTCCTCCATCCTTGGGATTTTCCAGGCAAGAATACTGGAGTAGGTTGCTATTTCCTTCTCTAGGGAATCTTCCTGACCCAGGGATTGAACCTGGGTCTCCAGCACTGCAGGCAGACTCTTTACTGTCTGAGCTTGAGGGTTGCTTCCCTGGCAATCCAGTGATTAAGACTTTGCTCCTGAAGCAGAGGGCACAGGTTTGATCCCTGGTAGGGGAACTAAGCTCCTGCACAGCACAGCCAGAAAGCAAGCAAGCAAACAAACAAAACAACCCATTGAGATTGTCTTATTATCAGGAAGGAAAAGACATGCTTGGAGAAGGGCCTAGGACTGGTTCGGGAATGGAACCTGTATAGTTTGAAATCCTCCTTCCAAGGGTGATTATGGTTAATACTTCTCTGCTAGACATTTTCTCACAATTAATGGATGCTGAAAGGAAACTCTTCATGGGTCCTCATATTCCTGCATGTCCTTCAACTATTCATAGAGATACTGATACCTTCATCCTCACATGGATGTTTGTGTGGCTGGTAGAGAAAGATCATGTCTCCTTCCAGAGCAGAGGACAGGTTTGGTTCTTGTTCAGATGTCACCAATCATTTGGAGCGAAAGAAACTTAGGGTTCTCTAAACTGGGAATCCTTCAGCTGTGATTCAAATTCCCCATATATGCAGCATAGATCTGAGCCCCAGTGTCACTTCCGGTGGCTAAGGAGGCAAGGAGAACTGGCAGACAGGATGCTTCCGCTGCCCACCATGCCTGTGCTGACCCAGTACACACATCTTCAGTTAGTGTCCATGAAGCTGTAGCAGGCTACTTCATTAGCTTTTTTTTTTTTTTACAATAATCTGGAACAGGGGGCTTTTCTTGAAGACCCAAAGACTTACAGAAGATAAGCCTTTGTCTTTGAATGGACGCATCAACAACTGATGTGAAAGCAAGAGAAAACAGGAAATCATTGATAGCTAGTGATAGTCAAAATGGATTCGTTTAAAGGAAACCAGTTACAGTGTACAGTAGATGAGTTAGTCAAACAAGTTAATAAGACTGGTAGTAACAAACTCTAGCAATTCTTAAAGATCATTTACTATTAGACATTAGTGGCTGAAGCAATGGCTCAAAATTTTAACTATTTTAAAATATCTTCTTATTCATGCTGAAGATATGAAGCTAGAAAGATGTCTTCTTTTTTATATATCGTTTGCACATAATGACACCCATGCAAGCCATGCTTAAGTCTCCACACTTCAAAGAAATGACCTTTAAGTCACACTTAGGGAAAGTAAGCTAAAATCAGTAGGGCGTTCCAGTTGCCAAGGACACTTGTAATCATTTCCTTAATTGTCCTTGACAATCTTATCATTAAAGATGTGGGACATTAATTAATGATGGAACATCTATTCCTGGAAAAACAGGCCTTGGAGGCACAATAGAGCGCTGCTTCTCCATACATTCTTTGTGAAGGCTGCTTCTACAGTGGGGCTCATCCATGTTGCAAGTGTTGCCTGGATGGCACAGAAATATCTGGAGCACTCAATTGTATGAGAATTGGATTGAATACAATCAATGCCGATAATGCTGAAAATATGTTCAAAACCAGTGTTCCCTAAAGAAGCTTTTATGCCTAGATTAGTATCAGTGTTTAATTGACAGCCTCTTCACTTGGTTAATTACTCAACCTATTGTGGCAGGGAGAGGGAGGAAAGAACCAAAGCATTTGTGTTGTGAATAGTTGCCAATAATGGAATCAAATGAGAGAGAGCTGAACACCGTGCTACAGAATACTAGCTTCCATAAAGTCTTCCTCATATAACACATGATTTTTATTGAATGAGTGTCTTTACAAAATGGAAATTGTTGAAATAGAGCCTGTCTTTTGAAACAAAAGTTAGAACCTTTGTGTCTTTGAGCGACCGTGGAAGGCAAACTCTGAGGTGAACACTTTTTGTTGTTTTCGTGTGCCTTTTGCTGTAAGTGAAAGGACATAAGATACTGAGATATGAAAACACGTTGAGGATTTATTCTTTGTACCTTTGAACTTTAGTATAAACTAAACTTTTTACACAAAAGGAAGCAAAACTGGGATACTGTGAAAACCCATGCATACATTTATTCTTTATACCTTTAATTTATAATGCTTATATACTTATAATTTATAATATGTAACAACTTTTTCTTTTCTAGAATGGAAGATTGTTATTGCAATCCACAGTTAGTCTGCAGCAGTGTGATGGCACTCAAAGACATTGAAAACATAAATGAGTTCAGGGAAGGTGTTACTCCTCATTTGTCTTCTTTTCTGGTACATCCTCATTAGTCTGACCTCTGAGTGTTATTGCTCCCAAGACTGAGTCCAATTCTTAGCTCTTGGTCCTATGATGTTTTCTTTCTACACATACTTCTTGGGTGACTTCAGTCTCATGGCTTTAAACATCATCTCTACCCTGATGACTCCATGACTATTTCCAGCCTGTACCTCCCCACCAGACTCCACTCGGAGGTGTACTGGGCATCTTAAACTCAACAACTTCAAAACTAAAACCTTCCTGGTCTTCTGCCATTCTTCTCTTCTCACAGTCCTCGTGGCTATTGCTCCATTTTCACCAAACATCTTATCGCTCCTTCAACTGAAGTAGAGCCCAGAAACATTCAGGGCTTTAAAAAAAAACTCTCCCCACTGCTATTGTATCCTTTCTGACCTGTGTGTTACTCCAGCCCCTAGTTGGGACCTCTCCCATTTGCTTCTCTTCTTTCATATTAGCTTAGTTTCCTTTTTAAAGAACCTGAACTCTTTACAGGTGCTACCTCAATTTAATCCTCATAAAAGCATCCTGGGAGGGGCATCCTGGGATGATGCCCATTTTTTGCATATAGAACATAAGGATCAGAGGGATGATGATATTTACAGGAAGCAGAACCAGCCTTTCTGATTCTTAAGCTTATATTCCTTCTACTAAATCACAGCATATATATATTCAGGACTTTAAACACCTGTTAATTTAATGAAAGCATTAGTCAGAACAGTCATTTGTTGTCACCAATGAGACTGATGGACTGAAGGCTTTATTTTCAAGTACAGGTTTTGTTAGAAACAAACTGCATCTAGACTTTAATAAGCCTGTCACTCCATGTGGGCTGGAAGCCAAGCAAGTCACTGTCCTTTGTGGGGAGAGTAGCAGGATCATCGGAGAGGGAGCCAAGGAAAAGCAGGGGAAAGAACATGACTTGGCTCTACCAGTCAAAATTTGATCTGTGCAATGGACACTCATTCAGATGTTTTATGGGTTTGTTTTTTTTTTTTAAAGATCACCTTTAGTGCCAAAAATCAAAGCCAAAGACTCAGGCCACGTTGACTGATGTGAGTGACACTACAGAACTCAACAATCAGGCAAATCCTAGTTTTATCCCAACATGCATCATACTTGGATTAATGTTTATTCAGGCAAGTCATAGATAGTATCTTTTTTAATTTTAAAAATGTTTTAATATTTATTTTTAGAAATTTCCACACTGTTCACAGACGGACTATACCATTTTTATTTATTTAGATTTTTGGTTGCACTGGGGCTTTGTGGCTATGCACAGCTTCTTGCAGTGGCTTCTCTTGTTGCAGAGCACGGGCTCTAAGGTGATGGGCTCAGTAGTTGTAGCACACGGGCTTAGTTGCCCTGTGGTATGTGGAATCTTCCCAGATCAGGAATTAAATGTGGGCCCTGTGCATTGGCAGATGGATTCCTATCCACTGTATCTCCAGAAAAGTCCCTAGATATTTATCTTTTTATTTCAGTTGGGAAAAGGAATAGCTCTCATAAGTCATGTTATTTTTCCTCTTTAATTTAGGCCTAGATGGATACATCTAAATCCATGAGTATCTTCTGGGGCCTGAAAGAAGTTTAGATTAGAATTATGCCCCTCCAAAGTGGTGGGGATCATACACTGATCATGTGTTGAGTTTTGTACATAAAATGATGCTACCAGCCCATTCAAGTCAGATTAGAAAACATTTAATAAGCACTTACTGCATGCAAAGTGGGTGTTACTATTCCCACTTTGCAGAAAAGAACATTGAGACTGAGAAGGGTTAAATAGCTAACTAACTGGTCGGTGCTACCAGTTAGTTGCAGACATTCTCTCTGGGATCTACATCTGCAACCTAGTTTTCTTTTCTTCTGCTTATTAAAATAAAATATTTATCTTATTAAAATAAAAATCTAACATAACAACAACAAAAAGTGAACACCTTGCATTTTAAGGTGTTCACTTTTTCACACTTTTTAAAAAACGCCTTGTCATTTTATTAGTATAAAAATGTAATAATTCTACTTTTGTGAACACAGGATTTAATACACAGTTGACCTCACATCAGAATGCCACTTCTATGGAATCGTGTCTGTGACTTTGTCCATAGATAAAATATTACTCAGAAGAAATAATCAAAAATAGATAAAATGCTTTATCTTCTGTGTATCCTCATTCAGAAAATTCTTTTTAATCCCTAAAAATAACTTTCTTATTACTGAAGATGGAGTTTCATATCCATTATGCTTTAAGTCCAGCTTAAGAACTTGAGCCACTAGCCACTTTAACAATAGATACCATAGAATGTTTACAAGACCAGATAATTGTCTAAAGTATATGTTGATCACATATAATGTCTTAAAAGTAATAAATGCAATTGGTGATGGACAGGGAGGCCTGGCGTGCTGCGATTCATGGGGTTGCAAAGAGTCGGACACGACTGAGCGACTGAACTGAACTGAAGCTCTTTATCTCATTTGCTGATAACACCTGTGTAATGCATCATAATTTGACTCCAGGATGTACTCAGATTTAAGATTTACTGTGCCAAGATTGTAGTGGGATTTCCTAGATATTTATCACCAATGAGAGAAATGCCTGTCATGTCTATCCCAGAAATTCACACACAGAATTACTGTAACCTGCTGCTTCTCACAGGTTAAGAGGCACGTGCTTGTGGAATCCGATGCCACAGTGATGGTTACAGCCACAGTTGCAGACATGACTGCATTCCTGCCAGAGGCAAAGTTCTTTATTTCAAAGCATGCAAAAATGAGAAGGTAACAGAAGAGGAAGAAAAGATATGGGAGAGAAGTCAGATGAAAAACTGATTGATAGTTTTTTGTGGGTAGCAAAATCAATTACATACCAAGTTACGATTTAAATATCTATTGGATATCAGACTAATTTGACTGTAATTGTCTATATACTCATTTGAGACTTTAATTATTTAAAGTATAGAACTTTAATTTCTACACACATATACATTTAACAATCGAATAAACTTCTAGACTTTTGAGTCTGAATTTTTACCTCTTTCATGCCTCAATCTTTACAAATAAGCTTATTTTTTCATCCAAGGAACAGAAACTGCTCGTGTCAAAAATCACTGATGTTGTCCATGTTGTCAAATCTAATTGACACCTCCCAGTCCTCATCTTACTTGGTTTATTAACATTAGGGTCAGTAGGATTACTTATGATTGACTGATAGCACCAGCATTTTCTGGAGGTAGGAGTAGACATTTGAATAGAATTGGCTAGGTCTTCAAAGGAGAATAGAGTGTTGGTAGGAATAAGCAGTGCTTGGATCCCACGCACCTGGTTTTTGTGCTGAGATTAAAAGTTAGTCAGTGCTTTCTGTATTTCATCTCTGAACAGTTTTTTCATCAGTCTGTATGTTCTAGCCTCTTTGGTCTTTCTGTGCCTCAAGTACCCATTTCTCGTTCCCATTTTGAGCCCTTTGTATTTGCTAGTTGCTTTTCTTGGAGTTCTCTTTCCGCAGTTTTCTATTGGTGATACTTTCTGGTCAGTTCAGTCTCAGATCAAGTATCACCTTCTCAGTGACTGCTAACTCAAATTAGCATCCTTTTACCCAGTCACTTTTTATTACAGTATCTGATTTATTTTCTTGTGGTACTAATTACTTTCAGAAATGTACATATTTGATGGTGGCTGGCCTCCAACAAAACGCAAACTGGTAAAAGCAGGAAGCATGTTCCTTCTTGTCTTTCACATCCATCTCTGAACACTTTCCTCATCGTATCCCCAGTGCCTCTAACAGGATCTGGAATATTATAATCTCTCAGTAAATAGCTCTTGTACGAGTAAGTGAATCAGTGAACGAATACCTGAGAAATGTGTTCTGGAGCCTAGGGGAGGAAGCACCTGAGAAACTCCAAGAAATATCTGGGCGGCAATTTAGTGTGATGATTTTCTATACTCAGCCTGGCATGGGCTCATTTCACAGATACGGGAATATAAAAAAATACGTAACCTGACTTCCACCTTAGGTCAAGGTAGAGTAAGAGGGACAAGAGTTACTCTCCCACCTTAAATACCTAGAAATCAGGCAAAATATATGAAATAATTGTTTTCAGGCACTAGACAGCAGACAGCACAGGGCAACAACAGTTCTTGACAGACAAGAAACAAATTAGAGGAGCCATCCATGCCCCTGCTTAATTCATAATGCCCTAGAGCCTCCAGGTTAGTTGCAGGAAAGGAGGGGGTGGTGTCCAGGTGGACCCTGATGAAAGTGCTTTTCGCTTAGTTTTGTCTGACTATAGACTGTAGCCCTCCAGGCTCTTCTGTCCATAGGATTTCTCAGGCAAAAATACTGGAGTGGGTTGCCATTCCCCTCTCCAGAGGATCTTTCCAACCCAGGGATCAAATCCAGGTCTCCTGCACTGCACACAGATTCTTTACTGTATGAGCCACAAGGGAAACCCAAACCCTGCTAGTTTCCCATATTTGAAGACATGGGTGAGAGTTTGGGGATACCAGAGAAAAATTGGGAGATCTGCAGAGAGCCTCCCTCCCCACATCTGTACCCAAATAGTGATGACATGCGTGTAAGGAAACTCTGGAACAACCTAAAAGGAGCCGGTGGAGCAATCCTAGGAGCTCTCCCTGGGAACAGTGTATGTTCCAACAATCAAAGTGTAAAACCTTTTAATATATGTAACTACTCTGAAGGGTATTGCCTCAGTAATGCAGAAAAGCTTGCTTGAACCTTAAAAGCTGCTCTGAATCTACCTACAAAGCTTAAAGTCTGCATCGTTTTACTCTCTCACCAGGAATTCTATTCCTGTTTCTCCACAGCCTCACCTATATATTATTTTTCATTTCACTGATTATAGCTATCCTAATCTGTGTAAATGGTGCTTGTTCTTTCAAATTGCATTTTCCTAGTGACTAATGATGTTGCTCTTTTCATGTGCATACTTGCCGTTTGCAGAACTGTCTATTCAGATTCCTTGCACATTTTTAATTTGAGATGTATTTTTACCGTTAAATTGTAAGAGTTCCTTATATATCTGGATATAGTCCCTTATGACTTGCAAATGTTTTCTCCCTCTATGTGGTTTGTATTAATAACTTCTTCGATGTTGTCCTTTGAAGCACAGCAGTTTTAAATTTAAGTTCTATTTACTTATTTTTTTCTCTTTTATCACGTATGCTTTTGGTTATATCTAAGAAACCATTGCCTAATCAAGATAAATCCAAGATCTTTTACACCTATGTTTTGTTCTGAGTTTTTAAATATAGTTTTAGCTATTATGTTTAAACCTGATCTATTTTTAAATTATAATAAAATACACATAATATTTACCGTCTTAAGCTTTTTAAAGCCTACAGTTCAGTCGTATTAAGTACATTAATATTGTTGTGTGGCCATCAATCTCCAGAATTCTTTTCATCTTGCAAAATTGAAACTCCATACCCATTAAACAATTAACTCCCCATCTGCCCCTCTCCCCGTCCTTGGCAATGTCCATTCCATTTTCTGACAATATCACTTCAGTCTTGTGTGATTTTAGATTACTGAGTTTTTTCCAAATACTTTAAATAAAGCTTTTAGATTCCACTTGGAAATTTAGAAATGTCTCTTTAGCAGGTTATTTTCTTGGGTGATTTTAATAAAACGCTAGTTTCATTTCTGGTTAACTCTTAATTGTATGTATCTTTTTTTTTTTTTTTTTACCAAATAAAGTTCAGAGATTTTTAATAGTCCTTTTTACTTTTAGACTGTATTCCACAAATGATGGCAGGCCAGTTATATGTATAGGAATCATGGAATCATTTCCTCCCCGTGGCTATGTAAGTTCTTAGCTAATGAAGTTTGATCCAACTGTTTGTTGGGATTCCAGCTGCTGACAGTTTAAAGCTCTTAGTGGTTGTGGCTTTGGGCCACAACAGAGAAGGGTCTACTGTACTTTGAGATTACAGAAAAGATTCAACTCCATCTCCAGAATTCTACAAAACAATTCTATTTCACAATCATGTGATCAACGATTACGTCTCTAATGACTGAGGACACGCTGTTCAGATGCATGCTTTCTGGCTGAATAAGCTTTGTACTGTTTAATTTCTAGTAATATTGAAACTAATGTATTTTCATGTATTCAGTAATTATTAAAACTTGATAAATACTATCCTGATCATTCAAGCTTTTAAAATTTGGCTCTTTTTTAAGCTATGAAATTATGAATTAGGTCATATATGATATTCTCAGACCAACTTAATGTTATGTATTATCACATCAAGACGAACAGGTCAGGTCTAAAGAAATCTCCTGACTAGCATTATCTTGACCCTAATACAAAATTTTTACTTACTTAACAGGTTATCAGAGATACTGAAAAGTGAAAGTGAAGTCGCTCAGTCGTGTCCGACTCTTTGCGATCCCGTGGACTGTAGCCCACCAGGCTCCTCCGTCCATGGGATTCTCTGGCCAAGAATACTGGAGTGGGTTGCCATTTCCTTCTCCTATGTATCTTATTTTACTTAATTGGACTTCCCTCGTGGCTCAGACGGTAAAGCGTCTGCCTACAACATGGGAGACCCAGGTTCAATCCCTGGGTCAGGAAGATCCTCTGGAGAAGGAAATGGCAACTCACTCCAGTACTCTTGCCTGGAAAATCCTGTGGACAGAGGAGCCTGGTAGGTCGCAAAGAGTCAGACACAACTGAGTGACTTTATTCACTCACTCACTATTTTATTTAATTATTTTTTAAACAGCTTGGTTGAGTTATAATTACATTTAATTAAATTATACATATTTTAATTGTACACTTTGATCTTTTTATATGTACAGTTGGCCGTCTGTACCCGTGGGCTCTTCATTCATGAATTCAATCAACAGTGTGTCAAAAATATTTAGAAAAAAATTCCAGAAATTTTCCAAAAGTCAAACTTAAATTTGTCACACACCACCAGCTATTTACATACTATTTACATTTTATTCACAACTAGCTACCTAGCATTTACATTATTTAATTATAAGTAATTTGAGATGATTTAAAATACATGTACGTAGGTTATATACAAATATTACACCATTTTATATGAGAGACTTGAGCGTCTGTGGATTTTAGAATCCTAGAGTGGGGTTCTAGAGTCAATCCCCCTGAGAATAATGAAGCATAATTACATATACCCATAAAACCATCACAAAAATCAAGGTAATAAACATATAAAACATATTTAAAAACTAAGATAACATATCCATCTCTCCCAAAGGTCTTCATACCTTTGTTACTCTTTTTTCCTGATCCTCCCTGTCTTCTCATCCTTATACAACAACTCATCTGCTTTCTATAACAAGAGATTTATCTGCATTTCATAGAACTTTATATAAATAAAATGATAAAACACTTGCTCTTTATCACCTGGCTTCTCTCATTCAGTATAATTTCTTTGAGATTTACCTATGTCGTTGTACATGTCAAAATTCATGCTTATTGAAGAAAAATGTGACACTGCAGGGCCATGCCATAATCTGGTTGTCCATTCACCAGTTGATGACGTTTGCGTAGTTTTCAATTTTTGACAAATAAATTTGCAGTTTTTGACAAATAAAGCTGTATCAGACATCTGTGTCATACAAATACATTTTAAATTAATTTATTTATTTTAATTGGAGGTTAATTACTTTACAATATTGTGGTGGATTTTGCCATATATTGACATGAGTCAGCCACGGGTGTACATGTGTCCCCCATCCCAAACCTCTCTCCCAGCTCCCTCCCCATCTCATCCCTTTGGGTTGTTCCAGTGCACCAGCTTTGGCTTTGAGTGCCCTGTTTCATGCATTAAACTTGGCTGGTCATCTATTTTACATACAAATCTTTATATGGTCATACATTTTCACTTCTCTCGGATAAACACCTAAGAGTGGAATGGTTGAGTTTTGTACTAGGTGATCATTCAACTTTTAAAGAAACTGACAAACTCTTCCAAACAGAATGTATCATTTTCTATTCTGCCAGTAATGCATGAAGTTTCTAGTTCTTTTGCATCCTCATCAACCTTTTCTATAGGACATCTTTTCAATATTAGAGACTTGAATAGGTTGCAAGGGCATCTTATTTGATTTCCTTTGAATCTGTAGGTTTTTCCATACATTGCAGCTCTAGATAAAATATTTCAGTGGACAATTTAAAGCTACATGCTAAAGGATAAAAATGGAAATACAGGCTGGAAATAAAGTCTGTGAGAAATGGTTATAATGAAGTCATAAAAAATTTGATCACGCTGCCCAGTTATCTAATTCTTGAGATACTAGGGTTTGTATTAGAACTCACTTGTTTCTCAGATATCCTGATATGAAAATCAGAATGAAGAAAAACTGGAAACTCTTGACTCTGTTACCTAAAATCTTAGCATGTTGAAAAGATACATGGTGGAAAGATTTTGAAAACTGTCTATGTATGGGAACTCTTTCTGACCTTTCTACAGTTTGTTTATTTAGATTCATCCTTGATGTAATTAAGATATTCTCTCAGAGTAAAGAAAAACAGTAAGATGAATCTAGGCTTTGTGCAATTTCCTTGAGCTTTAACATACTACATTAAGTGACAGATTATTAGTGGAAATAAAGCCTTGCTATTTCAAACAGCTAAATCTGTAAAATCAACTCTTTTATTAACCTTTCACTCCTGTCAGTCTCTTCAAACTTCTCTCAAGGATAACATTTTCAAAGAACAATAAAATATTAAATGTTTCTTATGTATCTATTTTACTTAATGATTATTACCAATGAAGTTGTAAATGTCCATTAAAGCCTGCTATATCAAGAGTGGGGTTTTTTTTCTTCTTTATTTCTTGTAGATTCCAACTGATTTATTTTTACTTACTCTAATAATACATAGTTCAAATATATAATTTTTGCCCTTGCTCTATGCCAGGCACTATGCTGAGCAACATTGAACAGATTTTGATATATTCACAAAAATCTTCTGACTAGATATGATATTTAACTTTTTATTATTTTTATTACTGGACTTCTCTGGTGGCTCAGACAGTAAAGCGTCTGCCTACAATGTGGGAGACCCTGGTTTGATCCCTGGGTCGAGAAGATCCTCTGGAGAAGGAAATGGCAACCCACTCCAGTACTCTTGCCTGGAAAATCCCATGGACAGAGGAGCATGGTAGGCTCCTACAAATAATAATATTTGTATTATTAATAATGTTATAGAATGTATCAGTACTAATATTTACAAAACATTGAAGAAAAAACTGCTTTCACTTTAAATTGTCTTTATTGGTAAATAATATCACCCCTTGGGTTTTCCTGGTGGCTCAGTAAGTAAAGAATCGCCTGCAGTGCAGGAGACACAGGAGACCTGGATTTGATCCCTGGATCAGGAAGATCCCCTGGAGGGTGGCCTGGCAAGCCACTCCAGAATTCGTGCCTGGAGAATCCCACAGACAGAGGAGTCTGGTGGGCTATACTCCATGAGGTCACAAAAGAGTTGGACACGACTAAAGCTACTGAGCACAGTACACACACACATACACAGGTCATCCCTCTGTGTCTGTGGGAGGTTAGTACCCGGTGCATACCAAAGTCCACAGATGCTCAAATCCTTTCTGATAAAGGGCGCAACAGAGTCAGACCTCCACATTCACCATTCGATCCACTATTGATTGACCCTTTGGGTGTAGAACTCATGAATACAGAGGGCCCATTGTGTGTGTATAAAACTCAGTTTTAAATTCTATAGTACGTTTCTATATTTTTTTTTCTTAGCTTTCACAAATTTGCATTTATCTTTATTTTGATAATCTCATCTTTAGGATTATATTTCCTATTTTTCACTGAAAATAGAAGTCTTTCAGGTCTTAACCTGTACCTATTTCTGTTGTGTTTATTTCTGCTGTTGTCTCTATATTCCATAATTCAATTTTTAAAACCCCCTTGTATACAAGTCTTTGGATATGATGTATACAGATGGGAGACTATTTTACATAGTTTGATCCTCAGCTTCTCTGCTACATTCTACTCCCAAATATGCCATCGAGTATCTTGAAATTGTCTGTTCTTATATACAGAAGCGTTTCCATTTGTCTGTCTTCTAAATCCTTTTTATGGTATTTACCACCTCTGTTTTCAGTCAAGTTTTGTGGGTCTTGAAGTTTATACAATTTGGGGAAAAGGGTTCTTTAAGAGAAAGAATGCCAACTTCTAATTATAAATTAGGCAAATATTCAGAATGAGAAAAGCAATGGCAACAAATTACAAATGTTATAAAGCTGACAAATATCACAGATATTACAAAACAAAAGAAAAATAACATATTATTTTCTATTACTTTGCCCAGTATACCTTTATAATACATTTTGTCCTACTTTTTTGCCTGTCTACTTTTTGATCACCTATTTATATGACAAGTAATTTAAAAATATTTCCCATAGACAGAGTAGAAAGGTAATTCAGTCTTTCTCCTAACATGGATGCTACAAATCTGTTATTATGAATAGGTGGGGACATATAAAATATGTGAATTCACACACATACAATTTGTAGTTTTGAGAAAAGTTTATGCCTCACCAATATAATTTTAATAAATTTTATTTCATGAGATTCCCATCAAAAAGGAATGTGAGGTGAATTTGCAATACTCTGTACTGCGTTACTGAGCAGTAATGACATCTTTTTTGACGAAGTGTTAATGAAAATTGAAAACTCAGCTCTAAACATTGGATAAGGGGGAAAGTGTTTCATAATGCGGTTCTGCCTTCAAACCATCGCCACCCTCCTCGACCACACACTGGCTGGGCACTGGCCTTGTAGGATACAGTCAGAGAATCGTCTCTGACCGCAGACTCTGGATATTCTCTGTTCCTGTCTCTGGGTCAGTACTAGGTGAGTGGTCACAGTAGCAGACGAGTATCTAAGGCTTGGCTACGCTCAAAAATGGCTGAAAACTGCATAACTGGAGCTCACTAAGCTGAAAGTATTTCTCCAATTCAGCTTCCTTTTAGTCAGATTCCAAAAAGCTCCAGAGCTACTCTATAATACCACCCCCAGCATGAAGGTAGGTGTGACCAAAGGAAGGTCGGCGTGGAAAAGGATATCCCTTTCTCCAGGGGGTGTTCCCAACCCAGGGATCCTACCGGGGTCTCCCACATTGCAGGCAGATTCTTTATCATCTGAGCCACCAGGGAAGCCCAGTCTTCTCCACTGTTGTTAAAATATCTTCTTTTTAATAATTTTACAAAAACCGATGACTCTTATATACATTGCTAGATTCACTCCCAGAATCTTGGAAGGGCCCTGTGCCAGGGAGGGGCTCTGAAGTTTAAGCTTATGCGGCTTGTTTTAAATTTGGCTCTAGTCCTAACTCAAGAAGCTTTGGAATAATAATTGTCACTCATACCTGCAAGACTCCCCATTGCCAAATGTTAGTGCTCTTTTCTTCAAGCCATCACACAGAACTCATTTCTCTTCTCCCTCATTTGAGCAACCATATTTATTGAGCACTTACTATATGCCAGTTTCCATGTTCAACACTGGAAATACAGTGATGTATCTGAACTGATAAGGTATGCATGGTTCTTCACCTCAGAGAGCTGGACTCACCAACTCTAGCTAGAACGCCTCAGGTCTGCAGGCAGCCATCAGCCTTCCTAGGCCCTGTCCCACTGTGACTAACTCTCTAGGCTATATTCAGCCTAAGCCTTGGCCCAGATTACCACACCACAGCCCAGTCTGTGGAACCACGGTGGCTTTCCCATCATTCTGGGCTGTAAGGTCAGATTCCTTATCTAGTTACAAGGCTCCTACTATACACTCCTGACTGATTCGGTGAACTCGTGTCACAGTGTTCCCTACTGCAGTTAGTTCACGAGAACTTCCTTCTGTTGCTTGCCCTTTCCATTCAAATTATCCTTCATCCAGATTTGTATACTTCACCAGCCTCTCTGGGCAGAATGCCCCTCACACACAATGTAACCGCTTCACTCACATCTGCCCATCATTTGCACAAAATCCTCCCTGAATCAAGTGAGATAGTTTATTTTCATTACTTACAGCATCCTTTGGGAAAAAAAGTATAAATTCTTTTTTCTACATAAAACCAAACTTCTATTATTTATTTAGTTGAGCAGATACTATACATTTGGCAGTCTTTTTTTTAATGAATAGTTTTAAATAATTCTTTACTGTTAGCTTTTAGCCATGACAACTATACACCATCATGTGTGCAATAGATAGCTAGTGGGAAGCTGCCATTAGCACAGGGAGCTCAGCTTGGTCCTCTGTGATGACCTAGAGGGGTGGGATAGGTTTGCAGTGGGAGGGGGGCTGAAGAGGGAGGGGATATATGTATACATAGAGCTGATCCACTTTGTTGTACAGCAGAAACTAACACAGCATTGTAAAGCAACTATACGCCCCAAAATCATTATTTTTCTAACTAGAATTTTAGAGGAAAGAGACTTAGACATGGTGAAATTTGGTAGTATGCATATACAACAGCAATATTTATTGTCTGATCAGAGCTCGAGTTCCTTCAGGTGGTGTTTGGTTGCCTTTGTTAGGCTTCCATCCCAAATTGGCTTTGCTTTCTGATCCAGAGGAGGATGTGTGAAATGACCATCAGCCAAATTCAGGCTACACAAGTTGGGTGCAAAACATGGAGACTTATCTGGTGGGAAGATGTCAGAGAAAGAAACTTGTCAGAGACCTGCAGATGGGATCAAACCCCATTCTGGATGCAGAAGAATCTGGTAAGAGCCACGTTTAAACCATGATGGAAAATGGTAAACTTGAAAATGTAGTAGCTGAAAGGTACAAAAAAGCGCAACCCAATCTCCTTTGGAAAGGCGGTCTCTGTCCTGCTGGGTTTCATAGAGTAAATCTATGATCATCACTACTGCAGCCTTGCTAGTGACCGTTGGGGCTCACACGGACTAAGCCGTAATCAATGTGTGCAAACCAACTATTCCGAGTGTATAAACATCTCTGTGAATCAATGAGATGAGTGGCCCTGAAGATGAGGGAATAACAGGTGTACAGTCGCTGTGTGCTCAGAGCTGGTCACATGAAGGAGAAAGTAGTGATGTGTATAGCTGTATTTATATCCCGTGTTCAATCATGGAAAACGCAGCGTTCGATTTCATCATCCACCCATTGAAACTAAGTCTTGAATAATTCTTTCGGGATCTCACAGTTTATCTGGGCACAGAATTCAGTCCTTTACCGCTCAGCTCTGTGGAGTTTCAAAATGCAGTTCCGATTAGTAAATATATTTTGAACTTCGTGAAGTCAAGGTAGTCAAGACACATGTGTTTTGTGAGAGTCTCTTGGAAAGAGTGGCACCGTCCCATCTGAGCAGGCACAATGCCTCTCTTAACAGATGGCTGGGAGAGAAGGCAGCCAAAAGACCATGTAGGAACAACAAATGTGCTTGCTGAGGGCGGGAGTCCAAGTGGCAAATGTCGAAATTGTTTTCCATCCTAAGCTTGCAGGCCTGTGGCACAGGCAGTGGGGAGTCAGTTGACTTTTGTCCACTAAAGCTAAGTGACCAACAGCCCTCATGACTATAGGAAAAGAGACCAGCAGGTTTGGGAGTGGAAAGTGCTCATCGTCCTTGTACCCTTATGTGGAAGTCTATTGTGTTGTTAGTATCGGACTTTGTCCTGTGTTCATTTGTTACAAGCTAAAATGTGAGTGTCACATGTACACCCAGCAAATTTGGCATCTCTAAAGAAGAAAAGTATCTCCATTAGAGGTGTCAGGTACAAAGTTACATTGCTCAAGCAGACAAGCTATTATTTATAAGAAAGAAGCTGTCTTTGACGGTTGCTCCTTTTTTTTAATTTATTTTTTTATTGAAAGATAATTGCTTTACAGAATTTTGTTTTTTCTGTCAAACCTCAACATAAATCATCCTTAGATATACATATATTCCCTCCCTTTTGAACCTCCCTCCCACCTCCCTCCCCATCCATCCTGATGGTTGTTATTTTTAAAAATTGTTCTTTAAACAACTTTCTATCAAATAAATGTGGGTGTGACCAGATTATAATCTTCCATCTGTCTAGTTCAAGTGTGGTAAGGGTATAGCAAGATGTCTCAAGTCTTGTGTACATATATGTCAGGACTTCTGAAGTAAAAGGCTGCAGTTTATGTGAATTTTGAGGCTATATTATTGAATGATTATTCTTTACATTAATGACAGTATTTCGCTATAGTCTATGGCTGGAACTGAAATTTTAATAGAAATATGATTTTTATTGAAATCCAGTGTCAATGGGTAAAGAGGGTGTGGGGTTGTTTGTACACATGTGTTTATAGATGAGGATGTTTTAAATATGCAGATGACTATATATATATATATATATACATACATATATATATACACATATATATATGAATATGAGAATGTGTTTATTTTGCTGGATTTAGCTGTATTAATTCTTCACACAGCTAGATTTATTTAGTACTCACCTGAAATGGTACCAAAATGTGACAAAGTACAGAGCAATAGGGCTGATAACAGATTCCATTGTAAAACTAGGCCTTTGATTTTTAGACCTTTATTGTGGGATTTTTAGTTCTTGGAAGTAATTCTCCTGTTAAAGCTTATTATATATTCACAATGAGTGAAGGTAAGAAGGAAAGAAGATCCATTTGGTGCTGTAAAAATCTGTGTGAGAAGCCTAATATTATTCCTCCACTACCAACTAACTCTCCTCCTAAAGAAGATTATTCCCTTTCAACCTCATCTTTATCAGATGGACTGCACTCTCCACCACCTTATAACTGGGCCCCGTTCACATTAAATACAAGGTGGATGTAAAGGCCATTTTAAAGTAGCACGTATTTTTATGTTTCAGATAAGTGAGAATCTTTATGTAAGGCGAAACTGGGTTATTGACTCAGGACTTCTCTTATCTGCTGAATCTAATACAGCAAACATTTATTGGTTATTCTGACACTGACACAGCCTCGTGAATTACATTCCTAGAATTCTGTCCAGATATTCCTGCCAAAATATTTAGTTTGATCTTCTAGGCTGAAAATCAATCATACTGACAACTCTTGTTATTAAAGTTTTAAAAAATAATTTACCAAATCCAGAAATATATTCTATAACTTTCATCAAACCCTAATATTTATTTATTTTGGCATCACTTTAAGTTATTTTATCTGTAGTTTGAAATAATGTTGCTGTAAAATAATGTAGTTTAAAATAACCTCAGTATTGTTGAAATAGCTGAATTGTACTCAGAATTTATATTAGTAGTTTAATTTCTAAATTAATTTAAATATTATAGAATTACAAAATATAGTTAAAGCTTATATTTCACAATTTTGTGAAAGCAGAATATTTAATTTAGAATACTGAAAAAACTCTATGGGCTAGTCCAGAGAGACAGAAGTTTGGATTATTTAATTATTGGGGCCATGCTGCCCTCTACTGACAATATTGGGGAACTTGCTTCATTTGGTCACGGCTCTCATTACCTAGTAAAAAGCCTGTAAATTCAGGCTTATGTTTTCAAACCTGGTTGCATATTGGAAGCATCTGTGAAGCTTTTAAAACAATCCTCATACCCACTGCCTGATAAAAGATTCTGATTTATTCACCTATGGCCTGGCATCAGTCATTTTTGTAAGCTCCCCAGGAGATTCAAATATGCATCATGTTAAGAAATGCTAGCGGACTTCCCTGGTGGTCTAGTGGTTCAGACTTCACGTTTCCAATGCAGGGGACAAGAATTCAATCTCTGGTCGGGGAATGAAAATCCCACTTGCTGTGTGGCAAAAAATTTTTTAAAAAAGATAAGCTACTGGAGGTACAGAAATGAAGTATTCCCAATAACAAAATGTGTACTCCTGCCCCAAAGAATTTAGCACACTAGCGATGACTAGTCTCTGTCACCTGGCCTGCGATGCTGTTGTCAGAGACACGGTTTCTAGTCCAAAAATTTCCCTGGTTAACCGTGGGCTGGGTCAAGCACAGCAGTATGTGAAACATTTCATGCAAGACACACATACATTCACAGTGCAGGAGTTGCTCTCCTGCTAACTTCTAACCAAAACACGATTTCATTCCTATAACTAAGAAGGCTTTATAACTGATGCCAACCCTCATGGGAAAAAAGGCAAACAAGACTAAGAGGATGACACTGAAACTGAAAACAGGAATGGGAAGTTTCTTTCGTTGCGAGTTGTGTGTGTGTGTGTGTGTGTGTGTGTGTGTGTGTGTCTTTGTGTCTGTGTATCTGTGATTCCTGTCTTCCACTTTGGAAAGTAATTCGAGAAGAAAGGGAGTGCCTGGCAAGTAGTTGGCCCTCAGTAGACATTGTTTCGGGCTTCCCAGGTGGTGCTGGTGGTAAAGATCCAGCCTGCCAGTGCAGGAGACGTAAAAGACAAGTGTTCATTCCCCGTGTTGGGAGGATCCCCTGGAGGAGGACACGCCAATCAACTCCAGTATTCTTGCCTGGAGAATCCCATGGACTGAAGAGCCTGGTAGGCTATAGTGCATAGCGTCACAAAGAGTTGGACATGACTGAAGCCACTTAATACACACAGACATTGGTTAATGGATAAACAAAAAAATAAACGAGTGCGTAGGCTTATGTGTGAGACTGAGAGATGGTCTGATTATGAATAAATATTCAAGGTTATGCAAGAAAGAACAAAGTAAACCCAAGCTGGATGAAAAAAGAGACCTAGCCAACTGAAAGATTGAAAATTAACTTCACTGTAAAATTGATAGAATAATAATGGAAAAAGCAAATCTATACCTAGTTTCTGGTAACCTGTGGAAAGTGTCAAAACCCAACCATTCAAAGATGAGTCTTAGAGGTTGTTTAGACACACGAGTAGAATTAAACTAATCAGTCACTTTTGGAGCATTATTTTGATAACTGGCAAATAAAGAAAATCGGTCATTTATCTTGCCTTTCCTATGAAAACTATATCACTGGGTAACCAAGTAGAAGTATACTTCCATAGAACAATTCCAGTTAAGAAATGAATGAGAAAATATAGAATTAGAATATACAATGAATTAATGGTTTAGGCATTGAGCATCAGTAGCTGATAACAAAACTAAAGGAGTGATAGGCAGACATTAGATGTCTCTGGATGGAAGAACACACTGCCTATGAAGCAGTCTTGCTCAAAAAAAAAAAAAAAAATTGAACCTGGCAAGGCTCTAGGTCCAAGTACCAATATAGGGAAGCCCAAACTTATGGAGCTATATCACAGAGATGCAATCAGCAAAATTAGAATGAAGGAAATTCTACAGGACAAAAAACTTGGTTTCATTAAAAATAAAGTGCAAGAAAAAGAAGAAGGAGCAATGTATTGATTAAAATACCTTAAAAGACATATCAACCAAACGCAATGTGTGGACCTTGTTTGGAACTTAATTCAAACAAATTATTAAAAAGTTAGTGGCATGTTTGGGCAATCCGAATTTAAATATTTACTGGGTATCCAGTATTAAGAATTTATTAATTTTCTAGGTGTAATGATGATAATATATTTATGATCAGGAATAGTTATCTTTTGGAACAAATACTGAAAGATTTGTGAATGAGTTAATATGTGTGAAAGTTACTTGATACTAATAGTACAAGGGGAAGCTGGTGAGGGAACAGACACAAGACTGGCTTGTGTTGATAACTGTGGGAGCTGTGTGGCAAGTATAGGAAGGTGAGTACTATGTTTTTCACTTTTGTATAGGTTTGAAGTTATCCATATTAAAAGTATCTCATGAAAGGGAAATCTTCCTTTCTATTTAGAAATGGAAAATAAGAAAGAAAAGGTAGAAAGAGGGAAACATTTTTAGTAAGTTATGTTGTGTCCATGGTATGCTGTTCATTCTTACTGTTTTTTCTGAGTCCTTTTCAATAACGCAGCACCTGCTGTTGAAGCCCATTCACCATAAAGAGGAAAGGTGTGCATACTATCCTTGCTGTGGGGTTAGTGGGACAGAAAAAGAGGAAAGGAACTTGCATTCGTGTTGCTTCTCTAGCACATGGAGAATGTTTTTACCTCTTTTCTAAGAATATTTTTAATCAATGCTATTTAGAATATGCCTCCACCAGGGGCCCTTTGTTTATATTTTTCTTTCCTGTGGAAAATAAATTATGTTGTTTTTTTTTTCATCCAGTAACAGACTGTCTGGAAAATATAAACTGGTTTTATTCTCCCCATACCTTCAAAATATTGTTTTGCATTTCAGAGCAGTTGCTTGGAGGGCGGATTGAATGAATGAGGGATTTTGGAATGAATGAATGAGGGATTTTAGAATTAATAAATCAGGCAGTCTCCTCTAGTAGATCCAGCAAGACCTTTGCTGGTGGCTTAGTGGTAAAGAATCCGCCTGCTAACGCAGGAGATGAGGGTTTGATCCTTGGGTCTGGAAGATCCCCCTGGAGAAAGGAATGGCAACCCACTCCAGTATTCTTGCCTGGAAAGTCCCATGGACGGAGGAGCCTGGCAGACCACAGTCAAGGTCACAGTCAGACATGACTTTGGACAAAACAACAATCGCAAGATCCAGCAGAGGGAGCAGTGACCACGGATTTGCAGACCCTAGAGAGGATAAGGCTGCTTCAATCAGACAGACTGAGTTTAGACACACTGTTCCTTTAAGAGCCCGTTTCCTCCTCTACCTTTATTTTATAGACCATGGAGCTCCAGGCTGATAACAGAGTATCCAGAAGTAGATCCTACTTTGTTCCAACCCCACAGTCATAGGAAGATTCTTGAGGTAATTTAGAGCCAGGGGACGCGAAGCCAAGATTCTCCTTTCACATGATGCTAATCCTCTTCAGAGTTGGAAATATCCTTTAAATTCTCTCCCTTTATTTAGTTTTCCCATATCCCTTTTCCTTCTTGATTTACATTTTCTCAGAGCCTGGTCAGTGGTGAGGTAGGAGCTACTCTGCATTTCTGGGCTGCTCACTTTAGGTTAAGGACAGAGCCTAGACAATAAAATGTTTCCAACCAGCGATCCCTTAACATGCCCCCCTGATAAAGATCGGGAATATTGCAAAGGCGAGGTTAGAGTCAGTGCCTTTTGTGCAAAGGGAGGGCAGTTATCTCTGTGGACAGGCTGAAGCACTAGTGCCTTTTCTACTTGCTGCCTTTGGAGATGAACCAAACCACAGACAGAAAGGCTTATGGGCCCCTGGTAACAGCTGATCTACTTTGGCCTCGCTGGAAACACTCTAAGAACACCACAGCCCAGCTCTACCAAACCATCATTCTATAAAAAGCAAAGGAGATTGGCACTGGCATAGCTTCCGTGGTGAGAGTGAAGGTGGGTCTGCCCCTCCTGGTCATCAGCCACCTCCTCAATGGGCCTTTCTTCCTACAGAACTCAGAAGAAAATTCTAGACATAATATGTCCCATGCAGATGGTGACTGCAGCCATGAAATTAAAAGACGCTTACTCCTTGGAAGAAAAGTTATGACCAACCTACATAGTATATTCAAAAGCAAAGACATTACTTTGCCGACTAAGGTCCATCTAGTCAAGGCTGTGGTTTTTCCTGTGGTCATGTATGGATGTGAGAGTTGGACTGTAAAGAAAGCTGAGTGCCGAAGAATTGATGCTTTTGAACTGTGGTGTTGGAGAAGACTCCTGAGAGTCCCTTGGACTGCAAGGAGATCCAACCAGTCCATTCTGAAGAAGATCAACCCTGGGATTTCTTTGGAAGGAATGATGCTAAAGCTGAAGCTCCAGTACTTTGGCCACCTCATGCGAAGAGTTGACTCATTGGAAAAGACCCTGATGCTGGGAGGGATTGGGGGCAGGAGGAGAAGGGGATGACCGAGCATAAGATGGCTGGATGGCATCACGGACTCAATGGAAGTGAGTCTGAGTGAACTCCGGGAGTTGGTGATGGACAGGGAGGCCTGGCGTGCTGCGATTCATGGTGTCGCAAGGAGTCGGACACGACTGAGCGACTGAACTGAACTGAAAAGTGTTGTTGTTTTTTCAATTCAGCTCAGTCATTCCGTTGTGTCCGACTCTTTGCGACCCCATGGACTGCAGCATGCCAGGCCTCCCTGTCCATCACCAACTCCCGGAGTTTACTCAAACTCATGCCATTGAGTCAGTGATGCCATCCAACCATCTCATCCTCTGTCGTCCCCTTCTCCTCCCACCTTCAATCTTTCCCAGCATCAGAGTCTTTTCAAATGAGTCAGCTCTTTGCATCAGGTGGCCAAAGTATTGGAATTTCAGCTGTTGTTTTTGAGAGCAATGTAAATTCATCCTCATACTTTCTTTTATAGAAAGACCTGCCCACCTCATCCTCTGATCTTGCATCAGAAAATCTATACTATCAATTAGTGTGTCTCAGACTTCATTGCACATGGGAATCGCTTGGAGAACTTGTGGAACTTGATTCTGAAAGGGTCTAACCTGGTTTCTTAAAGTATAGTCCATGGAGAAGCCCTTTTTGGCATCACCTAGGAGCTTGCTTTGGAAGGAATGATGCTAAAACTGAAGCTCCAGTACTTTGGGCACCTTATGCGAAGAGTTGACTCATTGGAAAAGACCCTGATGCTGGGAGGGATTGGGGGCAGGAGGAGAAAGGGACGACCGAGGATGAGATGGCTGGATGGCATCACAGACTCAATGGACGTGAGTCTGAGTGAACTCCGGGAGTTGGTGATGGACAGGGAGGCCTGGCGTACTGCGATTCATGGGGTCGCAAAGAGTCGGACACGACTGCGCGACTGAACTGAACTGAACTGAGGAGCTTGTTAGAAATGCAAAAGTAAAGTCATCCAAGTGTTTTTATTTTTTGTTTTCCTCTGTATATTCAGAGGTCTAGATCTGGGGTGATTTTAATAATGGTGATGGTAACTTAAAATACCACTTGTAGAGAACCTATTGTAGGCCAGTAGCTCTATACACACTAACCCTAATGCAAATGGCATTGCTATTATTTTGCACATAAAAAACCTGAAGCTCAAAGAGAGCAAGTAGCCTATCCAAAGTCAGATAGATGGTGAGTGCCCGCATCCAAGGCTGTCAGTTTCAAAGCCTGGACCCTCTTCACCACTCCACGCTGCAAAAACTGAGATCCCTCATCTCACCGCTGACTCCTAACAAGATTTCCTGCTCCTGACTGCTTCTCCAGTCTCACCTATGGCTTGATTTTCCACTGTTTTTTCTTTTTTCTTAACGTTTCCTGGATCTGCAGCGTCTACACTGGACCTTGTGCAGCACAACTGGTTAAGAGCAGTCGTTCATTCTTCGGGCAGTTTCTATGTACTTGATTCCACTGGGAGAGATCATTGTGTCTTGTCAGCTGTCTAATCTTTATCTTAGAAGAAGCAAATTTCTTTCTCTAATGTTTTACTAAAATATTTAACCTGATTTTTGGTGCAAAAGTAATTGCCGTTTTTGCATTGTTGAAATTGTCTTTGATGGTGGGATACATACTTAAATAAGTGTGGTTATCTTATACGTCACTTTAATGCACATTGCTTGATTTATTTTTTTTTGTTAATGACATTACTTGCTATGTATTTTATATTTATTTTAGACTATGGAAATGTTGTTGTACAAAGAGCAAATTTGAGCAATTTTCTTATTTGAGTTCAAAATGGGTCATAAGGCAGAAGAGACAACTTGCAACATCAACCATGCATTTGGCCCAGGAACTGCTAACATACAGTGCAGTGGTGGTTCAAGAAGTTTCGTAAAGGAGATGAGAAACTTGGAGATGAGGAGCGAGAGCAATTATTGAAGCTGATCCTCTTACAACTACAGGAGAAGTTTCCAAAGAACCCAGCATCGACCATCCTACAGTTTTTTGGCATTTGAAACAAACTGGAAAGCGGGTGCCTCATGAGCAGGCCACAAGTCAAAAAAAATCATCATTTTGAAGTGTGGTCTTATTCTATGCAACACCAGCAAAGCATTTCTCAATCCGATTGTGATGCTTGACAAAAGGTGGATTTTATGTGACAGATGGCGATGACGAGCTCAGTGCTTGGACTGAGAAGAAGTTCCAAAGCACTTCCCAAAGCCAGACTTGCACCAAAAAGAGGCCATGGGCACTGTTTGGTAGCTGCTGCCTATTGGTCCACTACAGCTGTCCGAATCCCAGCGAAGGCATTATATCTGAGAAGTGCGCTAGCAAATCAATGAGATGCACCCAAGGCTGCAACGCCTGCAGCCGGCATTGGTCAACAGAAAGGGTCCAATTCTCTACCATGACAATGCCCAACCACATGTCACACAACCAAAGCTTTAAAAGTTGAATGAATTGGTCCACAAAGATTTGTCTCATCTGCCATATTTACCTAGCCTCTCACCACCCAACTACCACTTCTTCAAGAATCTTGACAACTTTTTACAGGGGAAATGCTTCCACAACTAGCAGGATGCATAAAATGCTTTACAAGAGCTTGTCGAATCCCAAAGCATGGAGTTTTATGCTACAGGAATAAACAAACTTATTTCTAGTTGGCAAAAATGTGTTGATTGTAATGGTACCTATTTTGATTAATAAAGATGTGTTCGAGCCTAGTAATGATTTAAAATTCAATCTGAAACTGCAGGTATGTTTGCACCAACCTAATAATTCCCTCTATATGTATTCTCCCTTGTAAATGAGAATTCTCATCTTACAATGTCAGATTCAAGACAGTTATTTTGTAATCCTTTTGCTGAGGAGGTATTTTGATTTTCTTATAAAAATAGACAGATGAATCTTTTGACTGAGACTTACAAATGTTTATGAATTAGTTGCAACATTTTTCCTTATTCTTTCCCTGATACCTACATGCATTTATCCAATAAATATTTTTTGGAAACACACTAAATGCTTGACATTGTGTGAAGCTTGAGAATATAGGTTTAGTAAAATATAGGCAGGGGTGTCTCCATGGAGCTTTCTTCTATTATGGTGTCATGGTAAGCTGGCATCTATTCTTATGGGGCTTTTTGTATGACAGCAAGATTGTAATCTCAAGTGTAAATCCTTTTTTAAAAAAGTGTAGTTTTAAGGTTTCACCAAGTATGGTGGGCTTCCCTGGTGGCTCAGACAGTAAAGAATCTGCCTGGATTCTATACATTTAAGAATGTATTCCAATCGCCTGCAATGCAGGAGACCTGGGTTTGATCCCTGGGTTGGGAAGATCCCTTAGAGAAGGGATGGCCAGCCACTCCAGTATTCTTGCCTGGAGAATTCCATGGACAGAGGAGCCTGGCGGTCTATAGTTCATGGGGTCACAAAGAGTCAGACACAACTGAGTGACTAATATGTTCACTTTACTTCATCACCGAGTATGATATAGCAGAAAGAGTAGACTGGGAGTTCAGAGTCCCGAACTGGGTTTCTTTCTCTCTCACTACATTTCCTCCTTAGCTCCCTCTTCCATCCTTCCTTTCCAGTCCTTCTTCCTTCCTCCTTCACATCCATCCATCTCATTCCTTGGCCCATCTTTTCCCCCTCCCCTCCTCTCCTTCTCAATGATCTGTGCTCAATGACGTGGATACAGCAGGAATCAGGCAG
The DNA here is from genome assembly GCA_006408695.1 of Aepyceros melampus. Taxonomy (NCBI): domain Eukaryota; kingdom Metazoa; phylum Chordata; class Mammalia; order Artiodactyla; family Bovidae; genus Aepyceros; species Aepyceros melampus. The sequence goes on from SJXQ01010562.1 coordinate 164,510, forward strand.
AAGAGACCTGTAGCTTTGCAGAGCTGAGTCCAGTAGGGAAGACAGACCTTGGACACTGCTCTGAGTTGGATGAAGATGTATAAGGGGCTATAGGCACAAGTCATAAACAAGCCTGATTACTATGGGTCTAAGATATAAAAAACATAATTCCTGAAAGTTGTCCTTGTCCAACTCTAGTCCTTGTTTTTTATGACAGGTATGTGTATGTGAGTTTGTGCGTATGTGATGAGTTGAATTTAACACTCCCTTTAATTCTTAAAGTTTTAATATTCTAAACAGGAACTTTAGCACAAAAATAGATACAGATTTTTCATTACAAAAATTCTGGCATTTTTCACATATATATGGAATCTAACAAAATGGTGCTGGAGAAGACTCTTGAGAGTCCCTTGGACTTCAAGGAGATCAAACTAGTCAATCCTAAAGCAAATCAACCCTGAATATTCTTTGGAAAGACTGATGCTGAAGCTGAAGCTCCAATACTTTGGCCACCTGATGTGAAGAGCCAACTCATTGGAAAAGACCTTGATGCTGGGAAATCCTGAAGGCAGGAGGAGAAGGGGATGACAGAGGATGAGATGGTTGGATGGCATCACCGACTCAATGGGCATGAGTTTGAACAAACGCCGGGAGATGGTAAAGGACAGGGAACCCTGGTGTGCGCAGTCCATTGGGTCACAAAGAGTTGGACACAGCAGAGTGACTGAACAACAACAGCAGAAAAATGGTACTGAAGAACCAATTTGCAGAGCAGGAATAAGGACGCAGATGAAGAGGATGGACTTGTGGGCACAGTAAAGGAAGGAGAGGGTAGGATGAACTGAGAGTAGCATTGAAATATATACATTACTATGTGTAAAATAGATAGATAGTGGGAAGTTGCTTTATAACACAGGGAGCTCAGCCTGGTTCTCTGTGATAACCTAGAGGGGTGGGGTGAAGGGAGTGGGAGACAGTTCCAAGAGGAAGAGGGTATATGTGTACTTACGGCTGATTCACATTGTTGTATGGCAAAACCAACACAATGCTGTTAAGCAATTATCCTCCAATTAAAAATGCAACTTAAAAAAATAACTGCTGCTGCTGCTGAGTCGCTTCAGTCGTGTCCGACTCTGTGCGACCCCGGAGACGGCAGCCCACCAGGCTCCGCCGCCCCTGGGATTCTCCAGGCAAGAACACTGGAGTGGGTTGCCATTTCCTTCTCCAATGCAGGAAAGGGAAAAGTGAAAGTGAAGTCACTCCGTCGCGTCCGACTCTTCGCGACCCCATGGACTGCAGCCCACCAGGCTCCTGCATCCATGGGATTTTCCAGGCAAGAGTACTGGAGTGGGGTGCCATTGCCTTCTCCGAGTACTAACCAGTAAAAAAAAAAAAAAAAGGTTATGGTGTTTTTCATTCGTATATATTAACATATGACAAAATAAAGAGAAGTATATATGCTTGTAGTATAGAACTCTTCAGTATAGATAAAAACCGCTATGAAACTAGATAATTTCTCTTTCAAATTAAAAAATATTTTGATACTACAATTCTCTAAGTCGTCCTATTTCTTTTCCACCTTCTGCTCAATTACATGACTGAAATATAATCACCCGTCCTATGAAGGGTAGCAGTCAAATAACTAAAACAATAGAGTTGCATTTCTGAAATTTGAATTATAAATAAAAATTATTTTATGAACTTCTCCCCAGTGTTAAATCAATCTTATATGTAATAATCTCTACATATGTGTCAACCTACAAAATTAGATATAAACCTTATTAAACAAGATGAAAGTTCAAATTATATATAAACAAAACTATAAAACCAACACTATTCATATTAATATTTAATTTAATATAACAGATGGTTTTGTTTTGCTGAAACCAAGTTTCTATTTGAAACATGACATGATGCCTACTGCTGGGTTGTGGGTTTTGTGCTGAGCGTACTCTCACTGATGAGTTCAACGTGGAGACTCCCATCTCCCATCACTTCTGTTCTTTGTTCTACTGTGATATTGTCACAACAGGCACAGATCATTTGGCCTTCACTTAGCATGAATGAATCATTGGGTCTGCTTTTGCTGTTTTCTCATTAAGAGCTGGACCATGGAAACATATACATACACTCAGCTGTAGGGGCCAAAATCCAATGACAACTGGATTAGACAATCTTAATGGGAACATCCAGATGATTCAGAATAAATTATATTATATTATAAAGATATTTACAAATTTATATAATGATTTAAAACTATATATAATACATATGTGTAAAATTTTAAATGTGTATAATTATATATATATTGTAATATATGCATATTACTATGGATTGAGAATCCTTTCATGATCCTTTTTGGTAAGGATCAGAGCACCCGAATCTTCCCAGGTGACCTGGAGCATTTCACACAGATTTTTGCATAATCAGCCACTTCCTCTTCCTCACTTGTTGGATCATGGTAGTGTTCACATATTTTTACATACAAGTTCCTCTGCTCCTAGAGCAAACTCAGCCTCGTGTGGTATTCCTGTTCTCCATTAATTCCACTGGGCTTCCCTGGAGGCTCAAGGGTAAAGACTCCGCTTTTGCCATGCAGGAGACGCAAGTTCAATCCCTGGCTTGGGAAGAGCCCCTGGAGAAGGATATGCAACCCATTCCAGTATTCTTGCCTGGGAAATCCCATGGAGAGAGAAGCCTGGCGGGCTTCAGTCTATAGTGTCACAGAGCGTTGAACATGACTGAATAACTGAACAACAACACAAAACAATTTATCCCATCACTAGCTCCCAGCCCTTGGTGGCTCTTGGTTGACCTTGTGATAAAGTTCAAACTTGCCTTCAGTGCCTATTTTCTGCCCACCTCTCTAGCCAGATGTTTTGCCTATACCTTTCCCACACACACTCACATCCCAGTGTTCTAGCCATGTGGAATGACTGGCAAGGATTTGTGATTCTCTCTCTCTCTTTTTTTTTTTTTTTTTTCTTGGAATGTTCTTAATTTTCTTGCATAGAGAACTTCCAATTAATGTACAAGGTTTAGATTAGAAATCTACTTTACAGTAGGCAGAATAATGCCCCCTCAAAGATGTCTCTATCCTAATCCCCAGAAACTATAATTATGCTGTTATATTCACTAACTCATTGGAAAAGACCCTGATGCTGGGAAAGATTGAAGGCAGGAGGAGAAGGGGACAACAAAGGATGAGATAGTTGGATGGCATCACCGACTCAATGGACATGAGTTTGAGTTAACTCTGGGAGATGGTGAAGGACAGGGAAGCCTGGAGTGCTGCTGTCCACAAAGAGTCAGATGCAACTGAACAATGACTTTACAGATATAATTCACATTACAGACTGTAAAGAAGGAAAGTTATCCTGGAGTATCCAGGTAGGCCCCCTATAATCACCAGGACTTAAAAGTGAAGAACTTTTCCTGACTGGAGGCAGCAGAGGGATGCCACAGAAGAGGAAGTTGCAGAGACTCAAAGCATGAGAGATTTGATGCCCCATGATTGGAGGCAGGCTACATGGAAAGCCTGAGAAGAACTGTATGTGATTTCCAGGTGCAAAGACTGGCACCTGACAGCAAGGAGGAAATACTAGCAGTCCTACGACTCCAAGAAACTGAATTTGGTTGGTTTGAATGATCTGAAACATGTAAACCCAGAGTCTCCAGAAAGGAACACTGCCTCGGAACAAGGGGATTTTGATCTGTGAAACTCTGAGAACCAGCTGAGCCCAGTGGGATTTTTATTAAATATTAAAAAAAAATGTTTTTTAATTTGTTTATCTTATTTTGGGTTATGCTGGGTCTTTGTTGCTGCGTGGGCTTATCTCTAGTTGCAATGCACAGGTTTCTCGCTGCAGAGGCTGCTCGCGTTGCAGAGCACAGGACGCAGGGCATGCAGGCTTCAGTGTTCGGGACACGTGGGCTTTGGAGCCCAGGGTCAGTAGTTGTGGCACATGCGCTTAGTTCCTCTGCAGCAGGGGGATCTTCCTGAATCAGGGCTCGAACCCATGTCTCCTGCATTGGCAGGTGGATTCTTTACTGCTGAGTCCCTAGAGAACCCCTCAGTAGGACTTTTGATCTATGCAACTGTGAGATACTAAATGGCTGCTGTGTAGAGATGCTAAATTGGTTGTAATTTGCTGTAACTGCAGTAGAAACCTAATACACTCTCTTCCAGAAAGTCTCTTCCCGAATCTCCCGCAGCCATTCCAGGTCTGTGTTGCACGTCTCATTTAGACACTGCTGGGGCTTCCACCTGTCCCTCCTCAAGGACTGAGCCCACTATCTTGTGTGTTTCTGTTTACTTGCTTGTCTCCTCTACTACTCTTGCAAGCACTGATATCAGCAGCGCATCTTCAGGGCCTGTGCACAGAGCATGGTAAATGATTGTTTGCTCGGTGAATACATGAAATAGATGTTCCATTCAGTCATTAGATATTTGTTGTGTATTCACTATGGGTCAGGCATTGCCCACTGTTACAATAGTGAGCAAGAATAAACCTCTGATTCAAAAAGGAGTTGATGGAAAGTTAAAATCGCTCAGTCACGTCCAACTCTTTGTGACCCCATGGACTATACAGTCCATGGAATTCTCCAGGCCAGAATACTGGAGTGGGTAGCCTTTCCCTTCTCCAGGGGCTCTTCCCAACCCAGGGATCAAACCCATGTCTCTCACATTGCAGGTGGATTCTTTACCAGCTGAGCTATAAGGGAAACCCAAGAATACTGTTGGTGGAGGCAAACACTAAATGTGAAAAGGGTAAATAGATAGTTGCTGGCAGTATTAATTTCTAGTAAGAATATAAAATAAATAATGGAGTAGAGGGCTCTTGGGTGGGAGGCAAGGCTACCATGGCTGGATTGATCACGGAAAGTCTCTCCGAGGGGGATGTTGAGCTGAGATCTGAATCATGAGGAGGAACGATGCGATGATCTGAGGGGACAGTGTCCCAGGCAACTGACAGTGAGAGTGCCTTGCGGGAGTCGAGAGTTCCAGAAAGAAAGTACAGAATATAAGCCAGAAGACTTAGGCGAGGTTCAGAGCCTTGCAGACGATGAGGTAAAAGTTTAGATTATATTCTAATCCAATAAGAAGCCTTGGGAAGAGTTTAATGCACATTAAGGAACTCATACTTTTTAACAGTTTGCTTTGACACTAGAGTGAGGAAAAGACTGCAGGGAAAGGCTGAAAGTTAGAAATTCACAACGTCCAGGCAAGAGGTGAGGGAGGCTTGGCCTAGCACTGTAGTGGTGGGGATGGAAGAAGGGGTCAGATGTGAGATATGTTTTGCAGAGAGAGGTCACCAGCCTTGCTGATGGATTTGATGTAAGATATGAAGGGTTGAGTGAAAGATGACTCCTAGGTTTTTGACCTAATCAACTTGAAGGGGGTATGGGGACCAACTAGGCTTGGGAAGGAGTGGAAGAGAATCAAGCATTTTGCACTGTGCATGTTCAATTTAAGATGACAGTCGGTCATCACAGTGGAACCTCAAAGAAAAATGGGTAAGTCCAGAATTCAGGAGAGCACTCTGAACTGGAGATATAAACAAGAATTGACAGTATATTGGTGATATTTATTGGCGTCAGATAAAGTGATATTATCTAGGGAGAGTTACTAGAGAGGGTGAATGATTAAGGATAGAATGCTGGGATATTCTAGCATTTAGATGTGAACAGAGGAAGGGGAGTCAGAAAATAAATTGGAGAAATAGTAAAGTGGCGGGGCGCAGTGAGGGGAAGGAGTGGGTGGTGTCCTAAAAACCCACAGGAAAATGTGCTCACAAAGGAAAGTGCTCAGCCACATCAAATGCTGCCAAGAGGTCCTGAATATAAAGAATAAAAGATTTGGCCAACAGAATTTGGCGAGAGATGTATTTTGGTCTTAGTATGGTAATGTTCTTAGCCAGATCCTTTCACTAGCCTCATTCCATTGATCAATTCAACTCAAGAAACTAGTTTTTCAAGCACTATGCTAGGTACTGTAGAGGAGGAAAAGGTAACCAAAACAGGGCTTCTTCCATCAAAGAATTTACGGTTTAAATGAAAAGACAGACTAATCAGAAGCTAATAGTGTAATACAAAATTTGATAGGTAAGCAATTCTGGGAGAACTGGGAGGTCCAGGGAGGGAAAAGTATGTTGGTTGAATCTTGAAGAATCAATGGTATTTCAGTAAGCAGAGGAAAGAGAGGGGTTTTTTGGGTTGTTTGTAGTGTTTGACAAATTGGCAGAATAGAGATAAGGTAGGTAAGGTATAAAATGCTTCTAAACTAGGGTAACATTGGGAATGGGAAGGCGGGAGAAAGGTGAAAGATTATGCTTTCAGTAGCTGTATTGTACTTCATGGTATATATTTTTCCATTTTATACTTATCATCTGTGAAATATATAACCCAGGCATGATTTTCCTCATTTTGCAAAGGAGGAAACCAAAGCATCAATTACATAAGGAAGCAGAATAAAAACAAATGCAGTAACTAGATTGAATGATCAAAGAATGTCAGAGATTTACATGTCTCCACAATATATCTTCCACTCACAGAATGGAAAGTAGATAGATGCTTTTGATATGATTATGACTGACAAGCCAGTCCAATTGCATCAAGCCAGCAGCAGGACGCATCCTGACTCGTAATACTGGGGCTGATGTTTGACCATAGAACCTAGGACACAGAAAGACACTGTTTTTGTTTTTGTTTTGTTTTGTTTTTAGGGCTGAACAATTTCAAGGAACATTATGTATCTGTGGCAGTTGCAGATATGGCTTCCCAGGTGGGCTAGTGGTAAAGAATCCACCTGCCAGGGAGGAGAACTAAGAGAGGTGGGTTCGATCCCTGGGTTGGGAAGACAGATCCCCTGGAAAAGGAAATGGAGACCCACTCCAGTATTCTTGCCTGGAAAATCCCATGGACAGAGGAGACTGGCAGGCTGCAGTCCATGGGCTCACAATGATTTGGACATGACTTAGAACACACGGCAGTTGTACAGAACAAGTTAGTATGGGTGAGATGACCTGTAAACAGTCTCTCTGAAAGCTCAAGGGCATCATTGAGTCCTTCATTCCATAGAGATGTGTAGACCGAGGCCTCACACTTCAAATGGCCAAGCAGGTACCTGTCAAAGAGGAGCTTAAAAAGGAAATTTCGGATCCTGAGATCCCTTGAAGCCCCTTTGCAAGCAAAGTGAATTTCTTTAGTAGAGTAGCTTTGTATACGAAGTAATATAGGAGGAGCCGAGAAGCCGCAAACAAGGAAGCCGGCGTCAGTTGCAGAGTGAGGAAGAATGCTTTTGTAGCTTGTAAACCCTGTTCTATGGAAAACCTGGGATGAGTGGTCTTAACAGTAGAGAACTTTTTGTGCCTTTATTTGGAGTCTGTAAATCTAATGAGATTTCACAACACGTACTTTTCATATGCTTTTTCCAAAAAAAAGAACAACCAGTATAGGCTTAACGTTTGAGGAAGATGAATCTTTATTTTGAGGTCCTTCTTATTTAGTTCCCCTTCTTATTTAGTTCTGTGAGGAATCTGATGCTGCATTTGAAAATAACCTATAGAGGAAGGAGCTGAAATTCTCTCACCCGAATAAGATGATTATACAAACTTTAGGTGCCTTTGCCTCCATTTACTGCTTAAAGGACTTCCTCTCACACAGATCATAACACAGCCAACTTGAATGCTAAGTGATGTTTAACCCTTGGCATTTTCTTATGGGCATTTTGATTTTGCCTTAAGTAGGTGTTTTTTTTTTCTCTCAATGAGGACTGATTGATGCTTACGTTCCACCTAATGCAGTAGTAAAAGATTTAATAGAAGTGGAACATGATGCTGCAGTATATTTTCAGGCACTAAAGTTGGAGCAAAATGGAATAAGGGCCAGGTGGCAGTATCTACAAACTGTGCTAATAGCTCCATCAACAGATGTTTAATGTACTCAGAGTCATTCTCCACATCCTACTGTTGCTAATACATTTCCTCCCATACCACCTCTCAACAGAAAAATTTTGAGAGGAAAGGAAACATTAATAACCCCAAAGTGTTTAATTTTAAAGGATATTTAAATCTTAATACTGCTCATAAGCTGACCTATCTGACCACTGGATGGCTTATTGCAGGCTCCAATAATTTTGTTGCCATCATTAGTCAAAGTTGTTAACCAAGGGAAGGCTTTAAAATGCACAAGTTGTCTCCTTTATTTATCCTGGGGTTGCACACTGCTTTGAGATAGTTTTCAATGGATCCAAAACGTAGAGTTGCTATACAGCACTGTTGCAGCCACGGGTGCAAGCGAGGTGGGCAGCTGCCTCAGTGTGTGTGAGAAGGGAGACCCCCCTGCTTTCTGTCCAGAGCTGTCATTTCTAGTCGATCCAACAAGTCAGACAACCTACGTGGATCAGACCGTTCTAGAGAGTCACAGTCAACACCAGGGTTTCTAGGTTTTGTTTTGTTTCGTTTTGTTTTTAACCACAGTGGGAAAAAAGAATGAAGAGATGACTCTATCCTCCAGAGCCCCTTCTTCACTGAACATTTATTTATATGACTGTCCAGTCTCCAGGTTGCTAGATACAGAGAACAGGAGCCTGAGGGGATAATTTGTGTGACAGAGAAGATGCTGTGAGATAGAAAGGTAAGCAGTCAGGGTAGGTGGGGAACCTGGCAGTCGTGACCGTTCAAGGGCTCCCTAGAGCACTTCTATGTGGATGTGGCAAGAGAGAGGGTGAATAAATGTGGTCCAGCTCATGAGAGGAGCATTCTTCCTCACCAGCCATGTGGACAGAGCCTTCTGGTCATATCCCTGTTCTCCCAGTTCCTCCCATCATATCAGATTTTCTTGCTTTTTAATTTTTAAATTTTTATATGGAGAAAGGGACCAACAAAGAGAAAAGTGCCTCATGACAATTCGTTTCAGTTCAGTTCACTTCAGTTGCTCAGTCATGTCCAACTCTTTGCGACCCCATGGACTGCAGCACGCCAGGCCTCCCTGTCCATCACCAACTCCCAGAGCTCACTCAAACTCATGTCCATTAAGTCCGTGATGCCATCCAGCCATCTCATCCTCTGTCGTCCCCTTCTCCTCCCACATTCAGTCTTTCCCAGCATCAGGGTCTTTTCCAATAAGTCAGTTCTTCGCATCTGATGGCCAAAGTATTGGAGTTTCAGCTTCAGTGTCAGTCCTTTCAATGAACATTCAGGACTGATTTCCTTTAGGATGGACTGGTTGGATCTTCTTGCAGTCCAAGGGACTCTCAAGAGTCTTCTTCAACACCACAGTTCAAAAGAATCAATTCTTATGCACTCAGCTTTCTTGATAGTCCAACTCTCACATCCATACATAACTACTGGAAAAACTATAGCTTTAAATAGATGGACCTTTGTTGGCAAAGTAATGTCTCTGCTTTTGAATATGCTGGCTAGGTAGGTCATAACTTTCCTTTCAAGGAGCAAGCGTCTGTTAATTTCATGTCTGCAGTCACCATCTGCAGTGATTTTGGAGCCCCCCAAAATAAAGTCTGTCACTGTTTGCATTGTTTCCCTATTTGCCATGAAGTGATGGGACTGGATGCCATGATCTTATTTTTCTGAATGTTTAGTTTTAAGCCAACTTTTCCACTCTCCTCTTTAACTTTCATCAAGAGGCCCTTTAGTTCCTCTTCACTTTCTGCCTTAAGGGTGGTGTCATCTGCATATCTGAGGTTATTGATATTTCTCCCGGCAATCTTGATGAAGCCAAATTTTAGTCTGTTGTTTAAACTATGATCAATGTATGTTAAATATAATAATTTAATTCATTGATAAGTGAACATAAGAAAAGGTTATCACTAGAATTAGATAATCACTACTGTCCTTTCTAATCTGTTAAAAGTTCTCTGACCTAGTTTTGGGTTTTGTTCCTGCTTGAGAGAATGACCAATGACACTTGTTTGTAGCTGAGAACAAAGGGATAGTTTGAAGTAGAAGCAAAATTGGGTAACATGAATCCATGGATTAAAATTGTAGGAGAAAAACAAATATTGTATATTAATGCATAGATGTGGAATCTAGGAAATTGTATAGATGAACTTATTTGCAAAGCAGAAATAAAGCCACGGATGTAGGAAACAAACATGTAGATACCAAGGGAACAGGGGTGGTTGGAATGGACTGGGAGATTAGGACTGACATATATATGTACTACTATGTATAGAATAAATAACTAATAAGCACCGGCTGACTAGCACAGGAAACCCCACTCAGTGCTCTGTGGTGCCCTAAATGAGAAGGAAATCGAAGGAAGAAGGGACATAGCTGCATGTGTGGCTGGTTCACTTTGCTGAATAGGAGAACTAACTCAACATTGTAAAGCAACTATTCTCAAAAAAAAAAAAAAATTGTAGGACTCTTGTCTTGTATGAGATCCTATTTCTATTTAGTAACCCTGACAGTTATAATTTAAGCTATCTCAGTGTGGATTAGGTATAATGCGTGAGCTAATTGAGAAACAATTTTAAGAAGAGAAAAGATATCTTAAAACAAGACTAGAGGATGCAGGCTTTTTGCAGTAACACTCTATGGGAACTCTCAGCTGGTAGCTTTGGGAGGAAGAAGTTTGCTCCCTTGAGAAGAGAGGGATGTGCTGACTTCTAGTTGGCCCTTCTAGTGAAGAAAGTTGAAAAATAAAGTAAACTAAATAGAGAAGAAAGATAAAAGGTAATATTTGAAGAGATAGGCTTAGCACCATCTGCAAATAACGATAACGAAAACAATGACGTGAAAACAAATGTTCAAACTATAAACAATAAGAATGTTTTCACTTAACTCATGTAAAGGCAGTACTCATAGGTTTTTATATTTTCTTTTTTTACTTACTTTTTATTAGCTATAATATCTTTGGATAACACAGGAAAAAAATTTTAAAGTGCCCTAAATCCTCTATCATAGTAAGTATTATTTATATCAGGTATATTTCCTTTCAGATATATATTTTGAAATAAAATATGGACCATACTTTATAGTTTTATGTCCTTCTTTTCCCACAGAATCAAAAAGCCACAGTCTTTAAAAACTTGATTTTAAGATGACACTTTCCCTCTGTTGATAATAAAAGTGTCACTATCCATCGTATGTTAGTATATAGTGAGAAGTAACAGACGTGATGTTCACAAGCCGCATGCATCAATCTTAAGTTCATAATCCCGAGAGAGGAAAAACGTAGGAAACAGAATGAGATATATAACATAAAACAGTTTATATAAATAGAAACACTGACATGCAAAACAATAATTCATACTAATCAAGGACATAAAAGCCAAGGGCTCCTCACAAAAGCTCATTTTGTGATACAGCTTTGGCCGCACTGACTAAAGTTGAACATATTATGCAATATTCTATATACGGTGAATTTGGACATGAGTTTGAGCAAACTCTGGGAGATAGTGAAGGACAGGGAAGCCTGGCATGCTGCAGGTCATGAGGTCGCAAAGAGTCAGACATGACTTATCAACTGAACAATAATATACTGTGAATTATAGTTCTAATCCTAGGCATAAGCCTGACAGAAATATAGACATGTGTTCAACAAAAGATGAACCAGAATGTTCTTAGCACCCCTATTAACAAGAACAAAAGTGGAACCTGCCCAAATGCCCATCACTAACAGTGTTTGAGTTACAAAATGGGCTATCACACAGCAGTAGGAACGAAGAGTCTTCAGTTTACACAAAAACAGGAATGAATCTTAAAAACACAATCATCGAGCTTCTAAAGAAGCCAGACACATGCAAGTGTAAACAGAATGGTTCTGTGTATGCAATGTATAAGACAAGCAAAATGAACCTCTTCTTCTAAAAGTCAGGAAAATGGTTCTCCTGAGCTGACACAGACTAGAAAGGGGTGCAAGAAAGTCTTATGGGGTGTTAGCAACATCTGCTTCTTGGCCTAGGGCTGATGGCACAGCTGTGTTCAATTTGTGAAAATTCACCAAGATGTATAGTTAAGACAAGTGGAATGGTCTATTTCTCTATGGTATTGCAGTGCAGAGTGTTTGTTTCAGGTTAGACATTAAATGACATTAAACATATTGGAATGGTTGCCTATCCAGAAGGAAATGAGAGTGAAAGAATGAGTTTCCAATGTGTGGTTTTCAAGAACTTGTTACTAAGGATTACCAAAGAATTTCTCAATTATATTAATGACTTTTAGAAGTTGAGACTTTTTGCTTATTTAGGGCTTTTTAGAAAACTTATGGCAGAGAATGAAATTCAGTAAGCAACTAGATGTGTCTTATTACTATAAATTTGGGTAATTAAATTTTAACGCTTCTCCCAAGGTGAAATTAATGTGTGGTAATTATCACTGAGAAGTTACTTACTTTGTCTTAATGAAATGTTTGTAAAATTGTACCTTTTAAGCCATTTGTATTTTTAGAACATAGTGCTTATCTCTCTTTACTTTTTCTTTTCTTTACGTTTTAATCTCAACACCAACCTTTCCAAATGTCTTTGAAGGTAATCCTAGGTACTTCCTAGTGGAATGAGGCATTTTCTCTAGCAGAACAACCTGAACAGATTAGAAATCGCAAAATGCTTCTGAATTTAATTCCCTGTGGAGCTGCTAGAAGAGTTGTTTTAGGTTATCCTCGTGACATTTATTAAGTTCAGAAGGTGCAGAGATAAGACCATCAGAAATGTTTATTTTACTTAACTGTTTAGATCCTCCCACACCTGCTCAGCTCAGTGACCCTAACTATCCTGTAATTGCCTATATTAAATGTTTAGTGAACATGAAGCAAGAGTACGCCAGCTTAAGGAAAATGCATGTGATTTTCTTTTCCATAAGCTTTCATGGATCATTCTAATTCCATTTAATGGATAAAATGAAATTAATTTCACTGAGTCATTTGTTATGTCTGACTGTATTGCTAGCATATAGAAGGCTTTCCCCAGGCACTCTGATTTTATTTCATATTATAAATCTAATTAGAATCAAGATTTAACCCATAAATAATATTTTGTGTCCTCTGATCATTTCTGTTTTGGAAAAACAGATGATAATTTTACAAAGAAATCCAACTTAAATTTTGCCCTCTCCTCATGAGATTAAAAAAAAAATGAACAAAGACAACATCCACAAACATCTGGCAGTTGAATCATTTCTTATGTTTTAAGCCAAAGCTGACCACTTAATGTTTGAAAAATGACATATTAAACATGCAATTTCAGAACGATGTCCTTTTAAAATGAATTGCAAACTCATTCCTGTGACAAAATCCTTCTCTGTGTATTCTTAACTTTTCCTATTTGCCCATTTTTGCTGAAATTGAACCCCATCTCATAATTGGGGTTCCAGTAGGCTTCATCAGACTTGTTTGTGTGTGTACGTGTATCGCATGGTGAAATACATACTCTTCTGTAACTCTTCATCCTCTGAGGACATTCAGTGAATAGGAGCCCAGAATTGTGATCTGTAGTTTACTAAAGCCTCATGGAAAACTCTGCTGCAGTAGCTATGCAAAGTTCTGGTTAAACATTGCCTTAGCGTTTGCACTGCTCCGTCTGTTGTTTTTACGCTAAAGACTTAGCCCAGGTTGGAGGCACTATTGACTTTGTAATTAAACCATTTTACCTTCAGAATTTTGTAATCACTGCATTTAAAACCATCTGTTGTGGTGAGAAGGTAAACTTTTCTTTTTTCAAGGTAAAGAAAAAACTCTACGGTAGCCTTTTTTTTCTTTTAACTTTCACAGTTGTGATTTTATGTCCTTGATTTACTAAACATATCAATAGGAAAAAAAGAAGGAAATTCTCTGTGAGTCATGGAAAAGGACACCTGTCATAGAATTTAAAATAAATGTAGATGAAAGTACCTTCTTACCTGCTGCTCTTTTTCAAAAGGATATTGCTTCCTGTCCACATGTGGCGATCTTACTAATTTATTAGAGGACAAATGGGATCATACTGAAGACTGGTTTGGCTATGTTTCATGTGTTGCAAACTTTTTGCTAACTTGCCCCGATATTGTCAGGACTGTGAAAACGTGCCTGTGCCATGGGTGGTGTGGTGCTTATTGCAGCAGGTAAGGCAACACAAACAGAATGTTCAGAGAAGGGAAAACATTTTTAACACGAGTGGCTTATTAACTATATTGGTTTTGTAGCGATGTAGAATCTGTAGGAGGCCCTCTGCCTTTCTGTTCCCAGGAAAAAGTTGTAGAGGGGTGGCCTAATTGGCACTCTGATGAACCTCTTTAAAGGGCATGGGATCAATCTCCCCCCCACACAGTGTATGTGAGTGATGTCTGAACAACTGTAAATTGCACCTTTGCATTTGGGAAATGAAGCAAAAAGAGTTTAAAATAGGAACTTTGGAGTCAAACTACGGCCCACATTATTGTCTTGCCACTTTTTAGCCTGTGGGCTTGAAGAAGTTACTTAACCTCCCTAGCTGAGGTCCCCTCCTCTACAAAAATATTGAAAATGAAAGTACCCTGTTACAGTGTTGTTGTGAGTCTTTATAAAATACTGTGGTAAAGTACTTGCTGCAGTGCCTGGCACACAGAAAACATAATGAAAACAATGTCTCCATCTCAATTCATTGATGTACCTGAAAATAGTTTCTTGAGGCATCTCACCTTTAAGTTTCAGTATAGTTTGTCAATAAAGATAACAAGAGTAATTTTGTAGTTCTCTTCGGCTGACAATTATAGGGTTGGCCAAAATGTTCGTTTGAGTTTTTCCATAAGAAGTTATGAAAAATCTGAATAAACTTTTGAACAAACTAGTATCCATTTAGGGAGAGAAACAAAATGGGGATAATTGCCAACTATCACAAAATTCAATATTAACCTAAAGCTTTTTCTTTTCTTCTTCTATTTATTCCAGTAATTTGGAGACTTTGAGCAAAAGGCCCTGTTCAGAGATTCCTCCCCAACAGCTGAGGGCAAGCCAACAAGACCTGACTATGACCTGGGACGGGATATAACAAGGGTGAGGAGAAGGGAGAGTGGGGGGGTCAGGGCACGCTCTCAGCTGAGACGTAGGCTCTTAGGACACACTTGAGGATCTTTAGTTCCTTTAAGGAACTAAAGCTAATAGGAGGAAAATAATTTCAAAGCACTATAAATGATAGAAAATCAGGAAAACAGGATCTTAGGACGCACACTGTGACCTTACAACACTTGGTGTTAACTCTTAACTCTGTTGCTTACTCATGTGTAACTTTGGGGGAACCCACCTCATGTCTCCAATACGCAGCTTTCTCAGTTTTCCATAGTACCTCGGCTTACCAGGTGGCACAGCGGTAAAGAATCCACCTGCCAATGCAGGAGAAGCAAGAGACATGGGTTTGATCCCTGGGTAGAGAAGATTTCTTGGAGAAGGAAATGGCCACCCACTCCAGTATTCCTGCTTGGAAAATGCTACTTCATAGAGCTGAGATAAAGATGTCCAAAGGCAACTCATATCGTCTGAGCACCGCGTCTGGCACATAGCAGACACTCAGTAGATTTACTGTGATTGCAAAAGTCCCATAGTTATGTGATGATTGCCTATTGAACACTGGAGTTCAACAGAAGAGAGTTGCCACTGGGGTCATGAAGGTTCAGAAATAATTCAGAGCATCCAGTTTCTTTCACAAGTTTACTCATCCTCTGCCAAACTCAGGGATTGTTGTTTTTTTTATTTGGAGTTGTTGTGACTGTAGTAATAGAAGCTGTAATTAAAACCATGCTTATGCCAGACAGCCCATAGGTAAATGACCTTTAAGATGAAGAATAATTTACCTTTAGCTGCACACTGCTAGGCATATGAAAATGTCTTAAGCAACGTGTAGTCAGTTGAGTTGTATCATCAATAGAATTTATTTTTGAAACCATGGTTATGAGAGATTGTTTATATAGTGGTTCTTATTTAAAATGATATAGAAAGACTAGCAAAAACATAAACTTTATCCTATTTATGTTTAGGAAAAGAAGATTATATCTCTGTATATAGATATAAGCACACACATATCAGTTCAGTTCAGTCGCGCATCGTGTCTGACTCTTTGCGACCCCATGAATCGCAGTACACCAGGCCTCCCTGTCCATCACCAACTCCCGGAGTTCACTCAGACTCACGTCCATTGAGTCTGTGATGCCATCCAGCCATCTCATCCTCGGTTGTCCCTTTCTCCTCCTGCCCCCAATCCCTCCCAGCATCAGGGTCTTTTCCAATGAGTCAACTCTTCGCATAAGGTGCCCAAAGTACTGGAGCTTCAGTTTTAGCATCATTCCTTCCAAAGAAATCCCAGGGTTGATCTCCTTCAGAATGGACTGGTTGGATCTCCTTGCAGTCCAAGGGACTCTCAAGAGTCTTCTCCAACACCATAGTTCAAAAGCATCAATTCTTCTGCGCTCAGCCTTCTTCACAGTCCAACTCTCACATCCATACATGACCACAGGAAAAACCATAGCCTTGACTAGACGGACCTTAGTCGGCAAAGTAATGTCTCTGCTTTTGAATATACTATCTAGGTTGGTCATAACTTTTCTTCCAAGGAGTAAGCGCCTTTTAATTTCATGGCTGCAGTCACCATCTGCAGTGATTTTGGAGCCCAAAAAAA
>SJXQ01010562.1:181439-195675 GCA_006408695.1 Aepyceros melampus
GCAATCTTGATTCCAGCTTGTGTTTCTTCCAGTCCAGCATTGCTCATGATGTACTCTGCGTAGAAGTTAAATAAGCAGGGTGACAATATACAGCCTTGACGTACTCCTTTTCCTATTTGGAACCAGTCTGTTGTTCCATGTCCAGTTCTAACTGTTGCTTCCTGAAGGGAAGTAATTATTACTTACTTTGGGAACATGTAAATGGAAGCATTGCCAGATTTTACAGGGCATGAAAGAGTTCCTTTTTTTTTTTTTTTTATTGAAGTATAATTGCTTTACAATGTTGTGTCAGTTTCTGGTGTACAGCATCATGAATCAGCCATTTGTTACATACATCCCCTCTCTCTTGAGCCTCCCTCCCACCACCCCATATCCCACCCCTCTAGATCATCACAGAGCACTGAGCTGAACTACATGTGCTACATAGCAGCTTCCCACTAGCTTTTTACATGATATTTTACATTTTACACTATTTTACACATGATAGTGTATCTATGTCAATGTTGTGAAAGAGTTCCTATTAAACTTGAGTTTACCTTGCTCTACAAGACCATATCACATCCAACAGGAAGTCCCTGGTCATGCAGGAAAATCCAACAGGGATTGGATTAGCACCTGAGTAGAGCCATGAACATTTGTCTAAACTGATGTGTATGATGTGTACTTCCTTTAATTAAAAGCCTTTAAATGAAACCATGTCCCTATTATCCGTGCAGTAGATTTCACTTGGGTTTGTGATCATTAGCCCATGTTGCCATATTCAGCTTGCCTGTTCACACTGGCAAGCTTAGAACATCTTAGCATAAGCAAGCAGCTTCTGGCAGCTTCCTGACTGCCTCCAGCTGGACAGTTAACAGAGGGATGCTGCCAATGGGAAACAAATATTTGTCAGGAGCAATGAGGTGGAAAAGAGAAATTATCATCTAAGATTTCATCAGAGAAGAAATCCTACTTGGCTCACAAGGTGTTCTCTCTGCCAACAAACAAATTGCTAAATGCATTCTGATGTATTCAAGCCTGTTGTTAAAGAGGAAAGGAAAACCAGAGAAAAGGCAGAGGCTTCATTTTGACAGCGCTTCAAATTCTTCAATTTCATGAAAATCTTAGTTGTAATCTCACTTCTTGACAAACATTTGGGGCCTCTTCAAAGTGTAATTTGAGGAGCATGTCAGCAGTACAGACTCTTAACCCATGCACAGACCCACTGATCAATATAGTATTTCATCAAGATCCCCCCAAGATTCATATATACACCTGTCTGGTTCATTACTCCATATTGTACTTTTGCAACCCTTATTGCAGGAGACTACCTGCAATCATCTAGTTTGGGCTCCTGTTTTTAGGCTGCCAAGTTATTACTATCTGCACGTTGCAGATGAGACTTCTAAAACCCAGGGAGTGTAAGCTAGTGGCCTGAAGTCACAGAACTTGATATCTTCTGCCACAAACACAGCATCCAGTCATACATACCAGCTTTTTCAGGGTCTGTTCAATCTACCTGTATTTCCCTTTGTGAGAATAGATTTCTTGGCCTATATTCATTTCTGGAGAAAAGGTAGACTTTACCTACTTATTTTGGCTTTTGCTCTTCAAATCAGAAAAAATGTTTCAGAGAAATGTTATGATTTTGCCTAAGGGAGAATCAATCCTGACACATAGAATCAAGGCATTGAGACTTGAGAGCCTAAGGGAGACCTACTTCCAAATGGGTCATGGAGCTTCTTTCTGTTCTCTCTCTGTGTGTGTGTGTATGTATGTCTGTGTGTGTGTCTGTGTGTGTGTGTGTGTGTGTAGCAGGGAGCCCCTTGGGTGCACTTGATCTTATAGATGCAAGATATAAGTCTCTCTAAGA
Source organism: Aepyceros melampus (assembly GCA_006408695.1). NCBI lineage: Eukaryota > Metazoa > Chordata > Mammalia > Artiodactyla > Bovidae > Aepyceros > Aepyceros melampus. Next base: position 183,292 of record SJXQ01010562.1, read on the forward strand.
AAAACTTACAGCAGAAGCTGCCTTTATATCTATATATATATGGCATTGTACTGTACTTAATTTAGCTTTCCATACAGAAAGGGTCATGAATATGCATTTTGCCTAAGAAAATTATTTCTTTTCACAGCCTCATGTGTGATGGTGCAGGCTAAGCTAATTAACATAGCTAATTTTGTCTTAGTTTGAGGGTTTATTTTAGAAAAGGTCACAGTACTGGTGCTAACTTTTAGCTTATTGTCTGAGAGAAGGAAGCATCAAAAAGCTATACAACCAAGCAACTGCTGCACTCCTATTCTCAAGAATATAAATGTATTATTGTATTTGAGATTTAGTTCTGCTTAGAGTTAGTGGGACTTACAGGGTAGCTCAGCTGGTAAAGAATCTGCCTGCAATGCAGGTGACCCTAATTTAATACAGAAAGGGTCATGAATATGCATTTTGCCTAAGAAAATTATTTCTTTTCACAGCCTCATGTGTGATGGTGCAGGCTAAGCTAATTAACATAGCTAATTTTGTCTTAGTTTGAGGGTTTATTTTAGAAAAGGTCACAGTACTGGTGCTAACTTTTAGCTTATTGTCTGAGAGAAGGAAGCATCAAAAAGCTATACAACCAAGCAACTGCTGCACTCCTATTCTCAAGAATATAAATGTATTATTGTATTTGAGATTTAGTTCTGCTTAGAGTTAGTGGGACTTACAGGGTAGCTCAGCTGGTAAAGAATCTGCCTGCAATGCAGGTGACCCTAATTTGATTCCTGGGTTGGAAAGTTCCCCTGGAGAAAGGATAGGCTACGCACTTTAGTATTCTTGGGCTTCCCTGGTGGCTCAAACAGTAAAGAATCTGCCTGCAATGTGGGAGATCTAGGTTCGATCCCTGGATTGGGAAGATCCCCTGGAGGAGGGCATGGCAGCCCACTCCAGCAGTAGTCTTGCCTGGAGAATCTCCAAGGATAGAGGATCCTGGCATGCTATAGTCCATGGAGTTGCAAAGAGTCGGACACGACTGAGTGACTAAGCACAGCCCAGCAGAGTTAGTGATATGATTAGTAAACTTATCCTTGCTGTGTCAGTGCCTGCTGTTGGGAGCTGGGGGTCCATGAGCTGCCTTTCTCTAGGGTTGAAGGGTGAGGGCTGGACATCTAGAAAGTCCTGCTTGCAGAAACTATATAAAGAAAGTTTGCACAGGTGAGAAGTCTCGGTCTGATGGATCCTTTGGCATGGTCTCAGGGGCAGGTGAAGGAGGCCGAGGCTAGAGTGGGATGGAGTCACTGCCTCTCTCTCCCGGTGAGGGCTGGAGGCACTACAGGGCCTGTGGTTTCACCCTCACTTTCACAGAGCATGCTGGTGGAGCTGTCTCCAGTCAGCAGAGGGACAGAGGGCCCAAGAGGGGAAGGGACACACATCCTAGGTTTTTAAGAAATCTGGCCAAATTCCACCTGGGGACTGTGGGCCATCCAGCAGATGCCTTGTGAGGATAGAATGTTCTGCATTCTTGTCACAGGAGACTTTCAAGCACTTGCGATGTGGCCAGTGTAACTAGGGGACTGAATTTGTCATTTGTTTCCCTTTAATTTTAATTTAAAAGTCACATGTGTCTAATGGCTACCATACTGGACAAGGCAGTTCTAGAAGGAGAGTTCATAAAAGTGTAGATGATGGAAAGCATGAGGAAGTTCAGGGGAAAATGTAAAGTCCAGGTCACAAAAGCCAAGGTCCTGATCTAAAGGTATATTTGAGAACCATCTGGAAAGCATCAGAGAAATGAAGCTGCCTAGACCTCACCCAGCCACCCGATCAGAATCCCTTTTGGTGCCACCTTTAACTGAGAGCTACCACATCCATCAGCAAGAGAAGGCAGGTCTAGGAAACTGGGATGCAACCAGATTATAAAAGGCCTTGATACCAAGCTAAAGATTCTGTGCTCAACTTTATTGGCGGTGGGGGCATCCTTGGTAGGGAAGAGTGATGTAGTGAGTGTTTTAGGTAACATTTATTGCAGCTTGGATAAGACTGAGGCAGTCACAGAGCTGAGTATTCATTTCTCCCTCAGGTTCCAGAGTGCTTGTTTCACCAGGGGCTGTGAATGCTTCTACATGCTTCCCTGGACTGAGCATTGGTTCAGAATATTCTTCAGCAAATATACTGCTGCAAGCCTCCAGCCCCATAAATTGTGACTGAAAATTACAGTTATCTCCCATGGGCCAGAAGGGGGCTGCGTAAATCAACCCTGAATATTCACTGGAAGAGTGGTGCTGGAGCTGAAGCTCTAATACTTTGGCCACCTGATGTGAAGAGCCGATTCACTGGGAAAGACCCTGACGCTGGGAGAGACTGAAATGCTGCTTCTGTAGCAGCCCCTTGGTGTATCGCATATGGCCTCCCCAGAACCTCCAGCTGGGGCCCCTGGTCCCCATAAAAGTGATGACTTGCTGCAGGGAAGCAGTGATCACTGGTCTTAAGCATACACCCTTCTCCCCTGTAACTTACAATCTCCAATGACCAGTCTTAGTAGCTGCTAATGGAAACTGTAGTTTAGGCCCAGCTATTTTGCTGACTAAGGTCCGTCTAGTCAAGGCTATGGTTTTTCCTGTGGTCATGTATGGATGTGAGAGTTGGACTGTGAAGAAGGCTGAGTGCCGAAGAATTGATGGTTTTGAACTGTGGTGTTGGAGAAGACTCTTGAGAGTCCCTTGGACTGCAAGGAGATCCAACCAGTCCATTCTGAAGGAGATCAACCCTGGGATTTCTTTGGAAGGAATGATGCTAAAACTGAAGCTCCAGTACTTTGGCCACCTGATGCGAAGAGTTGACTCATTGGAAAAGACTCTGATGCTGGGAGGGATTGAGGGCAGGAGGAGAAGGGGACGACTGAGGATGAGATGGATGGATGGCATCACGGACTCAATGGATGTGAGTCTGAGTGAACTCCTGGAGTTGGTGATGGACAGGGAGGCCTGGCGTGCTGCGATTCATGGGGTCGCAAAGAGTCGGACACGACTGAGCGACTGAACTGAACTGAACTGATGACTCACCTCATAACCCTGATAAACTGGGTCACTGTCGGGATGGAGATGGCTTTTAAAAATTGGAAAGGAAAAATAAAATCCAATTTAAGTTGAGGTTTAGAGATTGACAAAATGCCTTTTCCAAAAGAGCAAAATTTCAGGGTCAGTTCTTTCCTTCTAAAGTGTAGGGAAGATGTGTCCAGAGGTGAGAGACTGATACCTTTACTAGCTCCCAAGAAGACAGAAGCCTGGGGTTTAGGAATGATCCTTGTTTACTTGATTGAGTCAAGCTGCCTCTGCCAAAGGAGTAATTTCTCTAGCTCTGAAGTTGGCCCTATAAAGGCTGCTTATATAAGATTGCTGGGAGAAATATCAACAACCTCAGATATGCAGATGATACCAATCTTGTGGCAGACAGTGAAGAGAACTTTTAAGCCTCTTGATGAGGGTTAAAGAGGAGAGTGAAAAAGCTGGCTTGAAACTCAACATTAAAAAAACTAAGATCGTGGCATCCAGTTCTATCACTTCATGGCAAATAGAAGGGGAAAAAGTGGAAGCAGTGACAGATTTCCTTTTCTTGGGCTCCAAAATCACTGTGGATGGTGACTACAGCCATGAAATTCAAAGGTGCTTGCTCCTTGGAAGGAAAGCTGTGACAAGCCTAGACAGCACGTTAAAAAGCAGAGATAACACTTTGCTGACAAAGGTCCATATTGTTAAAGCTATTGTTTTTCCAGTAGTCTCGTATGGATGTGAGAGCTGGACCATAAGGAAAGCTTAGTACTGAAGAATTAATGCTTTCAAACTGTGATGCTGGAGAAGACTCTTGAGAGTCTCTTGGTCTGCAGGGACATCAAACCAGTCAATTCTAAAGGAAATCAACCCTGAATATTCACTGGAAGAGTGGTGCTGGAGCTGAAGCTCTAATACTTTGGAGCTGATGTGAAGAGCCGACTCACTGGGAAAGACCCTGATGCTGGGAGAGACTGAAGGCAAAAGGAGGCAGAGGATGAGAAGGTTAGATAACGTCACTGAGTAAATGGACGTGAATGTGAGCAAACTCTGGGAGATAGTGGAGGACAGAGGAGCCTGACATGCTGTAGTCCATGGGGTCACAAAGAGTTAGACACAACTTAGCAACTAAACAGCAACAAACAGTAATAATAATGGTCATTTATTAGTACCTACTAGGTACAGGACATTTGCTATATAGAACATTTTAAGAAGATCTTAAGCAGGACAAATAGACTAGACGTCAAGATATAAAAGATATAGCTGTCTGAAACATAATTGATAGCCAAAAAAGGACTTCCTTTCACAGTATCCGTAGATAAGGGCTCTATTGTTTTCTAGAAAATCTAAGGATTAAATGTATAATATAAAAGAATATAATCTTCCTGGCATATGGTTCTTTTCCTTTAAGGAATGTTTACATTATTAGCTTTTATAAAATTTTACATTGTATCTGATTTAAGGTATTCTTAATATTATTTAATACCCCTAATCTTTGGTTGGGCTGCTTAGAAGCAGAGGCTGAGATGGTTATTCTGTAGTGTGTGTCTTCTTGGGTAGAGTAGGGTAAGGGTTGTGTCCGGGCAGGGCAGTGGAAGTTGCTGAGCAAAAATGTGGTCCAGCTACAGACTAGCCCTGCCTGACCCCACAGTAGCTCAAACATGAGTGACACCTCAGAGTTGGTTCCATCTTGAATTATCAGCCATTGGCCAGAACTGTTCCTGGGTGGAGGTGAAACAACCTCTTTGAGAAGGTAATTCTCTGATCTAAAAGCAGATGTCTAGAGAAGGAGGCATCTGTGCCCAGTTAGAAGTAGGTATGGACTGAACTGTGTTCCCCTAAAATTTAGATGTTGAAGCCCTAACCCCCGGGACCTCAAAATGTGAATGTATTTGGAGACTGAGCCTTTAAAGAGGCAGTTAAGATGAGACTGTTAGGGCAAGGCCCAAATCCATTTTGACTAGTGTCCTTATAAGAAGAGGAGGCTTGGACACAAGAGACGCCAGCACACTTGCAAGCCAAGGAGCAAAGTTGCCAGCACCTTGATCTTGGACTTCTAGCTTCTAGAACTATGAGAAAATACATTTCTGTTGTTTAAGCATTCTGTCATGGCAAACCTAGCAGACCATAACTCAGCATCTGGAGGATGAGCAGGCCAGCCCATGCAGGAGGAGTGTGTTTGTTAAGGAGCTCTGGGTGGAACATCAATAACATCACACCACACCCACTTACAAATCAGGAAACCATGGCCACAGGCGTGAAGTGGGTGCCCAAGGTGACACAGTCAATAAACTACACAGTTGAGCTTCAGTCTCTGTAGCTGATCCTCTTGATCACTATTCTGCAGTCTTTCTTGGAAGCAGCAGATACTACCAGTTAACTTAGGCTCCATTTCTGTCTTTTTTTACCCTAGTTTGTGCCCACTTTACATGAGATAGAGCTCCTTGGGGAAACCTAGCCAGCTCAGCATAGACAATGTCTGTATCTAAGTGCCTTCTAAAAGCATTGGCTTTTACCCTGTTGTTTGAGAATGTTGTAGCATATTAGCTTCAGGTTTTCCCTACATATGGGATGATGTCTTTATTTAAAATGGTTTTTTAAAAAAAATGAATTAGGACAATCTTTTTCATATCCACACATGCTGTTTGAGGGAAATAAGAAATTCTGAGATCTGCCTTGTCAGGGTAATTATGATGTCATTTTGAGCACCGACACTGAACATGGTCTTTGGAGAGGTCACATCATGATCTAACAGTAAATCATGGTTTGTGTTTATTATAACTTAGCTCAGTATTTTCTGGCTCAGTGTAATAAAGCCATTGCCTCCTTCAGAAAATTAGGAAAGAAAGGAAGAATAAAGAAGGATATCTCTGGGCAGCTGCCTGCTACCAAGACCCCAACTTGCCTCACTGTAGCTAAAATACAGATAATCCTCTCTTTAAGAAGAGATTCTCCCCTACCACATATACCCCCTATATACAGGATATGGCAAAAACATCTTAAAAAGTGTCTTGTGGATATTGTTGACTTCCTTAGAGAAGAGGCAGAAAAGTGCAATTAAAAATGCATTTTAAATGTTCGATTTCCCAAATCACAAGTCATTTGGTCCTCAAACATTAATCAATTCCAACAGTATTGTTAAACATGCAGAGAGAGTCAGAGTGTTCTTGCAGCTGGAGCAGAGTCTGGGGCACCTGACAGAAGCCACTGTCTAATGTGAGTGCCATCACAGGCTGGCAGTATTAAACTGAGCCCTCAAACTTGCAGGCCTGTGGGATATAGCTGGAGATGGTAGTATGAGGAAGACATACTTTACTGTTTGGAGTTATAACTCCATCTGAGATATAAGATCAGAAGATGTGAGAAACTGGGAGAGAGTAGGTCTTTCATGCGAAAAAAATTCCTTATCTTTGACTAATCTTCCTCCTCCCTTCTGACCCTCCCTAAAATAAACATTAGAAAATTCTTTGCAGGAGATACTGTGTGATAGTTTGAAAATTCTCATCTCTTGGAGATGTAGACATTCTTCAACAAGAAGTTTGAGTGTCTGCTTTGAAACATGGATTTGAGATGCCATGAAGAAAAAGATGAGCACAACTCCTGCCCTGTGGGAGCGTACTGTCTACATTATGCTAAATTAGTGGTTCTTAAATTTAAATGTGTGTCAGGATCCTCTGGAGGACTTGTTAAAGTGTGAATTGCTGGACCCTCACTGCAGTTTCTGGTCCAGTAGGTCTGGGAGGTCTGAGAATCTGTGTTTTTAATAAGATCCTGGGCGATGCTGCTGTTATTTCTCTTCTGGGACATGCTTTTCAGAACCACTGTGCTAAGCTTGCTCCCTGCATTTGCTCAAAGCATATATATTGGATGGCTAGAATCATTTAGGGTAGTGGTGAGCTCACAGGCTGAGAAATTCCTCCCAGATAACTAAGTTTCTTTAAAGGAAATTTGGTTTTGCCTTTAAGCAAAGTTCTTACCTTATTGGCTCTTTACAAAATTCTTTAATACATTCATGATCATTTTAGAAGTTTAAAGTGCTGGTGCAACAATAGACAAAGTATTGGGGAATTTATCTTTAAACAGTTGTATGTCATTTTCTCTTTGAAGGTCCAAAAGATAGAGCAGTAGTTCTCATAATATGTTGCAGCATCTTTGTGTAGAGTTCAGGCTCCACCTCAGAGCAGCTAAATCTGAATCAGTGGGCTTTAGGGCCAAGAATCTGTTTTATAAATTCCTCCAGGTGATCCTGATCCACAGCCACCTTGAGCATATCTGAGACAGAGCTGGACTGAGTAATAGTGGGACTGAGACTGAGTTAGGGCCCCCGGCATTCAACAGTCCTAGCTCCCTTCAGATGATTTACCAGGATGACTATGCTTCAGTTTTTCTAGCTCATTAAGTCAAAGGTCTGTCCTTTGTTGTATGACATCTTTCAGAGGTAAGAGGAAGATAATCACAATTATTATTTATGACATTTAAATTTCATAAATAATGGTGGAAATATGAAAATAATGATGAAAATAATGTCATAAGTAGATGAAAATGCCTAGCTAAGCATAAAATTTCTTTGTCTGGTTCACTTAAGGCATTCTTATCTCTCCTTGCTTTTCTTTGGAACTCTGCATTCAATTAGGTATATATTTTCCTTTCTCCTTTGCCTTTTGCTTCTCTTCTTTTCTCAACTATTTTTAAGGCTTCCTCAGACAACCATTTTGCCTTCTTGTATTTCTTTTTTCTTGGGATGATTTTGGTCACCACCTCCTGTACAGTGTTACAAACCTCCGTCCATAGTTCTTCAGGCACTCTGTCTATCAGATCTAAGCCCTTGAATCTATTTGTCATTTCCTTATTTGTCATAAGGGATTTGATTAAGGTCATACTTGAATGGCTTAGTGGTTTTCCTACTTTCTTCAATTTAAGTCTTAATTTTGCAATAATGAGCTCATGATCTGACCCACAGTTAGCTCCCGGTCTTGTTTTTGCTTACTATATAGGGCTTCTCCATTTTTCGATGCAAAGAAATAGAGGAAAACAATAGAATGGGAAAGACTAGAGATCTCTTCAAGAAAATTAGAGATACCAATATTTCATGCAAAGTTGGGCACAATAAAGATGGGCACAGAAATGGTAAGGACCTAGCAGAAACAAAAGAGATTAAGAAGAGGTGGTAAGAATACACAGAGGAACTGTACAAAAAGGCCTTAATGATGTGGATAACCATAATGGTGGTGTCACTCACCTAGAGCCAGACATCCTGGAGTGTGAAGTCAAGTGGGCCTAGGAAGCCTTACCATGAACAAAGCTAGTGCAGGTGATGGAATAGCAGCTGAGCTATTTCAAATCCTGAAAGATGACGCTGTGAAAGTGCTGCATGTGATATGACAGCAAATTTGGAAAACTCAGCAGTGGCCACAGGACTGAAAAAGGTTAGTTTTCATTCCAATCTCAAAGAAAGGCAATGCCAAAGAATGTTCTAACTACCACACAACTGTGCTCATTTCACATGCTAACAAGGTAATGCTCAAAATCCTTCAAGCTAAGCTTCAGCAGTACCAGATCCAAGAAATTCTAGATGTACAAGCTGGATTTAGAAAAGGCAGAGGAACAAGCGATCAAATTGTCAACATCCATTGGATCATAGATAAAGCAAGTGAATTCCAGAAAAACATCTACCTCTGCTTCGTTAACTGCACTGAAGCCTTTGATTGTGTGGATCACAACAAACTGGAAAATTCTTAAAGAGTTGGGAATAGCAGACCACCTTGCCTGCCTCCTGAGAAACCTGTGGCAGACTGAGAAACAACAGTTAAAACCGGATATGGAACAACGGGCTGGCTCAAAATTGAGAAAGGAGTATGTCAAGGCTATATATTGCCACTCTCCTTATTTAACTTATATGCAGAGTACATCATGCAAAATGCTGAGCTGGATGAATCACAAACTGGTATCAAGACTGCTGGGAGAAATACCGATAGCCTCAGATATGCAGATGACACCACCTTAATGGCAGAAAGTGAAGAGGAACTAAAAAACTCCTTGATGAAGGTGAAAGAAGAACGTGAAAAAGCTGGCTTAAAACTCATCATTCAAAAAACTAATACCATGGCATCTGGTCCCATCACTTCATGGCAAATAGACGGGGAAACAAGGGAGACAGTGACAAACTTTATTTTCTTGAGCTCCAAAATCACCATGGATGTGACTGAAGCCATGAAATTAAAAGACGCTTAGTCTTTGGAAAAAAAGCTGACAACCTAGAGACATCACTTTGCTGGCAAACGTCCGTCTAGTCAAAGTTATGTTTTTCTAGTAGTCGTGTTCAGATGTGAGAGTTAGACAATAAAAAAGGCTGAGAATTGATGCTTTTGAACTGTGGTGTTGGAGACAGTCTGCCATGTATTCAGCTGTGTGACAGGTGGTTGGTCATTAGCCTGTCTCTCACTTTATTTAAAATTGAGATAAAAAGGTTGTCCTGGTCTGAGTTGAATCACTGTTGCACTGATAAAGTAGAATAATGGATACAAATGTGCATTTAAAAACAATCTATAAAGTGCTGTGACTCTGGCCTGCTAATTCATGGTTTTGTTATTCCTCATCATTAAAATGTGGATTTCATGGTGGCTCAGAGGTTAAAGAGTCTGCCTGCAATGCAGGAGATCTGGATTCGATCCCTGGATAGGGAAGATCCCCTGGAGAAGGACATGGCAACCCACTCCAGTATTCTTGCCTGGAGAATCCCATGGACAGAGGAGCCTGGTGGGCTACAGTCCACAGGGTCGCAAAGAGTCAGACACGACTAAGTGACTTCACTTCACTTCATCATTAAAATGGGAATAGGCACCTATAACTCTATAGAGATTGTGAGTAGTGAGACAACTGATGTCACAATGATTTGAGTTCAGATCCCCTGGAGAAGGAAATGGCAACCCACTCCAGTATTCTTGCCTGGGAAATCCCATGGACAGCAGAGCCTGGCAGGCTATAGTCCATGGTGTTGCAAAAGAATCAGACACAACTTAGTGGCTGAACGATAGCAACAAGAAAAGTAAAGTTTATTTCTTCATTTATTGTCTGTAACATATAAATGTTGTAAGGTGTGGAGATATTATAAAGTCTTATGCATTTTATTATAGTGCTTCTATAATAGTATATGTTAGTACTTTTGTTAGTCACATCCTGGAGCAGAAGTTTTCACATTATGGCCCTCAGGCCAACAGCATCAGCATCCCCCAAGAACTTGTCAGAAATGCACATTTCCAGGCCTCTCCTGACCTGCTGGATCAGGGCCCTATGTGGGTCCCAGAGGTCCATGTTTTAACAAGCCTGCAGGTGATCCTGCTGCTCACTTAAGTCTTAGAGGAAGGGCTTTATTAGGGTCTCTGTTGAAGGGTCTGACAAAGAGCAACCTTTTCCCAGGACAGGGTAACTGTCTCTCTTTGTCTCCAGCATGGATATGCAACAACTGTGTCCAAGCTCAGGCAGCCATTGTTAAATTCCTGCATAAATGTATCTGTCACCACCTCCCAGTGTAGTGGAGATCTGGATGCTGCTCCCAAGCATCTGTCAGGAGGCTGACTTCAGGGTATGAGAAAATGAAAGCTATTTATCTCAGACCATTTTCCCTTCCGTGACAGCAGAAATGAGCCTTAGCCTAACAAAGCTTCACACTGGACCAGTGTCTGAAAAACACACAATTTGACAAACAGCATGAGCTGACTTCTTTCTTCTGATTTTTCCATTTGAAAACTCACCCTTTTCTGAGCCTCACCAAGACAGGGGTATTTGAGTAAGAAACACTGGTGATGGGTTCATCCTGGTCTATTTCATGACTTGGGCACCTGTCCATTTCTTCCCTCCTCTTCTCCCTGGGAGGGGATGCTTAAAGGAGAGAGAAAGGGACTGACTGTGCACAGGGAGCCATGTTATTGGAAAGGCTAAATATTTAGTAAGAGAAACACTTTTCTGCAGGGTAAAGCTGTGGTATGATCCAGCTGCCACCTGCTTTTCTAAATAAAGTTCACAGCCAATGGAGCACAGCTATGTTCATGCATTTATTGTCTATCTGTGCTTTCACACTACAAAGAGTTGGGTAGTTGTGACAGGGACTGTATACTCTGCAAGACCTAACACTTTTTCTGTCAAGCCCTTAAGAGAGCAAGTTTGTTCACCCCTGTCATAAAGGTTCCCTCTGAGCTGCCTGGAGGAGCCAGGATGGAACCAGAGACAGAAAGGTGATGGGAGGAGAGGAGGGTGTAAAATGCCTGGGGTCCCTCTGGAGTTCAGCAGTCAGAAGGGCAGTAGGAGGAGCCACTCCTTACTGCCTTTGGCGCTGGGTACTGTGTGAATTTGAGAAGTGATTCTATTTAAAATATTGTGAAAATTTTTTAATTGGCATCCATTTGTGATTGCCTGATATTTATTTTTGCTTTGGCTCCATCCCTTCATTCTTTCTGGAGTTATTTCTCCACTGATCTCCAGTAGCATATTGGGCACCTAGTGATCTGGGGAGTTCCTCTTTCAGTATCCTATCATTTTGCCTTTTCATACTATGTATAGGGTTCTCAAGGCAAGAATATGGAAGTGGTTTGCCATTCCCTTCTCCAGTGGACCACATTCTGTCAAACGTCTCCACCATGACCCTCCCGTCTTGGGTGGCCCCACGGGCATGGTTTAGTTTCATTGAGTTAGACAAGGCTATGGTCCTAGTGTGATTAGATTGACAAGTTTTCTGTGGTTGTGATTTCAGTATGTCTGCCCTCTGATGCCCTCTTGCAACACCTACCATCTTACTTGGGTTTCTCTTACCTTAGACTTGGGGTATCTCTTCACGGCTGCTCCAGCAAAGCACAGCCGCTGCTCCTTACCTTGGACAAGCAGTATCTCCTCACTACTGCCTCTCCTGACCTTGAACATGGAGTAGCTCCTCCAGGCCCTCCTGTGCCCGAGCAGCTACACCTCTTTGGATGTGGGGTAGCTCCTCCTGGCCGCTGCCCCTGGCCTTGGGCGTGGGGTAGCTCCTCTCAGCCACTGCCCCTGACCTTGGACATGGGGTAGCTCCTCTTGGCCACCACCCCTCAGGCATGGGGTCCTCCCGCCTCTGCCCCTGACCTCAGAAATGAGGTAGCTCCTCCTGGACGATGCCCCTGACCTCGGACATGGAGTGGCTGCTCCTGTGCTGTCGCAGCCTGGCACTCCTGGCCACTGCCCCTGACTTTGGACTCCAGCTGCTGCTGCTAAGTCGCTTCAGTCGTATCCAACTCTGTGCGACCCCAGAGATGGCAGCTCACAAGGCTCCCCCATCCCTGGGATTCTCGAGGCAAGAACACTGGAGTGGGTTGCCATTTCCTTCTCCAATGCATGAAAGTGA
>SJXQ01010563.1:0-29948 GCA_006408695.1 Aepyceros melampus
TATGGATGTGAGAGTTGGACTGTGAAGAAAGCTGAGCGCCAAAGAATTGATGCTGTTGAACTGTGGTGTTGGAGAAGACACCTGAGAGTCCCTTGAACTGCAAGGAGATCCAACCCATCTGTTCTAAATGAGATCAGTCCTGAGTGTTCTTTGGAAGGACTGATGCTAAAGCTGAAACTCCAGTACTTTGGTCACCTCATGTGAAAAGCTGACTCATTGGAAAAGACCCTGATGCTGGGAGGGATTGGGGGCAGGAGGAGAAGGGGACAACGGAGGATGAGATGGCTGGATGGCATCACTTACTCGATGGACATGAGTTTGAGTGAACTCCAGGAGTTTGTGATGGACAGGGAGGCCTGGCATGCTGCAATTTATGGGGTTGCAAAGAGTTGGACATGACTGAGCGACTGAACTGAACTGAACTGAACTGGTGTTGGGTCTTCAGTTGCTACATGCAGGCTTTCTCTAGTTGTAGGGAGAGGGACTACTCTGTAGTTGCTGTTCATGGGCTTCTCTCATTGCAGTGGCTTCTCTTGTTTGAAGTATGGGCTCTATGGCAGTCAGGCTTCAGTAGTTGTGATGTACAGGCTTAAGTTGTCCTGAGGCATGTGGAATTTTCCTGGACCAGGGATTGAACCAATGTCCCCTCCATTTACAAACAGATTCTTAACCTCTGATCCACCAAGAAAGTCCTGAACTACACAGTTTAAATGATTGAGAATAAATAATATTTGATGTATATTTTATCATAGTAAAAAATTGTGGAAGGAGATTATATGTATTATTTATAGGAATCTTGTAAAGTACCATTTCCAGGGAAAAAGAAATTCTAAATAGGCTTGGCTGACAGTGCCTCTCATAGAGTCCCAGGTCAACAAAATACCCATCCAATATAGAAGGCTCTTACGTGCTTGAGGTTTCATTAATTTATATATCTGAGGCATGTGTTTAGAACAGACATTTTAAACCAACTAACCAATAGAAAATCAGATTTTTAAAGGGCTAGATTTTAAAATTGCTACAAAACCAGACCCTGAACTGAGAGATATATTGAGTTTAAAAAATGAAAAGAATGAAGCAACTTGCTCAGACAGTATTTAACAGAAAGGAAAAACCAAACAAAACAACACCTGAATAAAACATCTAACAGAAAATGGAATTTTAAAACACTCACATGTAGGGTCAGTCCTGCAGGTTTCCTGAATAGGGACATTAGTAGGCTGCCTCAGCCTCTCAAAAACAGAAATGTCCCAATCCCCCAGGAATCACAAGCCATTCTTTATGTGACAAGTGACTGAGCAGTCAGGAGGAAGACAGCTGCCTGTGAGAGTGGCAGTTCTAGGGGAAGACTAAAGAAAGGACCGGAGCTGCATTTGACTGCAGGATCCCAAACGCCTAGGGGATAAAGCCAATGGGATAAACTCAACGGATGGCCCCACTGGAGGCTGATGGAGATGGCCAGGTCCAGAATAAAATGGGTTAGAAAAGGCCAACATGAACCCTTCATGACCCCGGCAAAGCTGGTGAACAGTCACACCTGTTCCCATCATCAATACTGTAATGTCCACAGTGGGGCAATCATGCATTCAGTCTACATGACTGTGTCCCCTGTTCTGAATTGTTTAGTCACTAAGCCATGTCCAACTCTGTGACCTCATGGACTACAGCCATGCCAGGCTCCTCTGTCCTCCACTGTCTCCCAGGACTTGCTCAGATTCATGCCCATTGAGTTGGTGATGCTATCCAACCACCTCATTCTCTACCACCCTCTTCTCCTTTTGCCTTCAATCTTTCCCAGCATCAGGGTCTTTTTCTAGTGAGTCAGCTGTTTGCATCAGGTGGCCAAAGTATTGGAGCTTCAGCTTTAGCATCAGTCTTCCTAGTGAATATTCAGGGTTGATTTTCTTAAGGCTTGACTGATTTGATCTCTTTGCAGTCCAAGGGACTCCCAAGAGTCTTCTCCAGCACAATTTGAAACTATTAATTCTTTGGCATTCAGCATTCTTTATAGTCCAACTCTCACATCTGTACATGACTACTGATGAGTCACGATGTACTGTGCATGTAAGTTAAATAAGCAGAGTGACAATATACAGCCTTGATGTACTTCTTTCCCAATTTGGAAACAGTCTGTTATTCCACGTCCAGTTCTAACTGTTGCTTCCTGACCTGCATACAGATTTCTCAGCATGCAGTTTAGGTGGTCTGGTATTCCCATCTCTTGAAGAATTTTCCTCAGTTTGTTGTGATCCACACAGGCAAACACTTTTGCATAGTCAATAAAGCAGAAGTAGATGTTTTTCTGGAACTCTCTTGCTTTTTCTATGATTCAATGGATGCTAGCCATTTGATCTCTGGTTCTTCTGCCTTTACTAAGTCCAGCTTGAACATTCATGGTTCACATACTGTAGAAGCCTCGCTTGAAGAATTTTAAGCATTCCTTTGCTAGCGTGTGAGATGAGTGCAGTTGTGCGGTAGTTTGAGCATTCTTTGGCATTGCCCTTCTTTGGGATTGTAATGAAAACTGACCTTTTCCAGTCCTGTGGCCACTGCTGAGTTTTCCAAATTTTCTGGCATATTGAGTGCAGCACATTCACAGCATCATCTTTTAGGACTTGAAATAGCTCAACTGGAATTCCATCACCTTTACTAGCTTTGTTCATAGTGATGCTTTCTAAGGCCCACTTGACTTCATTTTCTAGGATGTCTGGCTCTAGATGAGTGGTCACACCATCATGGTTATCTGGGTTGTGAAGATCTTTTTTGTATTGTTCTTCTGTGTATTCTTGCCACCTCTTAATATCTTCTGTTCTTTTAGGTCCATACCACTTCTGTCCTTTACTGTGCCCATCTTTGCATGAAATGTTCCCTTGGTATCTCTAATTTTCTTGAAGAGATCTCTAGTCTTTCCCATTCTACCATTTTCCTCTCTTTCTTTGCATTGATCACTGAGGAAGTCTTATCTCTCCTTGCTCTTCTTTGGAACTCTGCATTCACATGAGTATATCTTTCCTTTCCTCCTTTGCCTTTTGCTTCTCTTTTTTCAGCTATGGTAAGGCTTCCTCACCATTTTTGCCTTTTTGCGCTTCTTTTTGTTGGGGATAGTCTTGATCACGGCCTCCTGTACAATGTCACAAACCTTCATCCATAGTTCTTCAGGCACTCTATCAGATCAAATCCCTTGAATCTGTTTGTCACTTCCACTACATAATCGTAAGGGATTTGATTGAGGTCATACCTGGTCTAGTGGTTTTCCCTACTTTCTTCAATTTAAGTCTGAATTTGGCAATAAGGAGTTCATGATCTGAGCCACAGTCAGCTCCCAGTCTTATTTTTGCTGACTGTATACAGCTTCTCCATCTTTGGTTGCTGCTAAGTCACTTCAATCGTGTCCGACTCTGTGCAACCCCATAGACAGCAGCTCACCAGGCTTCCCTGTCCCTGGGATTCTCCAGGCAAGAACACTGGAGTGGGCTGCCATTTCCTTCTCCAATGGATGAAAGTGAAAAGTGAAAGTGAAGTAGCTCAGTCGTGCCCGACTCTGCGACCCCATGGACTGCAGCCCACCAGGCTCCTCCGTCCATGGGATTTTCCAGGCAAGAGTACTGGAGTGGGTGCCATTGCCTTCTCCGCCATCTTTGGTTACAAAGAATATAATCAATCTCATTTCAGTATTGACCATCTGGTTCCTTGTGTTGTTGAATAGGAGGAGAATCCTGAAATCCTGCAAGCCATGCAAGATGCTGCTTGAAAAAAAAAAAGAAAACCAAGATAGATTGTATAGGAGCTTATAATACAAAAGAGCAGCAAGTTCAGAGGAATTGGTTTTGGACTTGGAGGATGGAATTTTGTTAACAACTTTATTGAGACATTATTCACATAGAATTCACCCACTTAATGTGTACATTCAATGGTTTTTCACAAATTCTGAAACCATTACTATAATCAATTTTAGAATGATTTCATCACCCCAAATACACCAACCCATCCACAACCCTAAGCAGCAATTAATCTATTGATTATCTCTACAGATTTGCCTATTCTGACAATTTCATATCAGTTTTTTTTTTAAATACTGTATGGGGGACTCCCTGGTGGTCTGGTGGCTTAGACTCTGAACTCCCAATGCAGGAGGCCCTGGTTTGATCCCTTGTCTAGGAACTAGATCCCACATGCTGCAACTAAGACCAAGCACAGCCAAATAGATATTTTTTTAAATAAAAAAATACTATATGACTTCTTGCAACATTTCTTTCACATAGCATAAACATCTATGCTGTAACATTTATCAATATTTTATTTTTTTAGATGATGAGTAGTATTTCTGTTAATTGATGGGACATTTGGGTTGTTTCCACTCTTTAGCCATTGTAAATAATGCTGTGGAATATTGTTATACATATTTTTGTGTGGAATTGTATTTTCATTTCTTTTGGGTATATGCCTAAGAGTGGAATTGCTAAGTCATATTGTAACATTATGTTTAACCTGTGTGTCACCTGCAGCATTTGGGGATTCCAGCTTCTCTTCATCCTTACCAATCTTTGTATTGTCTTTTTAAAGAATTGTTATGATAACCATCCGATTTGGTATGATGTGGTATTTCATTATAGGGTTTTTTTTTTTTTAAAGGCTACAGCAGGATTGGTTCATTCTGCCTTGGGACAGAAGTCTTGAGAGTGGCAGATGCCACACTGTCCCTAGTGGGGGAAGGGCCTATCATTGTAGTTTTTAATTTCCCCAATGACTAGTGTCTATTGAGCATCTTTGTATGTGCTTGTCAGTGATTTTATGTATTTTTTTGAAAAATGTCTATTCAGATCCTTTATGTTTTGTGTTATTTATCATTTTATTATTTCATTCTAAGGGTTCTTTATGTATTCTAGATGCCAGTCCCTTATTAGGTATATAATTTCCAAACATTTTCTCCCATTCTGTAGATTGTTTTTTCCAATTCTTTATGGTATCTTCCAAAGTATAACAAATTTCAATTTTGATGAGGTTTAACTTGTCTTTTTTTTTTTTTTGGTGTGAAATTTAAGAAAACTTTGTTAAATCCAAGATCACTAAAGATTTACCACTGTGTTTTCTTCTAAGAGTTCTATATTTTAGCTGTTACATTTAGTTCTTTGATCCATTTTGAATTAATTTTTTGTATATGGTATGAGGTAGGCATCAAACTTCATTCTTTTGCATGTAGATATCCAGTTGTCTCAGCACCATTTGTTGAAAAGACTATTTGTTTTCTTACTGAATTGGCTTTTGGCCCCCTTGTCAAGTATCAGCAGACCATAAGTGGAGCTCAGATGTTCTGGTAGGGGAATTACACCAAATCTTCAAAGTTCAGATCTTTCCATAGTTCATAAGTTGTTGAAGAGCAATGAGAATAAAGAAAATTTTCCTATTACCTTTTATGAAGCAGGGTAACATTAGTGTAAAACCTAGTAGAATACAAAAAGGAAAATTACAGCCATATCACTTTTGAATATTAATTCAAATGAGCTATGGTAAGTATTAGCAGGTAGAATATAAAGCCACATTAAGAAAATAATAAGCCTTGACCAAGTGGAATTTACTCTAGGAAGTCAAGGTTTGTTCAGTTATTAGGAAATCCATTAAATAACACATCCTATAGGACATCTAAGAAGATAAATTATAAATTATATGATTATCTACATTGATGCTGAAGAAGCCTTTGACAAAATTCAATAGCCATTATTTATATAAACACTCAAGAAAATAAAAATTGGCAAATACTTTGTTGGTTGATTATCTATATCTATAGCTATGTGTATGTCTGTGTACTGGTGATATTAGCTAATGCAATTAGATAAGAGAAATTAATTGTGAGAGAAGTAAGACCACCTCTTTTTGCAGATGATATGTTATTACACATGGAAAGGTCTAGAGTATCAATTATAAAATATAAGCAGGGAAGTTTCTGGTGGTCCAGTGGTTAGGACTCTGAGCTTCAAATGCTGGGGGCACAGGTTTGATCTCTAGTTGGGGAGCTAACCAGGTTTCATCTGAAAGTTGCTCAGTCATGTCTGACTCTTTGCAATGCCATGGACTATACAGTCCATGGAATTCTCCAGGCCAGACTATTAGAGTGGATAGCCTTTCCCTTCTCCAGGGATCTTCCCAACCCAGAGATCAAACCCAGGTCTCCTGCATTGCAAGTAAATTCTTTACCAGCTGAGCCACCAGGGAAGGTCTCACATGCTGCACGGCCAAAAAAAAAAAAAGTAAGCGATTAAAGAATTCAGTATATTTGCAAGATATGTAATTGCCATTTAGAAGTCAAAAGCCTCCATCTACTAAGCCAGTAACCAGTAAGGTGATACAATGGTAAAGAAAAACTCAATTACAATAGCAAAAAAAAAAAAAAAGAAACTTTGGGTCAAACTTAACAAGATATGGATAAAACCCAAATGAAGAACTTTAACACACTCTTGAAAGACACAAAATAGACAAACAAAAGGAAAAACATCCTTTGTTCTTCAATAAAATGGCTTAATAAAGATATAAATTTCCCAGGATTAATTCGGAAGTATAATCCTGGGCTGCCCTTGTAGCTCAGCTGGTAAAGAATCCACCTGCAATGCAGGAGTCCTGGGTTTGATCCCTCCATTGGGAAGATCCCGTGGAGAAGGGAAAGGCTACCCACTCTAGTATTCTGGCCTGGAGATTTCCATAGACTACAATTCATGGGGTCGCAAAGAGTCGGACACAAGTGAGCGACTTTCACTTTCATAACATAATGCTAAAACGAGTGCCAACAATCTTTTTTTATTGGGCAAATTGATGCTAAAGTTTATATGGAAGAGCAAACATCTGATGATACCCAAGAAAGCACTGAAAAACAAGCGATGATGCCCTACTGATGTTAAAACATAGCACAAAGCCACTATAAAACTGTAGTGTTGTCACATAAATTGGAATCAAATAGAATAAAGTAGAATATCTCAAAATAGGCCCAAGAACATATGGAATTTTAGTTTGTAAAGGTGGTATTTCAGATCACTGAGACAAACATGGAGTTTTAATGAAAAGCGCAAATACAACTAACTAGTTAGCCATCTGGGAAAAGAAAATTACATATGTACCTCACACCACTCACAAAAGTAAAACTCCAAATGGGATCAATTATCTAATGTGTGTGTTGGGGAAGCTGGGAAGCCATACACATAAGTATTCAAGTGATTTCTGGACTAATTAAGGAAAAAGATATGACCATGAGGTGGCAGTACAGACACCTTATTTGGGTAGAACTTTGACAAGTTTCTCGGTCTTCTTGGTAGCTCAGCTGGTAAAGAATCCACCTGCAATGCAGGAGACCCTGGTTCAATTCCTGAGTCAGAAAGTTCCCCTGGAGAAGGATAGATTGGCTCAGATGGTAAAGAATCCACCTGCAATGTGGGCGATCTGGGTTCAATTCCTGGGTTGGGAAGATCCCCTGGAGGAGGGCATGGCAAGCCACTCCAGTATTCTTGCCTGGAGAATCCTCATGAACAGAGGAGCCTGGTGGGCTATAGTCCATGGGATCACAGAGTCGGACACAATTGAGCACACAGTTGACAGGTTTGCATATGAGAAAAGTACCAGGAAATGCCAAAGTTATAGCATCAGGGTTACTACTCTGAAGGGAGGAGTAGCCAAACTTCTATTCCAGGAGGAAAAGGCAGTTGCAGAGGTGATTTATGTATCTAGGTGATGTTCAGAAGCCTCGTGGGGAGTCTCTGGGTCAGAAAGTTCTGAAGGGCAACAGCACTTTGGGGTCTTTATAGCCCCAGGACTCATCTTCTCATGGTGGGCAGATTTTATTTCTGGGGTATGCTAAGCAGCTGTGCTCTAAATGACTGAAAATCTCCATCTCCTTGTTTGGGCTATGTTTAAAGCAATGAACTTATATATGTATAACTGAATCACTTCTCTGTACACCTGAAACTAACACAATATTGTTGATCAACTATATTCCAATATAAAATAAAAATTTTAAAAAATAATTAGGACTTCCCTGACGGTCCAGTGGTTAACACTCTGTTCTTCCATTGCAGGGAGCACAGGTTGATCCCTGGTTGGAGAACTAAGATCCTGCAGGCTACACAGCGAGGTTTAAAAAAAATTGTTTTTAGTTTTTTTTTAATTTTAATAACATATAAGGAAAGATAAAAACTAAAACTCCAAAAAAAAATTAACCAACTGAATTTGTAAATTTTTGAGTTTGGCATCAGTAGGCTACTGTGAATAATGCTGCTGTGAATATTGTTGTGCAAATATTTGAGTCCATGCTCCCAGTTCTTTTGGATTTATACCCAGAACCAAAAATCCCATGGATGGAGGAGCCTAGTAGGCTACACAGTCCATGGGGTCACAAATAGTTGGACATGACTGAGTGACTTCACTTTCACTTTTCTTTCCCAGTTCTTTTGGATTTATACCCAGAGTGAAACATAATAATTGTTTCATTATTTGAGGAACTTCCAGACTGATTTCCACAGCAGTTGCATCATTTCATATTCCCACCAGCAGTGTACAAGAGTTTCAGTTTCTCCACGTGCTCAACAGTACATTCTTTCAACTTCATGGCAAGTTTGAAATATTTAAAAATAAGAAGTTGATCACCTGAAACTATCACAACATTGCTAATTGGCTATACCCCAATACAAAATAAAAAGTTTAAAGAAAAAAAAAGGTTGTTAAGGGAATTCCTTGGTGGTCTGGTGGTTAGCACTCTACACTTTTATTGCTGAGGGCATGGGTTCAATCTCATGATTGAACTAGGTTGGGGAACCAGGATCCCCCAAGCAATGCAGTATGGAGAGAAAAAAAATTGATAGAGGGCAAAAAGGGGAATCCACTTTTGGTCAGAAAGACATTTCATGCTACGATAAATTCTAAATTCTCAAGTGACATTTTTTCCAAAGAAACTAGCATGTCATAACATATCTTTGTAGTGACCCTGGCAAGCGGCAGCTGGATGAAATGTCATTAACACCACTGAGTCTAAAATTATTTCAAAATAAAAGGTTTTTCTAAATTCTATGTTGATTAATTTGGGGTACTGTTTAATCTTGGAGTGTGCCTAAGGAGATGCTTGCTTGACATCTCCACTGCTGGGTGCGATGGTCATGTTAATTTTAAGATGCCCAAAACTAAGGCATGATTTTCCTCAACATCTGTTCCTGCTCAGTCTGACCCATTTCAGTAAATGACAGTTCCATTACTGGGCAGTTGCTCAAGCCAAAATCCTTGAAGTCACCTTTTATTCTTTTTTCTTTTTTAATTAATTTTTAATTGAAGGATAATTGCTTTACAGAATTTTGTTGTCTTCTGTCAACATGAACTAGTATAGAGTAGTACTTATGTAATCTACCACAAAATCTTGTCAGTTCTACATTCAGCACATAAAGAATACAAAATATATCTTTAATGCTGCATTGGACTTCAGGACTTATCTGTTTCAACAGCCAGCATTACCTTAACTAATATGATTGACTGATTGATTAAAAGATTGATACAAAGAAAGAAGAAAGAGATAGTGTTAGGTAATAAAAAGCATTTTGTATTTTTATATAATATTCTTCTACTTATTTGTGAATTTTAATATTTATCAATTGATTCTTAGACATATAATCTTATTTTGATCTCTTAACTATTCTTTTGAAATAAATTCCTCTCATTTCTATAAAAGATTGTAAGGCTCTGCTACAATCTTCTTGAACAATGTCAAATTTCAAGAATAATGTTAAAACTGGTTTTAAAAATATTACTCAAAAAATGTTATTACTCATCTGTTAAAAATGTCATTACATGTAAACATAAATAAATAGTACTTTATTTTTTAAGTATATTTTCCAAAACAAAAAATTAAAAGAGTGGCATTATTTTACATTTTTGCATTATCTCTTTAATGTCCACTTAACAGGAACAGTTGTATTCTCATACTTGATTTTACACTCATTCTGCTGTGATATGTTGTTTTGGTTGAAGTAGGTGAAGAAATTCAGCTACATACAGATACACAGATGGAAAGGGAGGGGAGTATTTTTATAGCCTCTTCAGATAATTGAAAAGTCTTCTTTGATACAGTACCAGTAATTAACAAGTGGTCATTTATTTATTAAAGATTAGTTGCACTGTGGAATCTGAAACCATTATCAATAAACTTGTCATACTCTGTCACAAACAAAAATCAATTTCAGGTTGATTGAGAATTTAATGTGAAACCAAATATGAAAAGCTGAAGAAGACAATGAAGTTGAACATATTTAGAATTGAGTTTGGGAAAGGATTTCTTAAATGAGACACAAAAACTAACATATTAAAGTTCAGAATCACTGTTCAGGACACCATAAAGAAAGAGGGACATTTACAATGAAAAAAGAATTGGTATCAGAAACATCACACTCCTAAACATTATAGAGAAATGACAAAGATACAGACAGAAATTAGCAAAAACATGTAAAGGTAATTTCCAAAGGGAAACTCACAAGAGCCAATAAATATAAAATGATGCCCATTCTCATTACTAATCAGCAATGAGATACATTTCACATAAAATACAAAAGAAATCTGAACATGAATATTCCACACCCAGGGAGTTCATGGGAGGTGTACAAGAATTTTTATGACAACTTTATTAATAATGGATAAAAGCTACAAACTACCCAGAGAGGCCCATCCACTGTAGACTGGATAAGTAAGTTGTGTACATTCATACAAAAGATCTCTATGTAGCAATTAAATAAATCATACTTTCATGTGACTTAAATAAATCTCAAAAATGAGTGAGCAAAAGTAGGAATATATTAACATGCTATTCATTTAGGTAGTGTTGTTCCTTTCTCAATTTTTAGTCATGTTTTATTTTTAATAATTTAAGAATCACAAGAAGTTACAAAAATAGTACTGAGGTTCCATGGACTCTTTGTCCAGCATCTCCTAATGACAATGTCTTACATAACTGTAAGTCATTATCGAGATAAGAATACTGACGTTGCCACAATATGATTAACTCAGGTACAGACATCTGTATTTCTCCTGTTGTTTACTTGCATTCTTTTTTCTTCCTCTGGAGATACATAATATTACCCTGGGGAAGGAAACAGCAACCCACTCCAGCATTCTTGCCTGGAGACTCCTATGGACAGAGGAACCTGGAAGACTGTAGTCCATGGGTCGCAAGTCAGGCACGACCTAGCGACTAAACCACCACAGTTTATTGTTTGTTTTGTTAACTTACCTATACATTTTCATCCGGAGAAGGCGATGGCACCCCACTCCAGTACTCTTGCCTGGAAAATCCCATGGACGGAGGAGCCTGGTGGGCTGCAGTCCATGGGGTCGCTATGAGTGACTGAGCGACTTCACTTTCACTTTTGACTTTCATACATTGGAGAAGGAAATGGCAACCCACTCCAGTGTTCTTGCCTGGAGAATCCCAGGGACAGGGGAGACTGATGGGCTGCCGTCTATGGGGTCGCACAGAGTCAGACACGACTGAAGTGACTTAGCAGCAGCAGCAGCGTACGTTTTCATCAAATCTTCTCTATTGCCATTTTTTAAAAGAAATCTGGATAGAAATCATAACTATGAGGTGGTAGAAGTTAATCTAATATATTAGAAATCACAATAAAAAACTAGACAGGTTTACGATTGAAAGATACTTTCAGAGTGGACTGACGTGGGAGTTGGGATCCAGCTACATACTTTTACAAGAGACACATCTAAAGTACACAGAAGGCTTAAATGAGAAGGAGGGAGAACCATCTGACAGAAAACTGGCATGGCTTTATTAATAATAATACTGAACAAAATAGACCTTAAAAAATCTTTCTTCCTGCTGTCTCCAATTTTTCTCCTAGTTTCTTCTGAACCCATTTCAGTCAGGCTTTTGTGGACAGCAGGTCACAGAATCAGCTTTGACAAGTTTATCAATGACTCCCATTGATATTCTGTTATCTGTTGTCAAGTCCAGTCAGAAAGAACAGAGAGAGTGGAGGAAGGCTGGGTCAGGGAAGTCCCAGACAGAGGAACAATCTAGCCAAGTTTGGGCCAGATCAGTGGGGGTTCTTGAACTGTGGCCATCAGTGAAAGAACCCTGTGACCCACAGGGATGGGCTGGTACTATTACTCCTGCCAGGCTTAGTCACTGCCAGGAGCAGTCTTAGCACAACCCCAGAGGAAGCGTTCTGGGCAGGGCAGCAACCAGGGCCACTTGCAAACTTAGCCCACTAGGTGGATACCCAAGATGTGGGTTCTATGGCTACCATACCAGCAGACACTATATTCAGCTGGGAGTAATAAACATTTCTGAAAGGGAGGACTTCCCTGGTGGTCCAGTGGTTAGAATCCATGTTACAGCACAGGGGAATGCGAGTTCAGTCCCTGGTTGGGGAACTAAGATCCCACTTGCTGTGAAGCAATGAAGCCTGTGAGCCACAACTAGAGAGAAGCCTGTGTGCCGTAACAAAAGACCCCACATGATGAAACAAAGATCCTGTGAGCTGCAAATAAGACCCAATGCAGTCAAATAAAAAAAATTTTTTTAACTCCTAAGAGAAATAAAGAAAAAATTCTTGATAGCTCTCCCATCATGAAACTACAGTGGGGACTTAAAAAAAAAAAAAGAATATTTCTTTTTCTCATGTACCATGAGTTTAGAGATAAGCAGTTTAGTGTGAGTACAGCTACTCAGAGAAATTGCTGAGAAGCAAGGAAGCCTTGTGTTCTGGCAACACCATCTTTGCCTGTGGCTTCTGCCTACTGGTTACCTTCTTCCAACCCCTGGCACAATATTTACTTTCCGGGTAGAAAGAGGGAGGAAGAGCCAAGGAGAATGAGAGTAAGATAACAAACATGGGATTGTCCCCTTTTCAATGGCTTTCCTAGAAATCACACCAGTGGCTCTGCCTCTCTGCCATGTGCCAGGGCTGTGAGGCATTTCTTCAAGAAAGTTGGGGAGGGAATTTCCTGGTGGCTCAGTGTATAAGAATCTGCCTGCCAATGCAGGAGGCATGGGTTCGATCCCTAGCCCAGGAAGATCCCATATGCTGCGGAGCAACTGGGCCTCTGCACCACCACAGCTGAAGCCCATGCACCTAGAAGCTGTGCTCCCCAGCAGGAGAAGCCAGCACAGTGAGAGGCCTGTGCATCATAAGAGAAAGCAGCCCCTGCTCACCCCAGCTACAGAAATCCTGTATGCAGCAACGAAGACCTAGCATATCCAGTGATAAATAATTTTTAAAAAGAAAAGAAAGAAAGACAGAGCAAGCTGGGTTTTCGTTTTTTGTTTTACTAACAATTAACAAGTTGAGCAAAATCCAGGTTGTGATAGTAGGAAGTGGGAAGAGTGGACACAGAGCAATGTGTGCTACACTGGACCCATAAAGTCCCAACAGATGCCAAAGATTCCCCATCCTACAGGTCACTGACTCCAATCACAAACAACTAGAATGGAAATGAAAAACAAGGCGACCGAGAAACCCCAGCACTGCATCTAGAAGACATATTCCTGAGTAACCCATGTGTCTAAGGGGCTGTTAAAATAGAAGTAAGACAGTATTTAGAACTGAGTCACATTAAGTAAAAAGATCACCTATCACCACTTGTTGAATAACGTGGAGGGCATTTAGAGTGATATATGTGGTCTTGCATATTTATATTATGCAAGGAAAAGCCAAGAAGCTAATGAGCTCAGGGTCCATGTAAAAAATGCAGCATTGGGAACTATGTCTAGAAGGGAAAAGAATCTGGAAACAATATATACAGGCATATATAACTGAATCACTTTGCTGTATACCTGAAACTAACACAACATTGTAAATCACCTTTACTTCAATGATTTTTTTACAAAAGAGTGTAGCATAAAGTCAAACCCACATTCATAACATTGACAGAGCCCCTCTCTCAAAATTTCTCTTGTGAATAACAAGTGAAGGTCTCATCTGAAGACCCATACATAATCATACTAACACAACTGTTCTCTATTTGTCCTTCCGTGTGACATAGAAGGATGGGTGCTCATGAGGGCTTTCACAACTTCTATGGAAAAAGAAAAAAAAAAAAAATGAGTTTTCTGTGCGGGCATCCAGTTCCTATCTTACCCGATTCTTCTGGGTTGAATAAAGTCACTTTTGTCAGAAGGCTATATTTAAGTGTCTATTTTCCCAGGACTTGTTATGTAAGTTTTTTGCTTTTTTTCGCCTGCATCTCACAGCTTGTGGAATCTTAGTTCCCAGACCAGGGATTGAACCCATCAGGCCCCTTGGCAGAGAGTACAGAGCCCTAAACAGTGGACCACCAAGAATTCCCAAGGTTTTTTTAAAAAATAACTTAAAAATTAAATTATATTTTGAATCCTCAAGAAAGGATATTTGTGGGGAGAAATTTGACTAGAGGTTGTGTGTGCTAACATTTTATCCACTTAAATTTCTTATGTCCATTCATTATATTTTAATTATAGAGGACATGTCCATTGGGAGATAGTTCTCCATGGGATAACTCACATTTCCACATATCTTGCTCTGTTCTGCACTGTGTCCTTGAGGATGTTTATAGACCAGACATCCTCGGAGCAGACGGCAGGTATGTTTGCAGACCACTGTCATAACGTTAAAGTCTCCCTCCCGGGCAAAGATGGAGCAGATTTGTTTACAGCTCATTAGAAAACCCTGGGGTTCCTGAGCTGTGCACAAACTGACTTCATGTGTAGCAGCCATGTGGGCCATTTCACATCATCCCTATGCAACTTGAGAGTCAAGGAGAATCAATAGGAACGTGAAGCATCTGTTGCCTCCTGTACTGTTAACAAGGGCATTGGTCTCTGACCCAGAAATCTGGTGTCTCTGGCCAACATCCATGAAACTGTGGCAGGCTAACAATCAGCCTGGAAACAGGGAAAATCTTTCTATTTTTGACAATATCCTGGTTCTTAGGATGAATGCTAAAGAAGTCTTATGTTTGTAATGGCTCACCCATTAAAAAAAGAAAGAGGGCTTCCCTGGTGGCTCAGATAGTAAAGAATCTACCTATAACACAGGAGACCCAGGTTCAATCCCTGGGTGGGGAAGATCCCCTGGAGAAGGGAATGGCTACCCATTCCAGTATTCTTGCCTGGAAAATCCCATAGACAGAGGAGCCTGACAGGCTATACAGGCCATAGCGTCGCAACAAGTCAGACATACATGAGGAGGGAAAACATAAAACAGTTGTCCAAAAAAAAGTTGATAATTGGTGAGTGAAGGCATGGACTTTGAGGGACTTTCCCCAAATAACTTTATGAGGCTGGCATATCCCAACAACAAAAGAACAGCATCACAAAGGAAATTTCCAATTTGGGGTCATTCAAAGATGCAAAAATCCTAGCTAGCAAACTAGGAACAGTGCTGTGTAGTAGATGAGTGGGCAGAGTTACCCAAGAATGCAAGGTTAATAGCACAGTCGAAGAGTCAATTCAAGTCATTTACCACCCAGACATATTTTTTTAAAAAAAGCTACCGTATTCATTCATTCATTCAACAAATACTTATTGAGTGCCTGCTATGAGTTCTACCCTTGTTCCAGGGGTTTTGAAATACATCAGTGAACAAATACTATCATCTCACGAGATGCAGAACAGACATTTGATTTCGTAAAAAAAAAAAAAAAGCCTGTTCATAAGAAAGAACACTAATGCCCTAGGAAGAGAAGGCAACTTTCTCATCCTGATAAAGTCATCCACCAAAATGTAACAGCGGACAACACTCTGATACAATAGGAACACAATGACCTTTAAGATCAAGAAGACCAGGATGCAGAAGGCCCCTTCTAATCAATATGATTCAAAAGCCCCTGCCAGAGATAGGCAACAAGAGCATAAGAAAGTGGTAAGAATTTAAAAGGAGCAAATGAAATCTGTCTGTATATGTAGATATGATTATCTGTAGAAATCCCCCCAACGATCTACCATCAGTTATTAGACAGGAAGGAGTATATCAACTTTGCTATGAATAGACTCAACAAAGAGAACTCTCTATGCGGACCAGCAAGATACCTATACCTCTAGGTCTTCCCCAGAAATACAGTGTGAGGTATTCAGATTCTAGGAAAGAAAACCATGCCATTTCTCACAAAAAAGTCCAAAAAGACTTCTAAATAACACAAGGAAAAGAACCAAATTAAAAGTGTAGCATGGAAACTATGGGTTAAAAGGAAGAAGACCCTGAAAGAGAAGATGACACTGCCAAGATAAATACCACCAACTGAACCCCAATAAATGAGTTAAAGAGTGTTACACTCTTTAGATCATTCATTCAGTCTAAAAAAGATTCATTAACAATTGAATGCCAGCATCTGAGAAAACAGATGGCACTGTCCTCTCCGAGGAATGCCACAATTACAAGGATGACTTCAAAACTGAGTATTATGGGTCTATCCTGCCATGATGAAGACGGTAGCTATGTTTACCAAAATGAATGCACAATGGAAGAACCTTTTAAAACAACTTTAGTAGGGTATCACTTACATACTATAAAACACACATTTGAAATGTACAGCTCAAATGATTTTTAGTGGTCTGTCTACAGTGCGGGAGACACAGGTTCGATCCCTGGGTTGGGAAGATCCCTTGGAGAAGGAAATGGCAATCCATTTCAGTAGCATTGCCTGGAAAATCCCATGGACAGAGGAGCCTGGTAGGCTACAGTCCATGGGGTCGCAAAGAGTCGGACACAACTGAGCGACTTCACGTTCACGTTCATCACATTGTGCAACTATCAGCGTGAACCAGTTTTAGAACATTTCCATTACCCCAGTAAGATCCCTCATGCCTGCACAGTTAATTGGGTTCTCCCCACCAGCCCATGCAAAAATGGACCTACTTTATGTTTCTATGACTTCTCTGCCTAATCTGGATATGTCACATAAATGGGATAGTACAGTCTGTGGTCCTTTGTGACTGGTTTCATTCACTAAGCATGTTTTGCAAGGTTCATTCCTTTCTGCGACTTCCCTGGTGGGCAAGTGGTCAAGACACCAAGCTTCCATTGCACAAATTCTATCCCCAGCTGGGGAACTAACATCCCACGTGCTGCATGGCACAGTTAAAAAAATGAAAGAAAAAAAAAAAAAACTTCATTTATTTGTATGACCAAATAATATTTCATTGTATAGTTAACTATATTTTATTTATCCATTCTCCAGTGCCCCAAAGGGAAATCTGGGCTTTTCTCTTTTTGGCTATCATGACACATGTTATGAACACTTGTGTGCAAGTCTTTGGACAGCTTTTGATTTCTCTTGGGGGTCAAGTAGTTTCCTGTTACGACCAACACCATTTTAGGTTCCCACCAGCAATGTGTGTTCTCTGAACTTTGGAAGCTACATTTCCTAGTCCCCTTTTCCCTCAAGATCACATTTGTCAATCAAAAAAAAATTTTTTTTAATATTTTTAACTTTTGGCCAGGCCTCTCAGCATGTGGGATCTTAGTTCTCCAACCAGGAACTGAACGCGGAATCACTGCAGTGAAACCACCAAGTCCTAATGACTGGACTGTCAGGAAATTCCCAATTTCTTACATATTGAGGATCCAGTGTCCACACTTCAAAGTTCTGCATGTGTTGGTTTTTTTTTTTTTAATAAATAAGCCAATAAGGTGCAGTGCTTTTCGAAAGCATGAGTCTCCTTATCCTCTTTCTTAATGTAATCTCTGCCTTAAGATAAGGATAAGCCAGCCTGGCTTCTGTTTTTGTATAGTTTTGATGGTGCACAGCCACACCCGTTTATTTATGTATTTTCTGTGGCCACTTTTGTGCCACATGGTAGAGCTGAGTAGTTGTAACAGAGATCATCTGGCCCACCAAATCAAAAATATTTAATATCTCCCTATTTACCAAAAAAGTTTGCAGACCTCTGTCTTAAAGTGTACGTTTAGAAATACGCACAAAATACAAAGAGTTAAACTAGTGTGTGTGGGGGTGGGACTACACTGATGATCCAGGGGTTAAGACTCTGTGCTCCCTATGCAGGCAGCCTGGGTTTGATCCCTGGTTGGGGAACTAGACCACACGTATCACAATGAAGACTTGGCACAGCCAAATAAATAAATTTAAATATACAATTTTTTTAAACCCTACTGTTTTGAAGGGCTGAGAAAGACATACATCAGACTGGCCTAACCTAGAACAGTAAATCTGCCCTGCAAATTAACCCCCAAAGCAACTGCTTAAAGGTGTTTAGAGTCGTGTACAAAGCTCTTGATTAGGGCACTGAGAAGGACACTGGCCTATCACGTCATATGATGCGGGCATGTGTGACGAGGCAATCAGCTTCTAGGCTGTCTGCTCAGGTTAAACTGACAGGCTTAAAGTCATGTTGTTTTTTGAGGGTTTTTGTTGTTTTTTGCCGCTAGGCAGTTGCAGGATCTTAAGTTCCTTAAATAGGGATAGAACATGCACCTCCTGCAGTAAAGGATGGAGTCCTACCCACTGAAAATTTCCACCAGGTAATTTTTTTTTTCCCCTGTCAAATTGCTGCTTTTATTATGGAACACAAAAGTATTTCCATTTCCACAGTTTACAGCTTTGTTCAGTTCAGTTCAGTCACTCAGTCGCATCCAACTCTTTGCAACCCCATGAATCACAGCACGCCAGGCCTCCCTGTCCATCACCATCTCCCGGAGTTCACTCAGACTCACGTCCATTGAGTCCGTGATGCCATCCAGCCATCTCATCCTCGGTCGTCCCCTTCTCCTCCTGCCCCCAACCCCTCCCAGCATCAGGGTCTTTTCCAATGAGTCAACTCTTCCCATGAGGTGGCCAAAGTACTGGAGTTTCAGCTTTAGCATCATTCCTTCCAAAGAAATCCCAGGGCTGATCTCCTTCAGAATGGACGGGTTGGATCTCCTTGCACTCCAAGGGACTCTCAAGAGTCTTCTCCAACATCACAGTTCAAAAGCATCAATTCTTTGGCACTCAGCCTTCTTCACAGTCCAACTCTCACATCCATACATGACCACAGGAAAAACCATAGCCTTGACTAGATGGACCTTAGTCAGCAAAGTAATGTCTCTGCTTTTGAATATGCTATCTAGGTTGGTCATAACTTTTCTTCCAAGGAGTAAGTGCCTTTTAATTTCATGGCTGCAGTCACCATCTGCAGTGATTTTGGAGCCCAAAAAAATAAAGTCTGACGCTGTTTCTACTGTTTCCCCATCTATTTCCCATGAAGTGATGGGACCGGATGCCAGCTTTGTTAATGATGGGCAAAATCAAAGTTATTCTTTCTGGGAAGACGGTAATGTTTTATATCCTAATTCAGGTGGTGATTATAGAGGTTTACACACTGGTCAAATTTCATCAACCTGTACATTTAAAATGGTGCATTTTACATGCAAGGTAAGTTTTCAGACAGAATTATAAAATTAAACATCATTCTCAGAGAGAGATTCAAAGAAACAGGTGCCTGCATGAAAAACACATTTAAACATTTCTTTTCTTGGTCTTGGAAATAGGGGATATAAAATGAACAGAGATGTTTAAAAAACTGTGGTTCAACAATCAGCACAAAATTCCATTTCCTGAAGTTCATCTCCCAACTTTGAACAAAAATTATGTTTGACTTAGCGACTGAACAACAAAACCTGACACCATAAATAAAAATCAACAATGGATAGGAAAACATCTTAGAAGACATTTTAGAAGGGTATTTTAGGAACATTTGAGAAGACGAGAATCTAAATATATTCTTGTTACTAGTATAGTGTATTCATGATTACACATTACTGTCCCAACACAAATCAGCCAAAGACCACCAGGGACAAAACCTATAGTCTGACAGAGTCGGATTTACCAACTTGTTACAAAGGAAACGACATACCTGAGGAACCACCGGGTGTCCCACCAAACCACAGAAGACACAGGGATATTAGAGGATTGGGGAAAAGGAGAGAGTTTGGATGAAATTCAAGTGAAGTAGTATTTTGATAGGCTTAAAAAGTAAAGTGACACTGTGAATTAAAACAGGTCTAATAGATATATCAGATGATACTTAGAACCAAAGTTTTAAAAACCTTAGCTCAAAACCCATGTGCGGGTTCAAGTGGTGGCTCAGTGGTGAAGACTCTACCTGCCAATCCAGGAGACACAGGTTTGATCCCTGGGTCAGGAAGATCCCATGGAGGAGGAAATAGCAATCCACTCCAGTATTTTTGCCTGGAAAATCCCATGAACAGAGGAGCCTGGAGGGCTACAGTCCTAGGGTGGCAAAGAGTCAGACACAGCTTCATGACTGAGTACACACACATGTAATGTAGCCAGATGGGATATTTAGCAGGATATCTATGGCCTTAACTGCTTAAATTCAAAAACACAGACTGAAAATTAATGAGCTAGATTTCCAGCTTCAAGATAGGACCTCATAAAAGCCAGCCCACATTCTTCACATTTATATATTTTCTCTCCACTCTGAATTTCCTTGTGCAGTAGTTTAAGCCCCAGCAGGCTTCCCCCCATACCAAAGCTATTCACAGAGTTGCTCTCCTGTGGGATCGATGAGCCTTTCTCTGCTTCCACTCCCAGACTTGTCTTCAGTGTGCAACCTCACATGTTTCCTGCGTGATGAATGATGACTGGAAAGCTTCCGACACAGCTACATCTTCCCTCTTGCATGTAGCCTCTTGTGGGCAGTCGCCTTAGAGCTCCTATAGAAGGCTTTTCTGCAGTCACTGAATGGGTAGGGCTTCTCCCCACTATGGGTTCTCATGTGTGCCATCAGAAAGAACTTTCTGCTAGAGGTTTTGCCGCAGTCACTGCACTGGTGGCGTTTCTCCCCCGTGTGTACTCTCTTATGCGCTGTCACGTCACTGCTCCTGACGAAGGCCTTCCCACAGTCACTGCATTCATATAGCTTCTCCCAAGTGTGCATCCTCTTGGGTACAGTGAGGCTTGAGGTAGAGCTGAAGATCTGCCCACACTAGCTACACTTACACAGTTCCTCTCTAGGATGAGTTCACGCGTGCGGCCCGAGAGAGGAGTTGCAGCTGAAAGCCTTCCCACACTGAGAACATTTGCAGGTTTTCTCACCAGCATGGGATTGCACATGGACACCAAGGAAGGAAGGATAACTAAATGCTTCCCCACATTCTTTATGCTCGTCACGTTTCACGCCTGTGTAATTCCTCTTCGTACTCAGGTCAGGATTCCTTCTGATGGCTTTTCCACACAGACTGTGTTCATGAGACTTCTTTCTAGGTTGAGTTGGTGCCTGTCATTGAAGAGATAAGCAGTAACTAAAGACTTTCTCACTTTCATTGCACTCATGGGAATTCTCCCCCATAGGAAGTGTGTGGTGTAAAGAAAGCAAATTCCTACCTTAGAAATTGCTACCATTTTCAGAGCACGTGCACTGCTTCTGCCCTGAGTTCAAATTGAGTAGAGAGAGTGAAGTGAACATGTTTAGTCGCTCGGCTGGGTCCAACTCTTGTGACCCCATGGGCTATAGCCCCGCCAGGCTCCTCTGTCCATGGAATTCTCCAGGCAAGAATACTGGAGTGGGAGCCATTCCCTTCTCCAGGGGATGTTCCCAACCCAGGTATTAAACCTGGGTCACCTGCATTGCAGGAAGACTCTTTACCATCTGAGCCACCAGGTAAATACAGGGAATGCTCTACCATAAGGTTCCATCGTGGCTGCATTCATAAGACTTCTTATGTACAGACTTTTTTTTTTTTCTGATAGTTATGTAAAACAAAAATTCAATTCTAAGTCATACATATGGACCTGCTTACTTGTGGGATCTATCTCTCTATGAATCACTACTGAAATCAGTTTAGGATATTACTCAAATTCATGGCACCCCAAGACTCTCTCCTGATTCATGACTTATCTTAGGCGAAGGCTACTGGCCCCTCATGTATCCCCAGGTTGTTGTGCTGTTGTCTGCCTCATGGCAATTTCCTCCTGCAGAGAACCAGCAATGAGCCCTCATGAGCTTTACCCCTTTCCTGCCAGTAAATGGTTTTTCCTAAACTTTATTCCTCTCAGCCGTGGTCTCTTTGGTTTTAAGCTGAGAATTCTGGTCTGGAATGATCAGAATAAAAAATGTTTATGTTCATGGAGAAATAAATGGTTAGATAACACAAAACAACAAACAGAGGCCCATGGAGTTTTTCTTTCATATACTGACTCTTGTCAGTCAATGTGACAGGGAAGACTGCACCAGCAGTTAAAGACAGACTTAGGATTTCAGTAAGGTATAGAATTTGACAAGGATGCAAACAAGGGGTGAAAATGGCAAGTGACAGGCCAGGGAACAATTCTGTTAAGAATGAGACAACTGCTGATAGTCTAAAAGAGGGCAAGCAAACTTTGAGGACAGTGGGAAAATGGGCAAATAGCACACCTGGGAATGTTCTGGAAAGAGGAAACAGTACTCAGTACTCTGTAATAGCCTATATGAGAAAAGAACTTAAGAAAGAATGGATCTATGTGTATGCATAACTAGTCATAACTAGTTAGGTATTGCTGAATACCTAAAACTAACACAGCATTGTACATCAACTATACTCCAATAAAAATGAATTAAAAAAAAAAGAGAGAGAGAAAGCAGCACAGAGCTTATTCTTAGGGCAAAAGTGGTAGAAACAACAAGGATTATGTTCAGATCTTGTAATAACCTACAATGGAAAAGAATCAAACAAAAAAAAAAGAATATAGATATATACATAAATGTTGTTGTTATTGTTTAGTTGCTAAGTCATGTCCAGTTCTTTGCAACCCCATGGACTATGTAGCCCAGCAGGCTCCTCTGTCCATGAGATTTCCCAGGCAAGAAGACTGGCGTGGGTTGTCATTTCCTTCTCCAGGGGATCTTCCCAACCCAGGGATAGAACTCTACCACTGAGCCCCCAGGACACCCTATATACATACATATTCATACACATATGGCTGGTGGGCTAAGTCCACGGGTCGCAAAGAGGTGGCCATAATTTAGCGACTAAAGCGACATATACGTATGACCGAATTACTCTGCTATATATCTGAAATGTATCCAATATTGTAAATCAGCTATACTTTAATTTAAAAAAAAAAAGTGGGAGAGGAAAGAGAGAAGGGAAGGAGAGGAAGGAAAGCAGAAGTTTTGAGAGGAAATTCACCCCAAGTGGGCGGGACACAATTTCTCAGACAAAAATGACCTTTGAGAAACTCTGTAAAGGGGCTCATTTTCCCCAGGGCTCACCTGCACAGGTGTCTTGGAGAAGTCTCCTCTTTCGGGTTCTCAGCTCCTCCTGGGTGGGCAGGTGGGGCTTGCAGAGATGATACCCTAGCACGTGGGGAAAGACACATGAGGTGGGGGGTGTGCAGGGTTGACACGGAAACTCCGCCCAGGCTAGGGCCAATAGTTTCCGCATGTGTGGCCCCATGAGCAGTAACACAATGATTGTTGTTCAGTCACTCAATCGTGTCTCACTCCTTGTGACCCCATGGATTGTAGCCCATCACGCGTCTCAGTCCATGGGATTTCCCAGCAGGAATACTGGAGTGGGTTGCCATTTCCTTCTCCAGGGCTCTTCCCAGACCAGGGATCAAACCTGCATCTCCTGCATTGGCAGGCAGATTCTTCACCACTGAGGCACCTGGAAAGCCTAACATGATAACCCAAGACCCAAAACTCTGTCTCACATCATGCCCTCCAGGGATCAGGGATCCTCAGACCCAAGCTCAGAGACACACATAAGGGGCATGAAAGCTTCCGATCATGAAGAAAATCAGGTTGATATAATGAATAAATCTTCACTCTCAAAATGAAGACAGGAGACTAGGGGCTAGTGACTGCAGCCCAGGCATTAGCCACCTGCTTCTGTAATTCAAGTTGTATTGGAACACAGCCCTGCCTATTTGTTTATATGCCATCTGCGGTGGCTTCAGCACCATAGTGACAGCATTCAGCAGTTGCAACAGAGACCCAGGGTCCTCTGAGCTGAAAATATTTACTCCCTGGCCCCCTAACAAAAAGAGTGCTCACCCTCATTCTACACAGTCACTTTTTTTTTTTTTTTTTTGGCTATGCTGCAAAGCTTGCAGGAGCACAGCTTAGTTCTCCAACCAAGGATCAAACCTATTCCCCTTCCAGAGGGGAAGTATCAAGCCCTAATCACTGGACTGCCAGCGAAGTCCCTACAATGTCACTTCTTAAGGATGGGCCACATGCTCCTCCCAAGAGCAAGAATAGTTCTTGCAACACAGCAGGTGCTTGAGAAAGGTTTGCAGCAAAAACCTATGAATGGCACTTCCCTGGTGGTACAGTGGATAAGAAGCCACCTGCCAATGCCTGGGACATGGGTTTGATCCCTGCTCCAGGAAGATTCTACATGCTAAGGGGCAACTAAGCCTGTGCCATACAACTACTGAGTCCTTGCACCCTAGAGCCTGTGCTCTACAACAAGAGACACCACGACAATGAGCAGCCTGTGAATTGCAATGAAGAGTAGCCCCTGCTCGCTGAAACTAGAGAAAACCCACACATAGCAACAAAGAGCCAGTGCAGCCAAAATATAAATAAATAATTTAAAAAAATAATAATCTGCTTAAAAAAAAAACTGTGAATGACATCCTGCCCATTGTGTACATATGGTGGAGTGTTGCTCCAGGACCTTGCTTCAGACATGTAAACTCCCCCATCGTTAAACCACTGATAGCTCTGAAAAATAAAAACAAACAAAATCTACTAACAAAGAGAGGTGGCCAACCACACTCACCCATAGAAGTCAGGTTCCTGTAGTTCTCCAGCATCACATCTTGGTACAGGATTTTTTGAGCAGGGGCCAGCTGGGCCCACTCCTCCTGGGAGAAGTCCACTGACACTTCCTCAAAGGTTACTGGGTCCTGAAACATCACAGGCTCATCTCCATCAGTGTTCCAGGAGGCCAGGGCATCAGGAAGATGAAGCCAGATAACTGAGGCTTGGGAAGTTCAGACAGAAAGGTGAACTTGACCTCAGCAGCCCCATGTAGCCCCATCGATACGTTAATTCTTCAACACACAGTTGAACTCCTCTCCAGCTAGTCTGTGAACCCATCCTGCCTGGGTCCCGTCAGTTGGGTAACACCCAGCCCTGAGCTCCCCAAGGTCCTAGAAGAATACTTGGTAAATGAATGAGTTAAAGCAACTATATTCCAATATAAATTATTTTTAAATAAATAAAGTGACAAATTTTAATTTTTTTAAATTTAGATAAATGAATGAGTGATGTTCCCAAGAGTTCCTGAAACAAAGTGGTCTCATAGATTTTCTTGGTTTTCTGTCACAGCCCAGAAGTGACTATACTGAGAAAAATTCATAAATACTGAGGCAATGCCAGCATTCTCTGGGAAGCTCCTTCACCATCATTAGAGGAAGAGCAGGGACAAGTCCCAGTGGGGTTTGAGGCTCCAGGCCACCCACCCTCAAGGAAGGGAGACGCCATGTTGGATGGAAGGGGATTTCCAGTTACCTTTGAACAGGCCGTTGGCAGGTCTGCAGCCATTGTTTCCTCCTCCGGTTCCCCTCCTGGTGACAGGTGGGGTCCTGACAGCCACAGCTGGAGGACAAGGGAGATGCCGTGAGAAACAGGCCAAGCCTAGATTCCA
Organism: Aepyceros melampus; assembly: GCA_006408695.1. Taxonomy (NCBI): domain Eukaryota; kingdom Metazoa; phylum Chordata; class Mammalia; order Artiodactyla; family Bovidae; genus Aepyceros; species Aepyceros melampus. The sequence continues at coordinate 25,608 of SJXQ01010563.1, forward strand.
CTCCACCCAAGCTTGGACACTGCTTCACATGACCCTGAATGAAGCAAAGGCAAGCCCGCCCACCTGCCTTCAGGCAGGTTTCCTTAAAGGCCAGGGAGGCCCTGTCTCTCTTACAATTAGAAAAGAGGCCTATGGACCTTGCTACCCAGGGGAAGCCTAGTAATCTCCCATGACTATTGTGGGTAATCAAGTTTCAGAACAGTTTTGCAAGTCGATTGTCCAAGTTTATAAAGCGAAAACAAGGATGGCAATGCCCTGGCGATCCAATGGCTAGGACTCCAGGTTTTTACTGCCAAGGGCCCAGGTTGAATCCCTGATGGGGGAACAAAGATTCCACAAGCCACTTGGCAAGGGGGAAAAAAAAAGAAAAAGGAACAGGATGTCCCTGGTAGTCCAGGGGTTAAGACCCTGTACTTCCAGTGCAGGGGGCCAGGGTTCTATCCTTGGTCTGGCACAGCCAAAAAAAAAAAAAAAGGATGGAAGGGGGGAAGGAAGGAAGGAAGGAATAATACAATATTATCCTCCAAATATCCAAAACCCTAAAAAGCATTGCTCCTGGGACCCAGGGGCTCCTGGGGCTCCACTCTCACCTCATCCTGGCCTTTGGAAGCCCTGGAGGAAGAAGGTCTCAAAATACCGGCCAGGGCACAAACTAGCTCTGGGAGGGGGCTCAAGGGGGAAGAAAGCCCGTGTGGGAGTGGCTAGAGCTTGGTGATTGGAGTGTCTGGGGAGGAAAACTGAAGGAGCAGAGGGACCAGGAGCTGAGTCAAGACCAGGGCAAAGGATGGACTTCCTTGGTGGTCCAGTGTTTAAGAGTCTTCTTGCCAACACAGGGGACACGGGTTTGATCCCTGGTCCAGGAAGATTCCACATGCTGCGGGGCAACTAAGCCCATGCTCCACAAAAAGAGAAGCCACGGTAATTAGATGCCCATGCAACATTAACTGAGAGTAGCCACTCCACCCCCAGCCCGCCACTCAACCCCAACTAGAGAAAAGCACCCGCAGCAACAGGGACCCAGTGCAGCCAAAAGTAAATAATAATAATACAAGACCAGGGCAAAGGGACATGTGGATTTATACCCCATGACTAGCTTAGCAGAAGAATTTGTCACCAAGAGTGTTCTGTTCCTATTTTTATTTTTTTAAGATCATATTAACTGCTATTCATAGGACAGAACTAGGGAGGGCAGAAATAGAAGCAGTGGGCTGGTAAGCAGCAGTGGCAGGGCCCAGAACACCTTGGAAGAGGCCAGGAGCAGCAGAGACTATTCTAAGTCATTAGTATGGTATACGTATCAGAGGAAACACCAAAGGATTTGCTAAGGAATTCAGCTGGGGTGGAAGCGGGGCTGGGGAGACCCTCAGCCAATGGGAGAAGGTAAAGAAACCAAGGAAGGCTCACAGGATCCTTCATACTCACAATGTTGAACTTTTGGAGGTAAGGAAGGGAGGAAGGCACAGCTTGCAGGATCTTAGTTCCCCAATCAGGGATTGAACCTGGGTCCAGCAGTGAAAGTGCTGAGTCCTAACCACTTGACAACCAGAGAATTCCGAACAACTGAACTTTATACTTGAGCCCTGTGGTCCTAGAAATCAGTGATGGATAAGAACCGCCCCTCCAACCCTTTGTGCCCTGCAATGAAACACCCTTCCCCACACAACTCAGGCAAGACCCAAGGATGACCCCTCTGTTTACCTAGGACAAGGCCAGGCAGAGGCTATCCAAATTCCCAATATCTGTCCTGTGAATGAGTAGCTGAACTGTCTGTCCCCCTTGAACAGCCTGGACAAAACTTCACCAAGCTTCAATCAGGCTTCTCCCCACCCCTCAACCCCCAACTCTCCTGGGTCATTGAATTTGGACCTGCCTATGAACCTGGAAACCAGCTGTCTGCCCTGAAAAACTACCCTACCACCCCACCAGTCATCCCATTTCTCAGCCTTGTTTATTCTTTCCTATCAAAGAAAGCCTGACCTGGGATTTCCTGGCAGTCTTGTGGTTAAGACTCCAAACTTCCAATGCAGGGGGCACAAGTTCAATCCCTGTTCGGGAACATAAATCCCACATGCTGCATTGTGCAGCCAAAATGAAAAAAAAGCCTGACCCTAGGATGGGAGGTTTTAGCCTACAGCAAGTCTCTCCTGACAATATTAGTACACCAGCTAAGAGATGACCACTACTTGAGAGGGAAAGATGGAGAAGAGGCAAGTTTGTTCAAGGTGAGGTTTGGCAGAGGCAAAAATATATGTATTTTGTATAACATGTGAAAATTAATATATATAAATCATATATACTTTACACACACATATGCATAGTGTATTTTACAGATTTAACAAAAAGCATATTTTCCCATCAAATTTAAAAGAGTTATCCCAGGTGGCACAGTGGTAAAGAATCCAGAGATGCAAGAGACTTGGGTTCAATCTCTGGGTTGGGAACATCCCCTGGAGAAGGTAATGGCAACCCACTCCAAGGTTCTTGCCTGAAGAATCCCATGGACAGGGGATCCTGGCAGGCTACAGTCCATGGGGGTCACAGAGTCAAACACAACTGAGCATACATACCACACATACACCCCAGAAAGCTCAGGCACTAGTGAACTTGGGAGGACAGAAGGTGAGGAACGTTTATTCATTCTGACTTGCTCTCCCCACTCCTTGGCAAAAGAAGTGGAAGCTGTTGTCAGCTGGAGGTTTCAGGAAGGTAAAGGAAATTTCCTCTTGGGGCAGGGCCACCCCTACAAGGCAGACTCCCTCAGAGAGAGGCTTGATACAACAGAGGGGTTTTTTTTGTTGTTGTTTTTTGTTTTTGCAAGAGGGATATCAAGGCCTGTTCTTAGGCTTGTGGGAGTGAAAGGGGTTAGGGAGAATAATTTCAAAATATGGTGGGCCAGCAGGCTGAGAGATGGCTTCAGGGGATGTCTCTTTTTTGGGGAGAGTGGGGGAGGGCCTATGCTGGCTCTAAGTTGCAGCATGTGGGGTCTAATTCCCTGACCAGGGATCAAACCAGACCCCCTGGGTTGGAAGCATGGAGTTTTAGCCACTGGACCATCAGGGAAGTGCCCTAGGGATGTCTTATCTGGGCTCCAGGTTCAGGCAGCCACCTGCCCTCAGTACCCATAGAAAAAATTGTCTTTGCCACAGATGACAAAGATGACCAGGGGCCCGTGGCAGTTGGGACTGTGCTGGGGATAATTTGAATTTATGTGTATAAAAATTTTAAATATCCCCATGCCTTCAACTAGCAACTTGCAGGACTGTAGCTAAGAGAAACCTTGGCAACTGTGCAGATATAGACAGATAAATAGATGTGTGTGTATTCAAGCTTGTTTACTATTGTACAAACAGTTTATAATGGGTAAAAACTGGAACTAACCAAAATATCCATTAGAGTATAGCAAAGGGCTAAAGAATGACCAGACATTTGTATGTGGGATATGATTATGGCTTTTAAAACCAAAAAACTGACATAGATCTTGAAGTATTAAATACATTTACATAATCTATAATATATGTGTATGCTCAGTAGCTCAGCCACATCCAACTCCTTGCAACCCCAAGGACTGTAGCCTGCCAGGCTCCTCTGTCCATGGAATTCTCCAGGCAGGAATACTGGAGTGGGTTGCCATTCCCTCCTCCAGGGTATCTTCCCAATCCAGGGATCAAACCCAAGTCTCCTGCATTGCAAACCTGCAACTCCTGCACTGCAGGTGTATTTTTTACCACTGCACCATCTGGGAAGCTTATAAGATATATGTACATGTTAAAAATGACTGTGAAGAAAAAGCCTTCAATGAATACTTCTCCAAAGAAAATACATAAATGGTCAATAAGCACACAAAAAGATGCTTGACATCACTAATCTTTAGGGAAATGCAAACATGAACCATACTGAGGGACTTTCCTGGCAATCCGGTGGTTAAGACTCCACACTTCTAGGGGGCATGGGTTGGATCCCAGGTCAGGGAACTAAGATCTCACAGGCTGGTGGGGCAAAAAAATAAATAAATAAGGAGACATCACTTCATAACAGTAGGATGGCTCTTATCAAAAGAAAAAAAACTAACAATTGTTGGAGAGGATGTGGAGAAACTGGAACACTTATCCATTGCTAGTTCAGTTCAGTTCAGTCGCTCAGTTGTGTCTGACTCTTTGCGACCCCATGAATCACAGCACGCCAGGCCTCCCTGTCCATCTCCAACTCCCGGAGTTCACTCAGACTCACGTCCATTGAGTCCGTGATGCCATCCAGCCATCTCATCCTCGGTCGTCCCCTTCTCCTCCTGCCCCCAATCCCTCCCAGCATCAGGGTCTTATGCAATGAGTCAACTCTTCGCAT